>JAQPPZ010000995.1:600000-1046363 GCA_028583015.1 Wollemia nobilis
TTCGCCTTCTATGCTTTCTTCACCTTGGAGAAGAAGGTGCGAACAGTGGCTTGGGCTATAGACCAATCCCTAGTCGTCCGACTCATAGCAGCAACCTGCAGGTCCTGATTTTTAATACTTTGGACCTCAAAATCCAGCTTCAGTCGCCTTTTGATTTTTTGGATGACCTCATCTACTATTGGCCCTTTCTTAGTAGCAGCATACTGAGCTTTGATGACGTAGATTAAAGTTGATAGGGCAATGGAGGCCTGAGATCTGAAACCCTTGGGCAAGTGTGAGCGAATTTCCTTGATTTTGCGTCTGTCGAACAACTCCAGGTTTGCTTTTTCGAACAACTGCTACTAAGTCTGCAAGATTTTTCTTTCGAGCTCCTTGGCCTTCAGCTCATTTTTGACCTATTTTTGTGCTTGGTGCTTAGCTAAACACTGCAGTTGTAGTATTTGTTGTTTCAGGGTGTGTGTTTCCTTATTCATTAGCTTACACTACTCCTCTGAATCCTCCAGCTTGGAGTGGATTCTAGCCAACTCTTCCTCCAACTTGATGTTGGCGCTCTCTGCTTCAAACCTACGCTGATTAGCAATATTCACATGCGCTCAAAAAGTCTCGATTTCGATGTGCATGGATGCGGATTCATTATCTATATTTAAATGCTCCAGGTCCTTGGTCTTCTCTTGATAATCATAATCAGCTGGAGTCATTTCATCCAGAGGCTTCTGGACCTTAGGGACCTTCTTCACTTTATGTAGCTTTCCGCCCTTCAAGTCGAAGACAACACATTTTTCAACCTAGGCCAAAGATCTCCCTCTTTTCTGCCTTGCCTCCTTCAACATTTTCTCTGTGTTTTGTCGAGCTAGGAGTAGCTTCTTGGCTAAGGGGTGTTCCTTTATTAAGGACAAATCTTATTCAAAAAAGGCTGGATCTCTAGCCTAAGGGGTAAACAAATATAAAGAATCAATGGGGGATGCCTCACCAGAAGGTTTGACGACGAGTGTAGCATGAGCTTCAGCAAGCGAGACTATGATGTGTGCGATGGGAGAATGGGATACGGGGCTCGGTGTTGGAGCACTGCCTTCATCTTGACTAAGGACTGAAGGAACATCGACGTGGGCGGGTGAAGTAGTTTCAACAGGCTTGTCCCGGTCGGACGATTCGAGTGGAGTGGGGCTAGGCAGAGTTGGAATTGCAACGAGAAATACCTGAGTGGATGATTGACCATGTAGGGGACGGAGAGATTGATGGGGACCATCGAACGGGACCACAGTGGACGTGTCAGAGACCAGGGCGAAGGGTGGAGAGTGCATACCTGAGTGTCCTCCTGGCATAGCGGCTATGGTGACTTCTTGTGTGATTGGCTCCTGCTCCTTTTGGGCTTCAGCACTACCAACTTCCACAACTTCTACTTCGGGGCCTCCCTCTTGTTGGAGGAGTTCCTCCACATCAATGACATCTATGTCAGGGACTGTCTTGGCACTTGGTGGCGCCGTATCTTCAACATTTGCTTCAGTCGGGCCTAATGCAAGTTGTCCAACAGGAGCACTTGGGAGCTTAGTGCAGGGTCGCTTTGGGTGGCTCGGAGGCATTTGAATTTGCTCTTGCCTCTTTCTTTTCTTCCTCTTCAATGGTTGTTCTGCCTCTTATGCACTTGTGTCGTGGCTTTCCAACAGGCCCTGTGGTAGTGCCTCTGGTGCAGCTTCGGCTTCTTCCTCTTCTTCCTACTCTGAGGCATCATCAGCTCCTCTTGGGCTTTCGTTCGATCCTGGGGTAGCTGGAGGAACAAATTCGGTGAAGGATATGGACTTCCAAGTCCCAAAATTGGCTTCATAAACAACTGCAAAGTCCTTATCCGATGCCAAGAGTCCGTAGGAATTCATCTTTTGGCGATGGACTCTCATTACCCACCACTCCCTTAATTTTTCCTCGCTCCAATTCTTCACTTCCTCCTTTAAATCATCCTTCGCTTTTCTCCAAAACATGGAGCTTGGAGTTGGGAGGGGGTGCTGGTCAGGGTCATACTCGACCTCCATGGGGTAGAACTCATGCCAGGGAGGCAATGTCCTCACCCTCTCTAAATGCCATTCTAGATCCTTCCCATTGGGATTATTTCTTTGTTCCACAATTTCGGGATGGGGGCAGACATGAAAATTCTTGAATTTTAAGTGATCCCTCATCACTCCCAAGGGATCATAGAGCCATTGCTGGGGAATCTGGAGCAGGCCAAAATTGGTAAGCTTTTCCTCCAGGAATATGTTTTGCTTCAAAGCAAATACTTCAATTACACCCATCCTGAAGGGGAAGTCACAGGTATGTGCCCATTTTCGACCATGGTCGTAGACGACGTTAGTTGTGTCGCTTTGCCGAGCGACCTACAATGCAAACTGGTACTCGAAGGGGTATACTGGTAGCATGAATGGCTTCCCTATGAAGCCGAACAGGCGAATCACCAGCCCTTGTGTCAATTGGAAAACATCTCCCTTCTTCTTTTGCACCACTCTATCTCTCAAACTGAGGGGCACCCGAGGGCAAGAACCCTTCAATAAATGCATGGTGGGTCCCAAGAACTATTGATTAAAAGAATAATAGGACTCTGTCCTCAATAGGAGGGGAGTCCACTGGTATACAGGCAGAGGATTTCCATCCTCGCCACTTGGGGAAATGGCGATATGGAGGAATCGCTTATGAACATTATAGAAAAACAACCAAACTAGGAAAGAACAGGGTGAGAAATATTGGCCCGTCGTCGAATTCTTCATGCTAGTGAGCTTTGTGTGCAAGGTTCGGGCCACCCATTCTGCCCAATCGAAGAAAACTAGGTTGGTGTTTGGTCTTGAAGCGTCAGGGGCATAGAATTCCCCTCTCGAAATACATTCAGCCAAAGATACCTTCCAGGGCTGCATCGAAGCATCTGTCGATAGGCCTGCCATCCATGCAATGATGGAGAAAATATTAGTGTTTTTGAAGGCAGCCAGGGGTAAGGGCATCTGGAGCAGCTTGCTTGAAGGGAACCCGCTTTTGAGGTTCTCGTGCAGGAATTTCAATATGTAATTGTTGGAGGTGAACCTCTCCATATGTTCGCTCAGAATGACGTTGCGAACGAAATAGCCCTTGGGCAGACCTTGTTGTGGCGCGAAGGCTTCTTGCACATCTTCCTTCAAAATTGAAAACAACTTATGGCTTGCAACATCCAACACTTGCCTAGAGGCAGGCTGGTAATTTTGCGCGATAGCATAGATCAATTCGGGACAGTGGTGAGCAGGCGAGGTCAAATACCAATAAATTTGAGAGTAATATGCAGCAGCTCTCTTATTTTCTGGGGTGAGTCTGCTCGTCATAAACTCTATGGTGCGTCGGAGGTCGGACACACCCTTAGAGAGCTATGTGTCTCTAATCTTCTCCCACCCATCAATCGGTGGTTCTTCAAGCTGTTCTTCTAAATCGTCTGCTTCTTCCATTGGCTATTTTTTTGGGCGAGGGGTGAGAATGATCTTCTTAGGAGTATGCTTTTTCTCTTCCTTGCCCTTCTTTGTTTTTTCAGGGCCTGCAACTTCAGGCTCCTTCCCATTCTCTTTGGAGTTTTTCTTTCCCATGTTGAAAATGATGGCGGCAGAGTCCTTGATATAGAGGGCTTCGATGTGAAGGGCTTAGATGCAAAAGGTAGGAGAATTGCAGAGTAACCGAAGGCTCTTAGTCTTGCACGAACTGATGGATAAATAACCTTCTCCTTGCTAGAGCTTCGCGTTTTATAGCCTAAAAAAGTAACTACCTCAATTTATGGCACCTACCATAATTAAATTAATGCTTCAGATGGAGGAAGTTGTCGTGCCCTTTGATTGGTTCTGCAGTGGCGTAGTATGTAGGGCCACGCACTTTTGTGATCATGAAACGCAAACTACTACCACCTCGTACCTTGACACGGGCTTTTTCTTAACCGAATCATCTCGGGATGTGCTCCACCACCTTTGCCTTAAATTCATCCGCTTCGAACTCTTTTCGGGGTTGTTGTCAACATGTTCTTTGAGGCACATTTTCAATTCTCCGCCTCACGTGTTGTTGGTTCGACGAAGTTGAAATCAACAATGAAAATGCTTCGCGGCGAACCTTTGGTACGAGTTGTTTTTCGACGCTTCAGGCCCGAAGTATTTCTCCATCACCGCGCTGCCGCTTTGCTTCACAAAGACCGCCTACCAAAGCTTGCCTTATTTGGAAATTGCTTCGCCAAACTTTGCTTCAAAAACTGCTTCGCAAGGGTTTTTTTAAAATCTACTTCACAAAACTTCTGCCCGAAGTCGCCTCTTAAAATACTTTGGGTGCAAAGCTTTTTTCGTGCCTTCGCTTTTGGTTCGGTCCTGTTGTGGCTGATCCACAACACACCCCAAAATTGGGGACCCACCTTTTTCATTCTTTCAAAGAAGACTACAGTGGCCCAGATACCAAAAAAAAATCAAAGGAGGAGCAAAATACAGCAAGAAAAAGAAGGTGTCGCGATATCGGACATGTCACTCCGTCGTTGCCCAGAAATGAAAGTTGTCGCGATATCACATGTCTCTCCATCGCTGCCCAGAAATGAAAGTTGTCGCGATTTTGCGACGTGTTGCGCTGTCGCTGCCAAGAAATAAAAGTTGTTGCGATTTCGCGACGTGTCGCTCCGTCGCTGCCCAGAAATGAAAGTTGTTGCGATTTCGCGACGTGTTGCGCTGTCGCTGCCAAGAAATAAAAGTTGTCGCGATTTCGCGACGTGTTGCGCTGTCACTGCCAAGAAATAAAAGTTGTCACGATTTCGCGACGTGTTGCGCTGTCGCTGCCAAGAAATGAAAGTGTCGCAATTTCGCGACGTGTTGCTCTGTTGCGGCTTAGACAAGCCAAATGCAGAGAAAGAAAGAAACGTCGCGATTTCGTGACATGTTGCGTTTTCACGGCTATGAGCAGCAGAATGCATCATGAAGAGAAAATGTCATTGTTGAGAAGCAACACACCCCCATTGAAAAAATGAATTTCCATCCTTTGAAAATATTTAGCTTTCATTTTACAATAGGGACCCTCTTGATGTTTTCCAAGTTTTTATTCCAAATTTTGCTTACCTCCTTCTTCAAGTTTTGTATATACCAAAGTATCCAAGTAGGCTTGCCTATGGCTTTGATTTCAATTTAGAATTCATTTTTTTAAATGTTAGAGTCATTTCTGAGTAAAGAAAATCTTTCACTAAATATGTAAAAATGCAGAATGCAGATGAATTCATTAGGAGTCAAACTTCCATTTTTGAAAAAGTCGCGATATCGCGACACTTTTCATTTTTGGAAATGTCGCGAAATCGCGACGGGTCTTGGAAGAATTGGCTAAGTTCCGGAAACGTCTGGATATTGCGACACTTTCATTTTTGGAAAAGTCGCGATACCGCGACACTTTCCATTTTTGGAAATGTCACGAAATCACGACGGGTCTTGGAAGAATTGGCTAAGTGCTGGAAACGTCGCGATATCGCGACACTTCCATTTTTGGAAAAGTCACGATACCGCGACACTTTCCATTTTTGGAAATGTCGCAAAATCGCGACGGGTCTTGGAAGAATTGGCTAAGTGCCGAAAACGTCGCGATATCGCGACACTTCCATTTTTGGAAAAGTCGCGATACCGCGACACTTTCCATTTTTGGAAATGTCGCGAAATCGCGACGGGTCTTGGAAGAATTGGCTAAGTGCCGAAACGTCGCGATATCGCGACACTTCCATTTTTGGAAAAGTCGCGATACCATGACACTTTCCATTTTTGGAAATGTCGCGAAATCGCGACGGGTCTTGGAAGAAAAGGCATGGACGCGTCGCGAAATCGCGACACGGTGGGAGCAAAAAGAAGCTAAGGCATGGCCGTGTCGCGAAATAGTGACGTTGCGATTTTGTGACGTATCGAAATCGCGACACGACAAAGCAAAGGAAGTGCCAAGGCTGAGAGGGTGTCGCGAAATCGCGACACAAAGAAAAAGAAGTGCCCAGTCAAGGGAACGTCGCGGTTTCGCAGCAGAAAAGCTTGGAACAGTTGGAAGAAAGCGTCGTGTTATCCCGACACGTGTCAAAAGAAATAAAGCCGACATATAATGAACATTAAGGTTTTAATTTAATAATATTAAAATGCTGACCCTTGCTTTTCTTTTGCAGAGAACGATCCGACAGTTGCATGATAGCGGAAGTAATGACGAGAAAGACAAAGTCAAGCGCAGATTAATCGAGGACCGTCACATTGAAATGTGAGATGCCAAGAATTTCTGGTCTATCCAAATTTTACAGATCTGGTCGTAAAGAGACTTTACGGTGACTAAGCAGCTACCCATTTAATGGAATATGTCGGCAATTGACTGAAAAATGAAAATATCTACACATAGTATCGGAAGTTGCCGATGGACGCATTTAACAGGAGAATTTATGGTGAAAGTAATGGCATGAAGATAATTTTAACTCAGAAGCGGCTCTGCGAAGATAGAATTTCAGAGAAATTAGTGACTCATCCGAATTTCTCTGAGGAATTAATGAGACCCTCCCGGTAGATGCACTAGAAAGATGAAGGTACCTTCACACGCAGTGCCCATTTATGGAATATATCGGCAACCAACCAGAAAATGAAGATATTTACTTGCGATTATAGATGGATGAGAATAATATCGGATCATGCCTTCTCCATTTATGGCAAGTAACTGCACTAAGATTTGCAGAGTGGTTAGGGTTTATAAAAAACTCTATTTTTAAAGGGCCTTATATTGTAAAACCCGGGTAGTAAGGTTAAAAGGATAAAATTTAGGGTTTGAGAAAAAGATATTTTTGAAAAGATCAGGGTTTGTCCTAAGTCTATAAATACTTCTTCTGAATGTAAATTCGAGAGGTGAAAACTTAGAAATACAAGCTATTGGAGCAATTTCTTGGAAATATTATTTGAAAGCTTTGTTCTGGACTGAGAGTTGGTGTGATTTTCGTTTTCTGTGATAGCATAACCAGGAGCCTAATATTTTTTAGATTGTGATAAGTTCATCTTCTTTTGTTTTCATTTCATTAAGGTTTATTTAATTTATGCTATAGATTTGTGTTACCAGGATTGGATATGCTGCTAGGCTTCATTTTCTTTATTGTATGTTAGGGAAAATTACAGTTTTAAGGTTCTGGCCTGTTCTAATTGCTCTGTCCTCACCGTGCGAGCTAGGTCGCTGGTGAGAGATACCAATTTTAACCGACTTTCCTTCGTTTGTGATTTTCTTTCGGATCTATTTTGTCTTTGTCTTATGCTCTTAGTGGAAGGTGATCTTAGAAAGCTGGACACTTTCCTCTTTGATTTGTTCTATTGTGAAGCTAACCTGTATAACTAAAATTGGTAGTTTTGGTTTTGCAGCTAAGTTAGATATACTTCTCTTTCTGCCCTACCCTACTCTCTCTGTTCCACCGTGAAATGATCCATTTTTATCTTTCTTTAAATTTGTTTTTTATTTAAATCTGCTAAAAGCATAAAGAGCTAGATCAAAGAACTGATTGTAAATCTGATTATCTACAAAGATAACCAACTCCAAAAACATTACTGAACTAAAGTCCCGAGCCCGTTGTAATGTAACAGACAGTCCACTTGAAACTATTCCAGAAGCAAAAAAGAGTGAATAGACATTCGACCCAACTCTGTAACTCACACCTTGGATATCCAGCAAGATCCTAAAGTGAGTGGGATTTATCCCGTATAAGTGTTATCGGTATTTTGTGCTCATTCTCCACAGGGTGTGTATAAAAGTCAAACCAACAGTCACGATATCGCGACGTGTCATAAAATCACGGTCAGAGCAAGCAGGAAGAAGTGTTGATCGAAAATGTCACGATTTCGCGACGTGCTGTGAAATCGCGGTCCATAGAGGAGAGAGAAAGATAGAATGGAAAATTGTCGCGATATCGCGACATGTCATAAAATCGCGGTCAAACCAGTCAAACAGGGCAAGGCACTAAAGTTGTCGCGATATCGCGACATGTCACGGTTTCGCGACAGGAAGCAGCCAAGGCGTACGAAGATGAAAAGCGTCGTGATTTCGCGACAGAAAGCTGCCAAGGTGAACGGAATGTAAAGGTGTCACGATTTCATGACAGAAAGTGAAAGATGGTGCAGAAGAGAGAAGTGTCACGATTTCGCGACATGTCGCGTTTTCGCGGCTAAGTGTAACAAAACCCAGCGAAGCAAAAAAGCGTCGCGATTTCGTGACAGGTTGCACCCACATGGCCCGATAGCATAAAAATGTCACGATTTCGTGACATGTATCATTTTCACTGTGCATGGTGGCGGACAAGGCTGTTGGCCAAAAAATGTCACGATTTCGTGACACGTCTTGTTTTTGCGGTGCAGGTAGAAGAGCAGAGTTGCATGCAGAAAAACGTCGTGATATCGTGACATGCTATTTTTGTCATGATTTACAAGGGGGCAGTTATGAAGCATGCAGAGGAGCATGAAACACGTGGCATACAAGTGTCAGGGTTACAGAAGCGTTATAGTTCACAGAGAATATCAAACGTTTTGGCATCGAACATAAAGTCAAAAGCAACGAAAAGGCAGGGAATACGAAACGATGCATTCTGGGAGGTGAAATGAAGCGCCACAGAGCGAAACAGAGAACCGCACCAGAAAGTATAAAATCAGAGGCACAGATTGATACAGGGGTCAGAAATTGCTGCTAGCAGAGTTGCAGAGCCAAAGGCAACAAGCCATTCTGGGCCTGCTTTTGGAGCATTTTCCTCCACTTGTTCTAGTTTTGTCAAAACTGGAACATTCTGTCATTGTAACTGATATATTCTTTTAATACAGAAAATACAGAGAGTTGGCATCTCATTGACAAGAAAGGAGTCATTTTTGCATGCAAGATTTAATGTTTTATTTTTCCCCTTTCAGATTTCTAGGCTTATAGGTGAAGTTTAATGCAAGTGCTCTTGGTTGCTTCATGCGAATGTCTAAATCTGAAATCATAGTTAAAACCCCAGAAACCAGCACCTAGCTTATCTGGATTGTGCGAGTTTTGCAGGTTCAATAGGTTAGGTTGTATGCAGAAACCTCATTATCTTCGATTTTGTCAGAATGGAATGGTAGCACTCTGAATGTAGTATAGTTGATCCTCTTTGCATTTTTATTCTCAATTCTTTATTTTTTTGCATTTTTTAATTTAATCATCCAAATAAATAATTGAAAATCTACCAAAGCTCGAAATCGAAATAGATTCATCTTTTAGATTAATTCACTTTGAGTCCATTGCAATTTCAAAGTAAAATAAACCATAGTGCCCCTTGTTAACAGTTACTTGCAACCACTAAGGTATTCCCAGCATTTAAATTGAACAACATCATTGGTACAAAAAAAGGCTAACGTAACAGGAACCTTGGAGAAGTTATCTGTGTAATTTCTTTGCAAGCAGAGGATTTGGGACTCAGATCCTATCGGAGAGAGTGTTTTCACAACTGGGTGAAAATACCACTCAACAGATTGGCGCTAGAAGGAGGGCCGAATTGGTTTACTTTATTTTGATTTTCATACAGATAGTAATATGTTTTTGATTCGATCTTGAAATTATCTCTTAAATCTCACAAACGGCTAAACTGTAGCATTTGTTTTGTGTTGCAGGTTTTCTTGGACATAATCGAGGGTTTCGTCAGGCAGGCTGGACCCACCGCGCCGTATTGCGACTAGGTCCCAAACAACTAGGGAAACCATATTCCACGACCTTACACTCACTGGTACTCCCAAGAATAAAACCAAGCAAGTTGTAAGCTTACCAGTCACAAAAGATCTTTTTGCTCCAGGAACATCGAGTGGACCTACACCGGTGGTATCAGTTGCCACTAGTGTACCTATTGTCAGTAATATTTCCACTGCTCTTGTAGGGTTGTCCTCATCAATTTTGAGTCAAATGGCCCAACCTCCAGCAGCTCCTTGGTATGGAGCTAATAATATCCCTTTGAACATTGCAGGGGATATCCATGAAATCCCTAAGAACATAGAAATATTCTTGCCCAAATATAAACCAGATGGCCCAAGAACCGCAGAGGAGCATATCCAAGCCTATAGGGATGTTTTAATAAGGTTGCAAGTCCAACATGAGGATGTGGCTTGCAGACTTTTTCCCATGAGCCTAGATCCAGTAGCTTATGAATGGTATATATGCTTGCCTACTGGTTCAATCACTTCATGGACGCAAATGGAGAACGCCTTTGTCAATCAGTTTAGGTCACCTTTGGATCCCGCAACCATTTACAATCAATTCATTACATGCAAAAGGGGCCAGGGTGAACCAATCAGAACCTTTAATCAGAGATTCCAAAAATGCTATAATAGAGCAGTTCGACATTTTGCCATAGATCCCGTAGTGGCCTTGCAAATATATTTTGGGGCATTGGATCCCATGACAGCAATGTTTGCAAGGCGAAATCCTCAAGTCACCATGCTCGCCTTAGCCTACAATGAAGCCATGACCATCGAGCAACAAATGACACCACAGGGCTATGGGTTTCCCCAGATGCCTATGATGGGACAATATGCTCCATATGGTCAAGCTCCCATGGCAAATCAGATCATGGCACCGCAAATGCCGAGCATGAATGCCTTCCCATATCAACAACCATATCCACCAGCACTCGCTTATGCACCCATTCCAATCCAACCAATCACATCCATTCCACCCGTTCTCGCATTTTTGCAAAATAGTCAATCGACTATGCAAGGAACCAACCGAGTTAATTCTCAGGCTATAGTTCCTTTCCCAAATCCAACTCCGATCCAAAGTGTAAATCCATACATGAATCAAATTCCTCAAAATATGACTCAAATGTTAAATCAAGACCCCACCAATTATGCAAACCCAACGGGAATTAACAACAATGTAGCTCCACCGAAGGAGATTTATTCGGATGTTGAAGAGCTCAAGAAGATAGTTCATAAACCGAGCAATGACATGGTTCAAAAATAGAAGTATGAGTCCCATGCCCCTCACTCAAATCAAAATTTTAACAATAGAGGGAGACATTGGAACACAAAGCCAAACAATGGGGGAGTACCTGCCCCTATTGCCAATCAACTAGATACTTCTACAGGACCTAGTCAATCCAGTTCCCTTTTGAATCTTTCCGATTTGGCATGGGAAAAGGGGTGTAGGTTGCACAACACAAAAGAGCACAATGAGAGGAATTGTCCTGAAATTGCTAGATACACTCATTGTCTCCAAGCCCAAGTAGATGACTTGGAACTGGTGTCAAATGAGGATCCATCCCAACATCAAGATGATAACATTATGGTGGTGGAAACTTTATACCGTCAAGAAGGTGAGAGTGAGGAAGAAGAAGATGAAATTTTGGAACAGGAGGTGCAAGCTTTTCGAGAGTTTAGAAAGGGGAATCACGGATATCATTTGAGAAGTAAATATAAAGCCCCTCAAACATCATCAACACCACCAAATAACTCTATCCTTCCTCCGGATACTAAAGCAGATAACAATCCTCCTCCTCCACTTAGAAGAGAAATGTCTAATGACGCGCAGAAGACAGTCAAATTTGAAAAACCAAACTATGACATAGTGGAGGATCTAAAGAAGTCCAAATCAAGCCTTTCATTCTTAGAAGTGGCCAGATTGCCGGCCAAAAGGAAGCATTAATAAAGGCTCCGAACTCACCTGATCAAGTGTGGAAGGGAAAAGAAGTGGAGTCCCATCTGATTTTACGAAAGGAGAGACGGGATGTCCCGCCATTCTTATTGACTCTGAGAATTGCGGGTAAGAATTTGCATAATTGTTTGGTGGACACGGGTGCCACGAGCAACCTCATGCCTTCGGAGATATGTCAAATGCTAGGTCTACGACCTGTTTCATCCAAATGCAAGGTTTTGCAATTGGACCGATCGGAGGTAAATGTGGTAGGGACCTTGTATGATGTCAAAATTCAATTAAATTCTGAACCCAGGGTCCAGCAGGTTGTCGACATTCTGGTTGTTAATATCCCAAGTAGATATGGAATGCTACTTGCAAGGGATTGGATGAAAACATTGAATGGCTATTTTTCAACAGATTGCTCACATATGTGGCTACCCTGGAAAGGAATTGCAAATCAAATCAGAGTGGAAAATGAACCGAGGCTTAAAGAGATCATAACAGAATTTAATAAGCCAAATGAAGTTCAGTTTTCTGAGCCAGAATTGGGGGTTTATGCATTTGATATTGAAGAGGCTACTGAAGAGCCTAAAGGGGAAACATTTCATGGTAGCTCTCTTGAGGAAAATGATTTCACATGGTTGCTTAGGTTTGATGGATCCAAATCCAAGCAGGGAGCAGGAGCCGGAGTCGAGCTCACTAGTCCAGGGGGTAAATCATTATTGGCTGCTTATAGACTGCAATTTCCTTGCACAAATAACATGGCAGAATATGAAGCACTGATCTTTGGTTTACAACTAGCGTTGAGCAAGCAAGTTAAATGCTTGAAAGTATTGGGAGATTCTGAACTGGTAGTCAAGCAGATTAAAGGACAATATACATGCCGCGATAAGAGATTGAGCCTTTATAGAACTAGGGTCATGGACCTCATTGAGGAATTCGAAGCTTTCAATATAGCCCTTATTTCTAGAAAAGGAAATCGCATAGCAGATTCTCTTGCGATCATCGTGGGCATGTTAAACCCAGTTGATATAAAAAGGTGTAAAAAGTTCTCCATTGAATTAGTTCCTTGTCCATCAATACCTGATAATGTCAAGAATTTCCAAGTTTTTGAAAATGACAGACACATATTCAAATTTGTCACGAACTCGGGTATTTTTGAAAATCAGGTGATTGATGAGGAGCAAAGATGGCAAGAAGAAGAAGAAAGCGAAGGGGAAACTGCATGTCAATCCAACAAAATACCTAAAGACATAGTTTCACTGGAGAAAATGTTCGATATGGGATACAAGGCCAGAAAAGAAAAAAAGGTTCCACTCCCCAAAGATGCATGTGATCTAATTAATCTAGGGAGTGCAGACAATCCACGGGAAGTATACATCGCAAAGGCATGTACAGCTGAAGAAAGAGAAAATATAATACATGCACTAAAGAACTACGTGGATTGCATTGCTTGGAATTATAACGAGTTGAAAACATACAACCAAAATGTCATTACACATACCATCCCTCTAAAGCCGGACTCCAAGCCTTTCAGACAAAGACAACGAGTTGTTAACCCGCTATTGGAGCCCTTAATAGAAAAGGAGGTCAAAATATTATTGGAAGCGAAGATTATTTTTCCTGTTAGGCACTCAACCTGGGTTGCTAACCTCGTTCCAGTAAGAAAGAAGAGCG
This sequence comes from Wollemia nobilis, assembly GCA_028583015.1. Classification (NCBI taxonomy): domain Eukaryota; kingdom Viridiplantae; phylum Streptophyta; class Pinopsida; order Araucariales; family Araucariaceae; genus Wollemia; species Wollemia nobilis. The sequence continues at coordinate 613,306 of JAQPPZ010000995.1, forward strand.
GAGAGATTAGGCTATGTATAGATTTTAGAAATCTTAACAAGGCCTCACAAAAGGATAACTATCCATTGCCATCCATTGATGAAATTTTGCAAACAGTGAATGGATCTGAAATGATGTCTTTTCTTGATGGATATTCTGGATATAATCAAATTCTTATTCATCCCAATGACAGGATGAAAACAGCCTTCACCACCAAGTGGGGGACATTTGCCTACAAAAGAATGTCGTTTGGACTGTTAAATGCTGGTGCAACATTTCAACGTGCCATGGACTATGCATTCAAAGGGCTTATAGGCAAGTGTATCATTGTGTATGTGGATGATATTCCAGTATTTTCAAAGAAAAGAGAAGACCATGTCAAGGATTTGAAAAAAGTTCTTCAAAGATGCAGAGAACATGGAATTTCTTTAAATCCAAAAAAGTGCATCTTTGGAGTAACAGAAGGAAAGCTGCTTGGTCACATCATTTCAAAAGAGGGCATATCCATTGACCCAGAAAGGATAAAAGCTATCCAAAACTTGCCTCTCCCGGGTAGTAAAAAAGAGTTGAGATCCTTCTTTGGGCAAATTAATTTTGTGAGGAAGTTCATTTCGAGCTTCGCTGAGATAGCCAAACCTTTGAACAAAATGCTCAAGAAGGATGTAGATGTCAGATGGAACGAAGAAAGTAGGGTGGCCTTTCAGAACATTAAGGATGCCATTTCCAGAGCCCCTGCCCTCATAAGTCCAGACTATTCTAAACCTTTCTATATCTATGCTTTCGCATCGGAACACTCTTTTGCGAGTGTCTTGACCCAGAAAGGTGAGGATAGTGCAGAGAATCCCATAGCATTTTTAAGTGCTCCTTTAAAAGATGCTCAATTGAGGTATTCCATCCTTGATAAGCAGATGTACGCACTTTTTAAAACGGTAAAAAAATTTAGACATTACATTGTGCACAGCAGAGTTATTGCCATCGTGCCTGACCCTGCTGTCAAGACCATGTTTTTACAGAACGAGCTAGGTGAGAAAAGAGGGAAATGGATTTCTACCATCCAAGAATTTGATCTTGAAATCCAACCTATGAAACTAGTTCGAGGAAAGGGACTTGTGAAGGTGATCGCTGAGAATAATCCGCAAATGACATGCCAATATTCAAATACGAGAATACATTTCTAAGGATGACTGGTATGTTGACATTGTGCATTTTCTATTGAATGGTAAGTGTCCCTCCAATTTGAATTCAACTCAAAGAAGAGCTTTAAGACTTAAATCTGTTAATTATCCGATTAGATCTCGGTTGTCTCGTACAGGAAAAATCATGAAGGGATCTACTTGAGATGTCTGAATAAAGAAGAAGCTGCCAAGGTTCTGCAAGAATTTCATGGGAAATATGGAACTGGCCATGGTGCGGCAAATGCTACAGCGCATCAAATCCTGAGAGCAGGATACTATTGGCCTCACATTTTTAAAGATGCGCATGCTCATGTACGATCTTGCCACATTTGTCAAGTAGCGGCCAACAGAGAAAGAAATGCAGCCATGCCATTACAACCTATAGTTGAGATGAGACCATTTGCACAATGGGGATTAGATTTCATTGGGGTTATTAACCCAAATTCTTTTGATTCCCATAAATTCATACTAACAGCTACAGATTATTGTACAAGGTGGACAGAAGCAGTTCCTACAAAACATGCCACTACAGACGTTGTAATAAGATTTCTTGAGGACCACATCATAACAAGATTCGGAATGCCCGATTCTATTGTCAGTGACAATGGTAAAGCTTTTATTTCTACGCAATTTGCAGATTGGGCATATGACAATAAAGTGAGTTTAAAATTTGCATCTAATTATTACCCTCAAGGAAATGGTTTGGCCGAATCTTCAAACAAAAATTTGTTGAATATCATTAAGAAATTACTGGAAAAGAACCCTCGGGATTGGCACAGCCAGTTAAAGTTTGCCCTTTGGGCAGATAGGACCAGAGTAAAAGAATCCATAGGGAATACCCCCTATCATTTGGTCTATGGACAAGACCCGATATTTCTTGCAAACTTGAAGTTGCAAACCTTGCATTTCATGCAAGAATACTTGGGGACAGATAACCAAGTTGAAGCCAGATTAAGTCATTTACTGCACCTTGATGAAAAGAGGGAGGAAGCCATGACTCACATGAATAAACATCAAGAGGTTGTTAAAATATGGTTTGACAGAAGATCCAAAATCAAGTCCTTCAGAATTTCAGATTTGGTTCTACTGTGGGATAAAAGACATGAAGAAAAGGGAAATCATCAAAAATTTGATTGTCTTTGGTTAGGCCCTTATCAGATCTCAAAAATTCTAGGGAAAAATACCTTCAGGTTGAGAACTTTAGAAGGGAAAGATCTGACGTTACCAGTTAATGGGCATGTTTTAAAGCATTATTTTAGCCCTTAAGTCATAAGAGATTGATATTATACTTTTCGGTTTTGGTATGGATTTTCAGATTTTGTTTTGTTTGTTTTAGGATTGCTAGTCTAGTTAGGATTTAAGGTGTGTGTGTTCATTTCATTTGGCATATTTTTGTTTGTTTATATGCAAAAAAAAAAAAGAAAAAGAAAAATTGAGATGTCAACTTATGCCTAAGACTAGGAGAATATGAAACATTGGAATTATGTTGTAGAAGCTCCGCAAATAACACAAACATCTTAAATACTATCGTTTGAATCTTGTGATGCATGAAGTTGTCAGTTTTGCACATTATGGTAAAATAGATGATATATTCCAAAAGAAGCAGTGCATTCATATCTCATGTCATATTCCACATTGCATATACATGTCATCTCGGTTACATTTTCATTCCATGGGCAATCATTGAGAAGGTGTCGAATCCTCTTAGGATTATTACATAACATATTTTAAAAGGATCCTAAGGTTGGGAACTGCTGCCCAAACTATCTTGAACCAAGCACATTCCATGCACATTAAAAAGAATCTTGAGCAAAATGGTCAAAACCATACTTGGATGAAAAGGGGAGGTGAAAAGAATATTTCATGTCTGTCCTATCATGCAACATAATCCTTAAAACAGTGGTTTTTACCACTTCCATCAAGCTTAAAGTCTAAAACCAGAGTAGTAAGGATAGGATTAAATCCTCATCGAACTTAGGTTGAGGATCCAACTCCCCAAAGCTCTGATTTGACCTACATGGAGTAGTAAGGATAGGGCATAATTCTCATCTCGCTTAGGTTGAGAATCCGATTCCCCAAAGCTTCCATTTTGTCCATTTCATCATAAAGCTTGGATTGGAAGGATCGTACTACATGTCCTCTGCAAAGGATGGGTAGTCATCCCAAAGGTCCAAGCAATAAAAATAAAACTAATTTTTCCATTTCATCTCAATCTTGGATTGGAAGGATTGTACTACGTGTCCTCTGCAAAGGATGGGTAGTCATCCCCAAGGTCCAAGAGATAAAAGATAATATTTTCCATTTCATCTTAATATTGGATTGGAGGGATCGTACTACATGTCCCTAGCAAGGATGGGTAGTCATCCCAAAGGTCCAAGAAATAAAAGAAAAAGAATGAATGAAGCCAAGTCATGGATTATGGGGTTAAGTATGCTCATGCATGGCAACATGTCTTGTCTAAAAGCAAGACCACTGATTGCTCATATGGATAGACTAGCCTGACCATTTCATCCATAACAGGTTAGATTATTTTATTCAAGATGAGGTAATGAACTCCAAATCAGAATAGTAAGGATAGGGTTAAATTCCCATCTCGCTTAGGTTGGGAATCCTATTCCCCAAAGTTCTGATTTCACTCACACTTGCACATGGGTTCAAGATGGTAGTGACACATAACCAACTTTGGGATCTAGTAAATTAATTTAGTAGACATATATTTGGTCCTAAGAGGGTTTGACATTTTTAATATGTTTGTCCATGATATTAGAAGGTTTGAGCATTTATAAAGCAGGTTTGACATCTCTAGCATCTTCATCATGCATCAAATCCTACGTAAATCATTCATAGCCTTGCATACAAATCATAAGTGAAACTGACAATGGAATGTTGAACAAGTTCAAATGATAGAGAATGAAACACATTGCACACACCGAGCTGATACTTAATGATTCTGATGTTTCACATATTTCTGATCTATGGGCATTTGTTTATATTTCTTATGTGCTAATGCTGGTTTTGAGTTTGTGTACTTCCAGGTTGGGTTCTCACCAAAATGCTCAGGAGCATTTGACAGCAGAGTCACCATTTGTTGTGGCTGATCCACAACACACCCCAAAATTGGGGACCCACCTTTTTCATTCTTTCAAAGAAGACTGCAGTGGCCCAGATACCAAAAAAATCAAAGGAGGAGCAAAATACAACAAGAAAAAGAAGGTGTCGCGATATCGCGACATGTCGCTCTGTCATTGCCAAGAAATAAAAGTTGTCACGATTTCATGACATGTCGCTCCGTCGCTTCCCAGAAATGAAAGTTGTCACGATTTCACGACGTGTTGCCCCAAGAAATAAAAGTTGTCACGATTTCATGTTCTAAAAATGAAAGTTGTCACGATTTCGCGACGTGTTGCCAAGAAATGAAAGTTGTCATGATTTCATGACGTGTTGCATTGTCACCAAGAAATGAAAGTTGTCACGATTTCATGACGTGTTGCGCTTTCGCTGCCAAGAAATGAAAGTTGTCATGATTTCACGACGTGTTGCTCTATCGCGGCTCAGACAAGCAAAATGTAGAGAAAGAAAGAAACGTCGCGATTTCATGACATGTCACGTTTTCATGGCTATGAGCAGCAGAATGCATCATGAAGAGAAAATGTCGCGATATCGTGACGTGTCATAAAATCGTGGTCAGAGCAAGCAGGAAGAAGTGTTGATCAAAAATGTCACGATTTCACGACGTGCTGTGAAATCGCGGTCCATAGAGGAGAGAGAAAGATAGAATGGAAAATTGTCGCGATATCATGACATGTCATAAAATCATGGTCAAACCAGTCAAACAGGGCAAGGCACTAAAGTTGTCGCGATATCGTGACATGTCACAATTTCGTGATAGGAAGCAGCCAAGGCATACGAAGATGAAAAGCATCATGATTTCACGACAGAAAGCTGCCAAGGTGAACAGAATGTAAAGGTGTCATGATTTCATGACAGAAAGCAGAAGATGGTGCAGAAGAGAGAAGTGTCACGATTTCATGACATGTCGCATTTTCGCGGCTAAGTGTAACAAAACCCAACGAAGCAGAAAAGCGTCACGATTTCACGACAAGTTGCACCCACATGGCCCGATAGCATAAAAATGTCACGATTTCGTGACATGTATCATTTTCGTTGTGCATGGTGGCGGACAAGGCTGTTGGCCAAAAAATGTCACGATTTCGTGACACGTCTTGTTTTCGCGGTGCAGGTAGAAGAGCAGAGTTGCATGTAGAAAAACGTCGCGATATCGCGACATGCTATTTTTGTCATGATTTACAAGGGGGCAGTTACGAAGCATGCAGAGGAGCATGAAACACGTGGCATACAGGTGTCAGGGTTACAGAAGCGTTACAGTTCATAGAGAATATCAAACGTTTCGGCATCGAACATAAAGTCAAAAGCAACGAAAAGGCGAGGAATACGAAACGATGCATTCTGGGAGGTGAAACGAAGCGCCGCAGAGCGAAACAGAGAACCGCACCAGATAGTATAAAATCAGAGGCACAGATTGATACAGGGGTCAGAAATTGCTGCTAGCAGAGTTGCAGAGCCAAAGGCAACAAGCCATTCTGGGCTTGCTTTTGGAGCATTTTCCTCCACTTGTTCTGGTTTTGTCAAAACTGGAACATTCTGTCATTGTAATTGATATATTTATTTTAATACAGAAAATACAGAGAGTTGCATCCCATTGGCAAGAAAGGAGGAGTCATTTTTGCATGCAAAGATTTAATGTTTTATCTTTCCCCTTTCAGATTTCTAGGCTTATAGGTGAAGTTTAATGCAAGTGCTCTTGGTTGCTTCATGCGAATGTCTAAATCTGAAATCATAGTTAAGACCCCGAAACCAACACCTAGCTTATCCGGATTGTGCGAGTTTTGCAGGTTCCAATAGGTTAGGTTGTATGCAAAAAACCTCATTATCTTTAGTTTTGTCAGAATTGAGATGGTAGCACTCTGAATATAGTTTAGTTTCATCCTCTTTGCATTTTTATTCTCAATTATTTATTTTTTTTGCATTTTTTAATTTACCGTCATCCAAATAAATAACTGAAAATCTACCAAAGCTCGAAATCAAAATAGATTCATCTTTTAGATTAATTCACTTTGAGTCCATTGCAATTTCAAAGTAAAATAAACCATAGTGCCCCTTGTTAATGGTCACTTGCAACCATTAAGGTATTCCCAGCATTTAAGTTGAACAACATCATTGGTACAAAAAGGGCTAACGTAACAGGAACCTTGGAGAAATTATCTGTGTAATTTCTTTGCAAGCAGAGGATTTGGGACTCGGATCCTATCGGAGAGAGTGTTTTCACAACTGGGTGAAAATACCACTCAACAGGTCCTTTTAAGGGTAAAGTGCTTCGCTGTGAACCTCCTTGCAACCACTACTTCGCATCGAAAGTCCCCGAAGGAGATTTTGGAGTGTAATACTTAGCTGTACAAATAAAAAATTATATACAAAAGTACATACACATACATTTTTTTTTTTTACAAGAGTTTTACCTCAGCGATGAAAAGTCTTCAGATGAAGACCATTGACAGAAATTGGTAATACCTGGCCATCTGCATCTTTGAGGATGAAAGAGTTGGCCAAATTCACCTTCATGATTTCGAACGGTCCATCCCAGAATGCATCCAGCTTGTCGTGATTCCCAAGCTTGGCCTTCCAAGAGTCCCACTTCCATACCAGATCTCCCACTTTGAATGTGCGATCGAATGATTTTTTCTTGAACCAATCTTGGGTGACCTGAGCATGCTTGGTGAAGCTCTGGTAGGCTTTCTCGTGTTCTTCCTCTAGCTGTAACAGTTGAGCCAGTCTGTTTTCCAAAGGGCTGACTCCTTTTTCTAACAGCTGCAATGCAGGGATCTCTAAATGGGTAGGTAAGATGGCCTCTTTGCCATAGACCAGGGCATAAGGTGAAGTCTTGATTGACTTATTGACTGAAATCTGATCGGCCCACAAGGCCCGATCTAGAAGGAGATGCCAAGTCATTTTGTTCATCTCTATGAGCTTTCTCAACACCCTCAATAGAGTCTTGTTGGTTGATTTCGCCAAGTCGTTACCCTTTGGATAGTAATTGGAGGATACTTTATGATATATCCCATATTTGTAAAGGAATTCATTGATTTTGGTGCCTGCGAATCCAGGACCATTGTCAGTGATGATTGCTTCGGGGATGCCGAACTGGGTGATCAATCCTTCAAGGAAGGCTATGACAATCTCCTGATCAACATGCTTCGTGGGAACTGCTTCGGCCCATCTGGTGAAGTAGTCGGTTGCAGTCAGGATGAAATTATGCCTAGCGAAGGAGTTCGGTGATATGACCCCTATGAAATCTAGCCCCCATTGTTGAAAGGGTGATTCAACTTGTATCGGTCGGAGAGGCATCGAAGCATTTCTACTTCGACTGACGAACTTCTGACACTGTTCACATCTGCGATAAACGGTGAAGGCATCGGTGAAGAGTGTAGGCCAATAATATCTAGCTTTGATGATCTTTAATGTCGTCGTTCTTCCCGTGAAGTGACCTTCAGATAATCCTGAATGGAATTCGCCCGGGACTCTTCTTTTATCATAATATTTTATACACTTGAGAAGGACGCCATCAATGTTTCTAAAAAACAGGCCTTCGGGGCGCAAAGTATATCGGGAGGACCGCATCCTAAAATGCCTTCGCTGTGAAGCGTTCAGATGTGAAGGACATCTGCTAGTGTTGAAGTACTCGATTATCTCACTGACCCAGTCCTGCTCATCCTCTTCCTGGTTTATGAAGCATCCTTTTGCTGGCGAGTCGTCCCACTGAGATTCGGTAGTTTTGGCCGCTATGCTCTTCGCCAGTTCTTGACATAATGCGCGATCGCAAACCAGTTTTGTGGGTTTGATCTCGATGTCAAATTCTTGTATCTTGCTGACCCAACCGGCTCTCTTACTACCCAATTCTCCTTGGATGATGAAATTGCGCACATCGGGATGAATGACAAAGACTGTAACCCAACTTTGGGAGATGAATTGCTTGAATTTCCGAAGAGACTTCATTACTGCATGCACCTGCCTTTCTATGAAATTATATTTTTCTTCATGAGGGTTTATGACTTGGCTTAGAAATGCGATGGGGCGCTCTTCGCCATCTTCCCCCTTTTGTGTCAGGACTACAGCATAGCTCTCAGGTTCTCCTATGGCATATAGGATGAAGTCTCGATTGTAATCAGGGTTGGTCAGGACTGGTGCTTGAGCAATTCGGGCCTTGATATCTTCGAATGCTTCTTTTCTCTCCTTCATCCAAATGAATTCTACACCTTTCTTCAAGAGCTCGGACATCGACTTGATGACCTAGGAAAAATCTGGGAGAAACTTCCTCACGAAGTTGATCTAGCCGAAGAAAGATTGAAGTCCTTTCTTGTCTACTGGGAGTGGAAGCTTCATTAGAGCCTCAGCTCTATCAGGATCTACAACGAGACCCTTCTCTGATATCGCATGTCCCAACAACTTCCCTTCACTGACTGCGAATATGGACTTCTTCAAATTGATGGAAATGTTAAATTCTTGGTATTTTTCGAAAATCTGTTGTAGGTGTAATGGGTGATCCTCCCTTCTTCGGGAGAAGACGGTCATGTCATCCAGATAGATAATAATAACCTTATTCAAGAGCTCGCCAATGTTAGATCCATTGCCCTCTGAAAAGTGGCACTCGCATTCGAAAGGCCAAATGGCATTCACTGGTAAGAAAATGTGCCCCACTTGGTTGTGAACGCATTTTTATGCTGGTCTTCGTCCCTGACCCATATTTGATTGTATCCAAAAAACCATCGAGTAGGGAGAAGCGTTGAGCCCCAGCCATCGAATGTAAGATCTGATCGATCTGCGGAAGAGGGTAGTGATCTCTAAGAGAAGCCAGGTTCAGGTTGCGAAAGTTCACGCATAACCATATATCTTCGTTCTTATTTCTGACTGGGACTAGATTCGCTACCCAAGAAGAATGTTTGATGGGATAAATTATCTTCACCTCGAGCATTTTTAGGAGTTCGGCCTTCATCAAGACTTCGATCTTCGGATTTACAGGCCTTTGCTTTTGTCGGAAGGGCTTGAATCCCTCCTGCAACTCAATTGTATGCTGGATCAGTTGACGATCATATCCCCTTAGATCTTGATAAGACCAAGCCATTGTGTCAGGATATTTTCTGCATAGAGATCGGATCTGCTCTAGCTCTTCCGAAGTGCAATCTGTTCCAACTTTTATTGCTTTTCCAGGCTTAAGCTCTAAATATTGATACTGCTTTGCATTAACTTTGATCCTGTGAGAGACAGCTCGATCATTCTGATCAAAGAGGTTTTCAAGAGTAATTAACCCTTTGGGAACGTTGCTATTCTTTAATTGAACTAGCCCTTCATATTCTTCTTCATCAGGGCTTCTGCTCTCAACTGTGGCTGCTTCTTGAATCATGAAATTCACAATCTGCTCATCACTATCAAAAACCCGCCAATGCGAGATCTCCGTCTGGGACAGAGGGCCTGTAAATCATCCTCATAGCTTTGGGCTTATGCACCATGTCTTCTGCTGGAGAATACTTTGCTGTGATGTATGCTAGAACATCGGCATGTCGGTTCTTTTCTCTTGGAATAGACTGCAGATTGAGAGATTCGAACTGGTCGAGCAAGTCCCATACTATGTTTCGGTATGACTTGAGATAGTGCTTCTTTGAAGTGCACTTGTTGGTGACTTGATTGCATACCAATTCGAAATCTCCAAATATTTGAAGATGCTTTATGCCTAACTTTTCTGCTTTCTTGATTCCTAGGCATAATGCTTCATATTCTGTTGCATTGTTGGTGCAACTCCACACCAACCGGTAACAATATTCCTTCTGCTCTCCAGAAGGTGATACTAGAAGAATCCCCGCCCCAGCGTCGTTTTTGCATCGGGTGCCATCAAAGAACAGTTTCCACAGTCCTTCGACAAAGACCTTATTTTTTGACTTAATGTGTTTCTCAGGCTTGGCGATGGCATAACATCCCATCTCGGTTTCTATCATGGCATTAAAGTCTGCCAATGAAAACTCATCTTCACAACTTAACTGTGCGAGAGACTCCTCGACCAGATCCACTTGCTCTATGTCTTCCACTATTGCATGCACAGGATCACTGCTCTCTCCTTCGAGCACCTTCTCTACGAGGAAGGTAGAAGGCTTCTCATTGTAGATTTTTATCTTCTTCCCTTTGAATGAGATCTCCAAATGAGAATAACCCATAGATAGATATCCACCTAGATTCATCGTAAATTATCTCGACAAGCACATACTGAAGTAGAGCTCGAGGTCAACGACTACCACCTCTTGTATAAATGTGATCTGAGGCATCTTGTGTAGTCGGATAGGGATATCCTTAATCACTCCTATAGTCTTCATAGGGGTACCATCCAACTAGAGTATGCCATGACTGCTTCGCATGTATTCCATTCCTATTTCTTCGCACACTGCCTTTGGCATGACTGTTGTCGCGGCCCTAGATTCAATCATACAGTTGTGTACAACATACCCTTCCATCTATAGAGACATGTAAAACGGTGGTGGCCTATTCTTCCCCATAATGGATGTGGATAGGGTCTGCACTAGGGCAAGCGATGCTGCTTTTCTTGCTTTGGTTATCTTCAATGATTCTTGCAACAGGTCCACTTTTCCGGGTAGTTGCAGTGCGTCGTATAGACTAATTTTGGCTAGGATCCTCTTCATCTCATCTACAATGTTGTATGCCAGGGAATTGGGCACCTTAGGTTCTTTTCTTGGTTCATATCTGGTGCGATATTGTTTCGTGGATTAGACCCTTTGTCGCTTGGTCAGCGAAGGAAGCTAGAGCTTCTCTCTAGCCTGTTCCTTGGTTTCCACCTGAGGTGGATTTGCAGGGGCTTGTTTGGCCTTCTCTTTGACTGGTGTAGGCTGTCGAGCCTCGTTAGGAGTCAGAGGAGGTTGCTATCCTTTCTCAAGATGAGCATGCACCTTTAAGGGAGCCATTTGAGTAGCATCCACCTCTATCAACTTCTTTCCTCCTCTGGTAAGGACTACAACTGGCTCTTATTCACCAATTGCAAGGTTGTGATTCATTTTCCTGATGACATTGACTTGATCGCCATGACTACTGCTCGCCAGCGTCTGTACATAGTGTTGGTGCAGCATGCAGGTATTCTCTTTGTGAGGATCATTACACGTGGAGCACCAATGTCTATAATCGGAAGTGCTTGGTGCTTCATCTATTGCAACATTTCTTGCCGAAGCTCTTCCTTTTTGGGCCGCTTGATCTTTAGTAAGCGCAGGTGTAGGATAAGATCTTCTCGGTAGAAACTCTTGTTGCGCTTGCTTCTTCTTCATAATGGTCATGTCATTAGACGAGGTCTGCACTGTGGAGTTCAGGGACTGAACTTCTTGCAATATTTTGGCTTGCATATCATCGGCTTTGGGAATCGGTGGCAATGGAGCCATTGTTGGTATTGGAGGTAGGACGGGGTGTTGAAGTGGTGCTGGAAGTTCAGGGAATGCTAAAGTAACCATGGGCTACGAAGTAGAAAAAGTGGGAAAATGAATTTGTGGAGCAGTAATTTGAGATACGATGGGATTCGGGTTCCAAGATGATATCGGGAGTGCAGGGGTTGTAGAGATCTGCAAAGCGGCTACACTTGCATACTGGGATTGATAGAAATCAGGAAGTATGGGCATCGGCATCCTTTGGGGAAGCTTACCCACAGCTATTAGATCCAATTCTGCCTTCTGGGCCAACTCATATAACTCTGGGAAGGTATTGATGTTCGAGTACCTTACCATCACACTGATATCAGGATTAAAATCCCGAAGGAAATAGTATGTTGCGGCTTCGTCGGTTGGTCGAAGTCCAAGTGGTATTCTTTGCCAGGTTCGAGCAAACCTAACATTGAAGTCTGCAATCTCCTCTTGTGGATGTCTCTGGATTGCTGTGAACTACTATAGGAGAGAGGTCGGATCGACAAACTCATTAAAGCTTCGCATCAACTATCCGACTAACTGGTCCCATCCCGTAATAGTACCAGGTGGTAAATATCTATACCAGTAGAGGAGTTTTCCTCTAAGAGACAGAACCAAAAGCTTTACCATAACCCATTCTTCTGTGATGTCATGAATCACTGCCAGAGAAACTATGTCCTGGATATGCTCCAGAGCAGTCTTCCCAGTTCCATCGAACGTTGGGATCTTCTTTATAGCAGCAGGCGACACTTGCCCTTGTCCCGCTAGATTTAGCGGTCTCGTAGAATTCCATGCTGGGAACAATCTGGGCAGCGGTTGCTGGTACACTTGTTGTTGTTGTTGCTATTGATGTGCCATATTTACTCTTGGATTTTGAGAAATAGAAATTCCCGAAGCTCCTCCTAGATTGCTAACAGGACGACCAATAGAAATGGAGGCACTAGGATGCTTCGATGAGTTGGGAGGATTAGGAGGAAAGCTAGCCATTGTGCTATCAAAGGTTAGGCCTTGTTTGTCAACAGTGGCCTCTTGCGAGGATGTTCCACGTAACAGAGACTCGAGGGTGACTAACCTAGATCATTCCCCAAAGGCGTCAATATTTAGCTCAAAGAACTCAGTTTCCTCTCCTCTATTACTAACTCTCCATATTGTTTGCATGAAGGCACAAACTTTGGTACCGGTCTTTACGACTTAAAGATTCTCGAGTAAGACAGAGTCACCAGATGCTAAGAGTCTTTTCATAATGAGAGCATCGGTTCTCACTACTACTCAAAAGGTGATACTGACTGGGTCCCACCGGGAACTGTTAGAATCATTGGCCTCGGTGGAGACGGGTTAGAGATTCACGTTCTTAAAATATGGGACCTTGGTCCCATCGGGCATGCCAAAAATTGTTGGTCATCAAATCTGCCCAGGAAAGGATTTGGGTAAGTGTATGCGCCCTAGACCTGGACAAACATTGAAAGGCCGAAGGGAAGAGATGCCCCTCGTGCCAATCTCTAGAGAAAGGCCGACTCCTATGCTAAACTACTTTGGTGTTTTGAGATAAGGGTGCAGGAAAGAGATAAACAGAGTAAGGGTGCAGGAAAGAGATAAAAAGAGTAAGGGTGCAGGAAAGAAATAAAGGGAGTAAGGGAAGAGAGATCAATGATTTAAAGTGGGAGAGAACAGGAAGCATGATCACTAACTAATAACTTAAAGAAACAACAAGGAACACCAAGAATAAATGAAAGAAACACAACATTAACCTTCCTATGTATCCTCTGGGCGAGTTCCAGGATTCTCCTTCTCCCTTTCATCGAAATTCAGGGTTCAGAGTAATGACGATTAGGACAAGCAAATATAACAGAAACCACTACCCACCAGGAAGCATAAAAAAAAACCAATATAGCATTTTTCCTCCCCTATGTATCCTTCGAGCGAATTTCAGGGTTCAGTCCCTAATCGCACACCGAAATTCAGGATTCAGAGTAACAGTATGCAAATGAAGAAAGACAAAAGAAATAAACACGGAAGGTAGCATACAAGAGAGAATTCAAACCCAAAGCTCTTTAGTATTAATCGCAGGACTTCAAGTCACAGTAGTTTTCTAGCAAAAAGTTCCCCCTCCTCTTACATTACAATGCCTGGGTTTTTATAGAGGACTCGACCCTCTGAGTCATTATTACACAAAATGGCGAAGTATATTCTTGAGATCTGAGAAGTCGGCTCCTCGCGGCCCTCGTGATCGAGCTCTCAAATCCGTTACTAAAACTAGAAACTACGATCGGGTCAACCATGGAAACATGCATTAATGAGTCGTTTGAGCGTCCTTGGCTTCTAGGCACAGTTCTCGAGTGGCCGCCATGCTCGTCGAGCTCTTCATCATAGGCTGATACTTCATTTCCAATTGCTAAAAATGAGCAGCGGCCTTATCGGGCACGTAAAAATGCTTTTATGAGGCATTTGATCGTCTTGGTAAAATACCCGGCTTGGAGCGCGTGCCCTTGAAGCTCTTCGCTAGATCTTCGTTCGCACTTCGCTTCGCAATGGATTCGAGTTGAAGCATATTTTCCTTGATTTGCACTTCGCATGGTTGAGCTTCGTAAAACAGCTTCGGGGGTGATGAGAGCCGAAGTAGATTTCTTCCTCAAAATGGGGTCTTCACTCCTTGCCGCTTCGCTAACAAAATTGCTTCGTTGATGCCTTGGAGAAATGCTTCGCCGCAATCCTCTTTCAAAACTGTGGTTCGAGAAGATTTCGACCGAAGCATTTGCCTTCAAAATGTTTCGTCTGCTTCTACTTTGGGTGAAAGTACTTGGCATGAAAGATGGTCGAAGCAGATGCTTCACAACGACTTTCGACGAAGTAGAAATGGTTCGCTGGCGGGGAGGCCCGAAGCGGATGCTTCAACGGCTTTTTGGTGAAGTATTTTCAATGTTTGTCCTTTTCAATTTTTGCTTCGCAAGTTTCTTGCCCGAAGTATCATTTTGAAGTGCTTCGGGCCCGAAGTAGTTTTCATCCTTCTTCCTCTGCATTTTGCTTCGGTAACACCGCTTTGTTGGCAATTTTGGGTACCTTGAGTACATTGCCTTTGCTCAAGTATAGTTGTTGTCATTGATGTCAAAGGAGCTCTTGGTAGTTGTTGTCTTTGATGTCAAGGAGTTCTTGAAGCAATTTGATTAGTTGTCCAAGCATGTGTTTTGATGAAGGTTTCAGTATGATCAGTAAGTTTCTATGTAGCCCAATTGCAAAAAGATCAAGAAAAAGACAAGTAAGAAGAAGTATGCAGGCGGTTGGCAAAACTGTCACGATTTTGCGACATGTTTCAGGAGAGAGAAAGCGCTGGCAAAACTATCACGATTTCGTGACATGCTAGAAGGCAGAGGCAAAGCTGGAAAAACTGTCGCAATTTCACGACATGTTTGAGGAGAGAGAAAGTTTAGGCAAAACTGTCGCGATTTCACGACAAGTTGAGTTGGCAGTGTTGAGTTGCAAGAAGTGTCGCGATTTTGCGACAGGTTTCAAAGAAGTTGTACGGATGCAGAAAGTGTCGCGATTTCGTGACAAGTTGAGTTGGCAGCTTGCAGTTGGCGAAAGCGTCGCGATTTCGTGACATGTTCCAGTTTCGCGAGCAATTGGCAGAAAAGAGCTTAAGGCAGCGAAAGCGTCACGATTTCGCGACATGTTCCAGTTTCGCGAGCAGTTGGCAAAAAAGAGCTTAAGGCAGCGAAAGCGTCGCGATTTCATGACATGTTCCAGTGTTGCGAGCAGTTGGCAAAAAAGAGCTTAAGGCAGCGAAAGCGTCGCGATTTCGCGACATGTTCCATTTTCGCTAGTGCAAACCGAGAAAAGGTTGAAGAAGCAAGAAGTGTCACGATTTCGCGACAAAGTTGCAGATGACGTCAGCAAGAGGCAAAGGTGTCACGATTTCACGACAGAAGCTGAGAAGAAGGCCTTGGAGTCTAAAGCGTCACGATTTCACGACAGAGTTGCTGATGATGTCAGCAAAAGCAGATGTGTCGCGATTTCACGACAAGAGTAGAGAAGAAGGCCTTGCAGACTAAAGCATCACGATTTCGTGACAAGAATCATGATGACGTCAGCAAAGTCAGGGAGTGTCACGATTTCACGACAACAGGCTAAAGCAAGGCGTAAGGCAGACTGTAGTGTCGCGATTTCGTGACAACAAGCTAGCGAAAGTGTACGACAGGCTGTAGTGTCACGATTTCGCGACAACAAACCAAAGAAGGCGCACGACAGGCAGTAGTGTCGCGATTTCGTGACAGCAAGTAATACAATGTGTATGGCAGACAAAGACGTAGCGATATCGCGACATGTATTTTTGTGAAGAAAAGCTACAGGACAGCAGAGGCGGTTGAAGCCGACAGAGTTAACCTTTGTCGACGAAGTGTAAGGTTGTGCAGTCGACGATTGTTTTAAGGATATACAACCGACTAAGATCAAGAATTTAATCATGAATTATTGCTATATAAGGAGGACTGTTTTCGAGTTTCAGATATCGAATGTGTGTGTCGAGTTTGCGCAAGTGAAGTCTGCTATGCGCAAAGAGCAGTCGTATCGAATCGATCGAAGTGTGCGTTCGAAGTGCGACTTTTGCAGAAGTAGAGTGTAGGAAGAAGTTCGATCGAGGAGAAGCAGACTATGCGAAGAGGGTGTTGTTGTGGCTGCACATAGGCGCATAAGTTGTTGTGCGATCGAGTGCTGCAGTATTTACACAAACTGTGTAAAGAAAGCAGAGTGTGCGAAGACTACGCTACGGTGGATGTGCAACGGAGCAGAAGCTAAGTTGAGAAGATAGTGCTGCTGCATTTTGCGAAGATTGCACTATTGTGTTTGCGCAGAAGTTGAGAAGATAGTGTTGTTGTAATTTGAGAAGACTGTGCTACTGTAGTTGCGTAGACAGTGAAAAGTTGTTTTCAACCAAGTGCAGAAAAGAACAGAGGAAGAGGACAATTGTGCCAGATCGAAGGACTATGTTTGGTGCGAGATAAGAGGACCACCTTTGAAGTGACAGAGTTGAGGACGAGAGATCTCCGACCAGAGCAGGGAAGACAGGTGTCTTCTGTGGATAGAGTTCCACTTGCTAAGGGCAAAGGAGATAGAGGTCTTCTAGAGGATCACCGACAAAGCGAGAATTAGGGGAAGGTGTCTCCTTTGAGCCGAGGCTCATAAACATTGTAATCGGGAAGGATTCCCAGAGGACTTTGATATAACTTTTAGAAGAAAAGTTTTATCCGTGGAGTAGCCCACCTTGGGTGAACCACGTAAATTGTTGTGTCTCTTTGTGGATTGCATTTTGTACATTGCTTTGATATTGCTTTGCTATATTATTGCATGTTAATGGTTTGAAAGTTGTATTGATAGATAAAGTTAAAAGTGGTCTTATACTGTTCACCCCCCCCTCTCAGTATAAGCTTGTGTTCTTCAATTGGTATCAGAGCCAGTGCCTTCGGAAAGTTTAACAGCTTGAAGGAAAAGTTTGCAAAGAACACAATGGACTACTCGAGTGGCAATGCAGCACCTATTCTTGACGGATCAGATTTTGGCCTGTGGAGTGCAAGAATGAAAGTCTATCTAATGGCACTTGGTAATGAGGTATGGGAAGTTATTGAAGATGGGTACACCATTCCTACAAATGGTCCTTACACTAAAGAAGACAGGCTTCTACATCACAACAACTCAAAAGCCATGAATGCAATCTTGAAGGGTTTACAAAAGGCAGATCTCACCAAAGTTATTCACTGCAAGACAGCTAGTGAAATGTGGAAACAATTGCAGGTTGTTCATACGGGTGATGCAAATGTTCGAAAGGCCAAGTTGAGACATTTTAAAGGTATGTTTGAACAACTCAAGATGAATGATGATGAAAATATTAGTGACTACATGCTCCGGATGGATGAAGTTGTTAATTCTATGAAAGACTTAGGTCTTGAACTTGCTGAAAATGATGTGTGTGATAAGATTTTAAGATCCCTTCCTAATAGATTTAGTGAAAATATTTTTGCTATTGAGGAAGCTAAAGATTTAGATAAATTGAAAAAGGATGAGCTCCATAGTATTCTTGCAGCATTTGAGTTGAGAACTCAAGTGAAAGCTGATGTAAAGAAAGAGGCAAAGCTACCAAGAAATCAAAAGGCAAACAGATTCAAGAAAGTGACGAGTCTTCTAGTGAGGAAGAGGCATATTACAGACAAGAAAGGCAAGTTTTCCAGAAAGCACAAAAGCAAGAAAAATATAAGATGTTTCAATTGTGGGAAATTTGGTCATTATGCTATTGACTGTATTGTTTTCAAAAATGAAAGTGATGAAGATATACAGGATGTTAAGAGCAAGGATTCTGAAAAGTACAGGTATTACAAGAAAAGCAAAGATGAGTACAACAATCATGGAAAGAGGCATTCTCACAAGAATAAGAAGAGCTTCTACTTAGACAAAGCAAGTAAGTGTTCTAGCGGTGATAGTGACAGTTCTTCTAGTGATGATGAAAATGAGATCTTGTTCATTTCAGAAAAAGAGGAAGAACCGAAACATAAATTCATTATCATGAAATGTTTTAGATGTGGAAATTTTGGGCACCTTGAGGATGATTGCAGAAATAATGATTTGGCTACTAGTATGTATGAGGATGCTTCAAAAAACTACAATGAAGATGCATGTATGGTTTTTGAAAAAGGTAGCACCTCTAGTGATAAGAAATCTGAAAAAGGCCGTGATAATTCAAAGTGCCATCAAATAGAGGATCTTGAATGTGAACTCAATAATGCTCTTAGTGTTTTGAAAAAGGAAAGAAAGAAGAATGAGAGACTCAAGATTAAATTAGATGAATGTTGTATGGAGAGAGATGAACTTATAGAAAATCTTGAAGTCTCTATGGCTAAGTCACAAGAACTCAAGAATGAGTTAGATTCTAAAATTCTGGAGTATAGTGAGTTAGAACAGGAAATGGCTTCTTTGAAAGAAGAAAATAAAGAGTACAAGGATAAGCTATACAGATTTCAGGATAGCTCCAAGAAGGTGAAATTTCTCATCAAAGGACAAAGAAAACCAATAGATAAAACAGGTCTCGGTTTTGTTGAGCCGCACAAGGAACAGGTTGGGGAATCTAGCAAGAGATTTCAAAAGAAAGAGAGTTATGTTGAAGAAAGTATTTCAGATCATGAGTCCGTAAGTGATAGATACGTAGAAACAGAAAATGATATTCAGATTGAGAAGAAGAAGTTTTCGGGACCCATGAAGTCGAATAAAAGAAAATTTCACGGCACATGTTTTGCGTGTCACAGATTTGGTCACATGGCTATACATTGCATGACTCAAGTGAAGAAAGTAAATAACAGTTTCAAGAGACGTAATTTCTTTCAAGGGTATTGCTACTCTTGTCAACAATTCGGGCACAAGGCAATTTTTTGCAAGGAAAATAACAGGAACTGGGTTAGTCAGAACAGGCGGATTCAAAGAACGACTATGCCTGAAAGAAATAATATTGTTACTTGCTATAAGTGCAACAATGAAGGTCACCTAGCTAGACAGTGTAGAGCTGATCTTCCGAGATACGGGAACAGAAACAACAGTATGAACAAGTCCAAGGATCAAAGCATGGATAAGAACAGGAATGACAACAGAAACAGGAAAAGTGATATGAACAAGTCCAAGGATCAAAGCATGGATAAGAACAGGAATGACAACAGAAATAGGAAAAGTGATATGAACAGGTCCGAGGATCAAAACAGTAACAAGAACAGCAATGTGGAAAAAGAATTCAAGAGAAGGCCCGACAAAGAAATTGTAGACATTAATGATGATGAGTGTCTAATGGGAGTTTCACTCCCAACCCTATTTTAAATCACCTTAATAGAAGGTGGGGGAGGGACTAAGCTAAGAGACTCATTCTTAGTCCCAAACCCCAAAGGTGACCCTTTGCCATTGATGACAAAGGGGGAGAGATTTGAGTAAGGGGGAGAGATATGAGTAAGGGAGAGAGCTTCAAGTGAAGAGGAAAGCTTCAAGTCAGGGGGAGCAAAAACTTCAATTGCAGAATTCTCAGTTGATGGATCGGTTGGTTCAATTTTGGCTCTTGAGATATGTTTTAAGTTAAAGGTTGCCATCAATGACAAAGGGGGAGATTGTTGGCAATTTTGGGTACCTTGAGTACATTGCCTTTGCTCAAGTATAGTTGTTGTCATTGATGTCAAAGGAGCTCTTGGTAGTTGTTGTCTTTGATGTCAAGGAGTTCTTGAAGCAATTTGATTAGTTGTCCAAGCATGTGTTTTGATGAAGGTTTCAGTATGATCAGTAAGTTTCTATGTAGCCCAATTGCAAAAAGATAAAAAAAAAGACAAGTAAGAAGAAGTATGCAGGCGGCTGGCAAAACTGTCGCGATTTCACGACATGTTTCAGGAGAGAGAAAGCACTGGCAAAACTGTCGTGATTTCGCGACATCTGTTGGAAGCAGAGGCAAAGGGCAAAGGTCACGATTTCGCGACATGTTTGAGGAGAGAGAAAGTTTAGGCAAAACTGTCACGATTTCGCGACAAGTTGAGTTAGCAGTGTTGAGTTGCAAGAAGTGTCGCGATTTCGTGACAGGTTTCAAAGAAGTTGTACGGATGCAGAAAGTGTCGCGATTTCGTGACAGGTTGAGTTGGCAGCTTGCAGTTGGCGAAAGCGTCGTGATTTCGCGACATGTTCCAGTTTCGCGAGCAGTTGGCAGAAAAGAGCTTAAGGCAGCAAAAGCGTCGCGATTTCGTGACATGTTCTAGTTTCGCGAGTAGTTGGCAGAAAAGAGCTTAAGGCAGCGAAAGCATCGCGATTTCGTGACATGTTCCATTTTCGCTAGTGCAAACCGAGAAAAGGTTGAAGAAGCAAGAAGTGTCGCGATTTCACGACAAAGTTGCAGATGACGTCAGCAAGAGGCAAAGGTGTCGCGATTTCACGACAGAAGCTGAGAAGAAGGCTTTGGAATCTAAAGCGTCACGATTTCGCGACAGAGTTGCTGATGACGTCAGCAAAAGCAGATGTGTCACGATTTTGTGACAAGAGCAGAGAAGAAGGCCTTGCAGACTAAAGCGTCATGATTTCGTGACAAGAATCATGATGACGTCAGCAAAGTCAGGGAGTGTCACGATTTCGTGACAACAGGCTAAAGCAAGGCATAAGGCAGACTGCAGTGTCGCGATTTTGCGACAACAAGCTAGCGAAAGTGTACGGCAGGCTGTAGTGTCGCGATTTCGCGACAACAAACCAAAGAAGGCGCACGACAGGCAGTAGTGTCACGATTTCATGACAGCAAGTAATACAAGGTGTACGACAGACAAAGGCGTAGCGATATCGTGACATGTAGTTTTGCGAAGAAAAGCTACAGGACAGCAGAGGCGGTTGAAGCCGACAGAGTTAACCTTTGTCGATGAAGTGTAAGGTTGTGCAGCCGATGATTGTTTTAAGGATATACAGCCGACTAAGATCAAGAATTTAATCATGAATTATTGCTATATAAGGAGGACTATTTTCGAGTTTCAGATATCGAATGTGTGTGTCGAGTTTGCGCAAGTGAAGTTTGCTGTGCGCAAAGAGCAGTCGTATCAAATCGATCGAAGTGTGCGTTCGAAGTGCGACTTTCAAGCAGAAGGAGAATGCGAAGAGGGTGTTGTTGTGGCTGCACATAGGCGCATAAGTTGCTGTGCGATCGAGTGTTGCAGTATTTACACAGACTGTGTAAAGAAAGCAGAGTGTGCAAAGACTACGCTACGGTGGATGTGCAATGGAGCAAAAGCTAAGTTGAGAAGATAGTGCTGTTGCATTTTGCGAATATTGCACTACTGTGTTTGCGCAGAAGTTGAGAAGATAGTGCTGCTATAATTTGAGAAGACTGTGCTGCTGTAGTTGCGTAGACAGTGAAAAGTTATTTTCAACCAAGTGCAAAAAAGAACAGAGGAAGAGGACAATTGTGCCAGACCGAAGGACTATGTTTGGTGCAGATAAGAGGACCACCTTTTGCAGTGATAGAATTGAGGACAGAGATCTCCAGCCAGAGCAGGGAAGACAAGTGTCTTCTGTGGATAGAGTTCCACTTGCTAAGGGCAAAGGAGATAGAGGTCTTCTAGAGGATCACCAGCAAAGCAGAATTAGGGGAAGGTGTCTCCTTTGAGCTGAGGCTCATAAACATTGTAATTGGGAAGGATTCCTAGAGGACTTTGATACAACTTTTAGAAGAAAAGTTTTATCCGTGGAGTAGCCCACCTTGGGTGAACCACGTAAATTGTTGTGTCACTTTGTGGATTGGCTTTTTGTACATTGCTTTGATATTGCTTTGGATATATTGCTTTATTGTTTTGAAGTATAAAGGAAAAAGTAAAAATAGGTCTTATACTGTTCACCCCCCCTCTCAGTATAAGCTTGTGTTCTTCATGCTTCGCAAAACTTTTGCCTGAAGTAACTATTTGAGGGACTTCGAGGCCAAAGTAGTTTTCTTGCCTTAGCCAATTCGGACCTGAATTTCCTTCGACGAAGCTGCCACTTGAACAACGCTTCGCAAAACTTTTGCCTGAAGTAGCTACTAGAAATGCTTCGGGTGTGAAGCTCTTTTCGAAATTCTTCTTTGGCAACGCCACTTCATAAGATTTTTGCCCGAAGTGGCTTCTTGAAGTGCTTCGGGGCCGAAGTAGATTCCATCCTTAGTGATTTCTTTCGACGAAGCTATCTTCCTTAGCTTTTTCGGCAGCGAAGCTATTTTTTCTTCCTTTTATGTACAAGGGGGTGGCAGGGAAAGCCAAAATTGCTGCAACACTTGAAAATGTTGTTTCTAAAAGCAAGGGAACAAATTCATGAATTTAAAGAAATATTTTACAAAAGAGAGACTGTACAAAATTTTGATTTTTTTCTACCCCATTGTACAATGTGACAAAATTGTCAACAGTTACCTTTGATCCTCCCATTTTTTGTTTGTAGCATAGTTTGTTTGTTTACTACTTGTAATTCGTCTTTTCAACACACATATAAAAGGAAAATCAAAGAACCTTAGCATAAAATATATTGTTTCACCTTCTTAGGCATTCAATTTGAATCACATATAGTTTGCATTATAATAAATTGTACTCTCGCATCTTTCTTGCACCCTTACTTTGAAGAACACAAGCGTATACCGAGAGGGGGGGTGAACAGTATAAAACCACTTTTTACTTTTCTTTTCAATTCAATATTATGCAGTGTATAGACAGTAGTATCAATAGCAATAATCAAGCAATGCAAAAAACACCATACACAATAGAGACACCACAGTTTACGTGGTTCACCATACACAGTAGTATCTTATAGAAGCATAAAGAGAATTGTTAGAGACTCAATATGTTTTATCCTCAAATCTCAATCTCAACTCAAATCAATCTTATAGAAGCATAAAGAGAATTGTTAGAGACTCAATATGTTCTATCCTCAAATATCAATCTCAACTCAAATCCAGAATATAGAATAGTTTATTTCGTGGAACTTGAACAACCACTTCACACAATCACTTGACTAGGCTCAAACAACTCTTCTCAACCAACTACCACAAGGAACAACTCTTTCTTACAAACCCTAGTCCAAGCATGTATCAACCAACTCAAATGTTTCCAACAATGCTCAACCACAAATCTCACATAAAAATGATACTCATGTTCTTCTCAAGTTCAAGTTCTTTGCATAACCAATGGGCTTTAAAAACAATGCTAATAAAACATTATTCACATAACAATGATACTCATGTTCTTCTCAAACCCTATCTCAGGTTTTTCACACAACTAATGGCTTCAACAATAATGCTAATAAAATAATATTTAATAACAAATTTCAAACCAAAAAACCTTGAAGCATTCAACCAACTACTTTTGAAAAGGAAAGCACAATTATTCCTTTTCTCTCCAATGATATTTCAGAAATCAACCACCATAAACAATTAATAGGAGAATGTTCCCATACCTTTTATGAATATGAAGAAGCCTTTTGGTTGTCCATAAAATCTGTCTCACTCAACACACTTTCTTTTTCAAATTTCAACAAGGGTTAGATATCTTTATTAATAACACAACAATAACATCAAAATAACACCTTATTACTCATACTCAATAACATACACCATGTCACATCATAAATGAATTAGTATATTTTGAAAAAGAACAAAGCAACCTTCACTTTTGAACCTCTTTACAAAATCAGAAATATCTCTTTACACCTTATTTCTTCCTCTAAGCAAGTTAATTAAATAGCCCTCTAAATAAGTTTTCCAACGATATATAATATGATATACTTCTAAAAAATAAATCACCAAAAATCTCTTTTTTTTTAAACATGCATCACAACCCTTATTCCTCCTAGGGCACTTTAGAAAAATAAAATATATTAAAATATTATTAACTTGCCTTTGTCCCTGATGGGATTCGATCTCGTGACCCTCCTTGCTCAGTGCCTTAACCACAGCCAACCTGTCATTGGGCCACATGCCCTCACGTGCTCAAAAGGAACACACAACAAAACCTTATGCCGTGAATATCTGCACCCTTCAAAAAAACACGCTTCATGCGTTTCAACACAACAAAACACCTTCGACAAGAATCGAACGCAAGACCTCCTGCTTCACACAGTGCACGAACCACTAGGCCAAGGAGGCTTATACGTTTGGCTTTACTCCACAATAGTCTCTTCAATGAATGCAAAAATCGTAAGCCTTTTAAAACCCTTTTCACACACACTTTGACACACGATGTGCAGGCTCTTTTACCATTTGAATCCAAATATCAAATCAAGCTCTTAGGAAAATAAATCGAAACTTTGGGCATATATATGTCCTCCTCCTTTCCTTTGATGTCAGCGCTATAATTTAAATATTATTTTTATGCCTTTTCCTTTCTTTGACGTCGACATTATAAATTAAATTTTAATTTTAAATAATTTAAAATTTAAACTTAAATATCTCCATCACCGGGGCACCTTTTTCGACGAAACGAAAATCCAACCTGTTTTTTAAGAAAAACCCATTTCAAATCTGTTATCCATGGTTTTAAATAAAACCTTTTATTTTGTATGCCTTGGTTTTCACAAAAACCCTATATATATCCATGCTCTCCAAAATATCATAAATGCTTTGGCCACCAAAACTCAATGTGATCCATGTGACATCAATGACAACATAAAATCACTCAAATTTCCAAAAATATCCCCTTTGTCATTGATGGCAACGCCTCTATTGTAAATCACCACAATCACTACAAAAACCATCTTTGAGAATCAAAGCTGCTCCCCTGACTCAATACTCTCTATGGAGGTTGCTCCCCCTAACTCAATGCTCTCTTTGGAGGCTGCTCCCCCTAACTCAATGCTCTCCTCCTTACTCAAATCTCTTCCCCTTTGACATCAATGGCAAAAGGGACACCTATGGGGCTAAAATATGACTCTTAAGCTTAGCCCCCTCACCACTTTCTCTATTGAGGTGATTAATTTTGGGGTGGGAGTACATTTACTCCCATATTACATTATTTCTTTCCTCTGTCAACTTCCTTCCATGTTTTTCTGATATCCTTCTCTTGATGAATTACTTGATCTTCTTCTCTTGAACCTGTTTGATCTTCTTGCCTTGAAACTGCTTGACCTTCTTGTCTTGAATTTGTTTGGAATTGAGTCCTACACCATTTTGCAATATGTCCAAAGTTATTGCAATTAAAACACTTGATATTGTAGCCTTTGGATGGTTCCCATATCCTAAATTCTTTCTTGAAATAATTTCCATATCCATTCCTTTATTGAACCTTGTATTGTGAAGTTTTGTTTTCATGACCATTATGACCATGAATTCTGATTTGTGTAGCTCTAAAACCAAAACCATGTTGCTCATTTTCTTTGCACTGAGAAGCTCTATGACCAATAATGTTGCATAAGAAGCAATGTCCCTGAAAACCATACCTTCTTCCTTTGAAGTTTCTTCTAGCAAAATCAAACTTCTTTGATCCATGGATCCTGCAGTGTATAGCCCTGTGTCCAAATCCATTACAAGAAAAAAAATGTCCTTGAAAAGCCCTTTTTTCATGCCTTGGTTCCTCATACCTTTCTTGATAATTATCCTTGTAATCATCTTTGACTTGTGAATTGTATCCTTGGATTTTATTTGTAGCATCTAAATACTCTTCCTTAATTTCTTCTTTGCTTTCTTCTTCAAGAATTTCTTTTCCTTTTGAACTTGATTCACCTATCTCAAAACAAGATCCAAATTGGATGTTTGGAGCCATAGGAACTTTGGAACTTTCTTCATAAATCTTAGGTGCTTCCTTGATTTTGTATTTTAGAACTTCCTTTCCTTTTGAGTGTGATTCCCCAGACCTGAAATGTGAGACCTTTGGTTCTTTGGAACCTTCCTCTTATTTCTCTTCATTTGTGTCAAATAGCAAATTGGCATCCATCTTTGTTGTCTCTAAAATACATGTTTCCTTCTTAGTGAAAATATCTTGACCTTTTGAGTCATGTGATGGATCAAAATTCTCAAGTAGGGAACATCTCAATTCTTTTAGATTTTCCTTAACCTATTGTAGTTGCTCATGGATATCATTGAAGTCTTCCTTTAGATCAACTGAGACATATGTATTTCTAATAATATTCTCTTGTTTAAATTCTTTTTCTATTTCCAAAAGTGGGATTTCTTCTATTTGGAGTGAATGTTCTTATTCTATTTATTTTATCCCATAGAAAAACCCTTCTTCATATTCACCGTCACTAAGATCATTATAATATTCTATAGCAAACAAACTCTCAAGATTTCTTTGACCATCCCTGTTTCCTTGATGTGTCATCTCATCTTCACTATCACTGAAGCCATTGCAATATCCAGATCTGTGATCTCTTTGACCACACACAAAGCACTATTCTCTTTCACCTTCTATTCCTAGGAATAGATGTTCTTCCTTTTCATCATTTGACTTGTCTCTATCATTGTGATATAAGCTATCACTTGCTTCTACAATGTAGAAAGTTTTCTTTGTATTACGAAAACTTTTATTCTTCTCATACCTTTTTTTTTGTATATGTCATCTTTGTCATGTTTATGCTTTCCATCTTCTTTTCTTATATGACCATGTTTTTCATAATCACTATTTTCTTCATGTGGATACTTGTATGCATAGTGACCAAAATCACCACACTTGTAGCATCTGACTTTCTTCATATCCCTATAATTTCTTAAGTCCATTTTTATTTTGATGAAGTTAGCTTCCTCATCATTATCTGAATCTCTATCTGTCTCTGGAAATTTCCCTTTCTTTTTCTCTGAAGCATTGAATGCAATTTATTTTATTGGAACCTGATGCTTACTTCTCCTCATCTCATAAGTTATGAGAGTTCCTTGTAGTTCTGCCATTGTTAGTTTGTTGATATCCATTGTTTCTTCTATTGTTGAAACCTTTGCATCATACTTCATGGGAAGTGATCTCAAAACCTTGAGTAACATTTGATTCTTTCATTTCAAATCCTAGACTTCTCATGGTGTTAGCAATCTCATCAACTCGAAGTAAAAACTGTGCAATATCTTCATAATCTTCCATTTTCAATTCCTCAAATATTTTTCTATGATTTTGTAGTTTTGCCAACTTTACCTTGGAATCTCCTTCATAGGTATTCTGCAACTTGGTCCACATTTCATTTGTTGAATTACATACCATGACCTTTGCAAAATCTGTCTCACGTAGCCCACTCAGAATACAATTTATTGCCCTTGCATTGATCTCAACCAATTTTTTGATAGTCTTATCTACCTCGGGATCACCTTCAACCTTATACTATTTTGCAACCCTCTGTCATACCTCATATCCTTGTGATATCAAGTAGTTCTTCATTATCATGCTCTAGAAAGCATAATTATTACTGTCAAACAATGGAACCTTACTTGTAGATGATCCATTCTATGAAGCCATCTATGTTCTTCGTAGAATCTATCCTCAATTTGTTAGCATTTCTGAAGAAACCCGCTCTGATACCAATTGAAGAACACAAGTTTATACTGAGAGGGAGGTGAATAGTATAAGACCACTTTTTACTTTTCTTTTCAATTCAATATTATGCAATGTATAGAAAAAAATATCAATAGCAGTAATCAAGCAATGCATACAACACCATACACAATAGAGACACCATAGTTTACGTGGTTCACCCAATGTGGGCTACTCCACGAAGAAAATCGTTTACTAAAACTTTCTCAATCAATTTCTTTGGGAATCCTTTCCAATTACAATGTTTGTGGATCTCTGTCCAAAGGAGACGCTAATCCCCTAATCTCAACTTCGTGGATATCTTCCACAGGAGAACTCTTTCCCCTTCTGCTCTACTGCACTGACTGGTGGATCTCTCTGCACTTGAAGACTCCTCACTCAGATTTATCTTCAATTGTGTTGGATGTTGGATCTCTATCCACTGAGACTTTGTCCTTTGTACTCTATCACCTTCAAATATCTATCAATAGTCTCACTCAGAACCTGCTTAACAAGCTCACACAAAACTTGTCCAAATCTGCTCAACAAGCTCACACATAACTTGCCCAAATCTGCACTAGCAAGCTCACCAAGAACTTGCTCAATAATTCAATATCATAGAAGCATAAAGAGAATTGTTAGAGACTCAATATGTTCTATACTCAAATCCCAATCTCAACTCAAGTCAATATTATAGAAGCATAAAGAGAATTGTTAGAGACTCAATATGTTCTATCCTCAAATCTCAATCTCAACTCAAATCAATCTTATAGAAGCATAAAGAGAATTGTTAGAGACTCAATATGTTCTATCCTCAAATCTCAATCTCAACTCAAATCAATCTTATAGAAGCATAAAGAGAATTGTTAGAGACTCAATATGTTCTATCCTCAAATATCAATCTCAACTCAAATCCAGAATATAGAATAGTTTATTTCATGGAACTTGAACAACCACTTCACACAATCACTTGACTAGGCTCAAACAACTCTTCTCAACCAACTACCACAAGGAACAACTCTTTCTTACAAACCCTAGTCCAAGCATGTATCAACCAACTCAAATGTTTCCAACAATGCTCAACCAAAAATCTCACATAAAAATGATACTCATGTTCTTCTCAAGTTCAAGTTCTTTGTATAACCAATGGGCTTTAACAACAATGCTAAAAAACATTCTTCACATAACAATGATACTCATGTTCTTCTCAAACCCTATCTCAGGTTTTTCACACAACTAATGGCTTCAACAATAATGCTAATAAAATAATATTTAATAACAAATTTCAACCCAGAAAACCTTGAAGCATTCAACTAACTACTTTCGAAAAGGAAACCACAATTAATCCTTTTATCTCCAATGATATTTCAGAAATCAACCACCATAAAAAATCAATAGGAGAATGTGCCCATACCTTTTATGAAGATGAAGAAGCCTTTTGGTTGTCCATAAAATCTGTCTCACTCAACACACTTTCTTTTTCAAATTTCAACAAGGGGTAGAGATCTTGATTAATAACACAACAATAACATCCAAATAACACCTTATTACTCCTACTCAATAACATACACCATGTCACTTCATAAATGAATTAATCTCTTTTGAAAAATAACAAAGCAACCTTCACTTTTGAACCTCTTTACAAAATCAAAAATATCTCTTTACACACACCTTATTTCTCCCTCTAAGCAATTTAATCAAATAGCCCTCAAAATAAGCTTTCCAATGATATATAATATGATATACTTCTAAAAAATAAATCACCAAAAATCTCTCTTTTTTTAAACATGCATCACAACCCTTATTCCTCCTAGGGCACTTTAGAAAAATAAAATATATTAAAATATTATTAACTTGCCTCTGTCCCTGACGAGATTCAATCTCGTGAATCTCCTTGCTCAGCGCCTTAACCACAACCAACCTGTCGTTGGGCCACACGCCCTCACGTGCTCAAAAGGAGCACACAACAAAACCTTATGCCATGAATATCTACACCCTTCGAAAATAAAAATGTGCTTCACGTGTTTCAACACAACAAAACACCTTCGACAAGAATTGAACGCAGGACCTCCTTCTTCACACACAACGCACGAACCACTAGGCCAAGGAGGCCTATACGTTTGGATTTACTCCACAATAGTCTCTTCAAAGAACGTGAAAATCGTAAGCCTTTTAAAACCCTTTTCACACATTTCGACACACGATGCGCAGGCTCTTTTTCCATTCGAATCCAAATATCAAATCGAGCGCTTAGGAAAATAAATCAAAACTTTGGTCATATATATATATATATATATATATATATATATATATATATATATATATATATATATATATATATATATATATATATGTCCTCATTTCCTTTGATGTCGGTGCTATAATTTAAATATTAGTTTTATGCCTTTTCCTTTCTTTGACATCGGCGCTATAAATTAAATTTTAATTTAAATTTAAATTTTAAATAATTTAAAATTTAAACTTAAAAATTTAAAATTAAATATCTCCATACTGGGGCACATTTTTCGACGAAATGAAAAGCCAACCTGGGTTTTAAGAAAAACCCATTTCAAATCTACCATCCATGGTTTTAAATAAAACCTTTTATTTTTTCTGCCTTGGTTTTCACAAAAACCCTGTATATATCCATGCTCTCCAAAATATCATAAATGCTTATTTATGAAATGGTTTGGCCACCAAAACTCAATGTGATCCATGTGACATCAATGACAACATAAAATCACTCAAATTTCCAACATACTTCTTAAAAAGAAGAAAAATAAAAAGGTGTATTTATATAGCATAGATAGTGAATCATTAAAGCAAAATTGCATATAGGATAGTATCTTGTATTCTGCATTTTGTCTTCATAATGCATTGTATTATCAACATCTTATGCATTAGTTCCTAATAAAGACTACAAAACCTAGGTGTTTTTCAAACAAAAGAAAAAAAACTAGATTAGGGAAATCTATAAGCTCTTGGTGAACTGTAATCTCTCCCCACCAAAGATAAACACTACACAAAAGTATAGTCCTAATGATAGGTTAGCAGCAACGCTCTCTTGTTCAAGTGTGGTGATCGTCAAGGGAATGTATCTAAGGCTAGTGGTCTCGTACACCATTTGGAATCCCACAACATGAAACGTGGCTAGTACATGTGCCACAATGAAAGGGATCGAAGGGACCTATACATAGAATGGCTCAAGGTTTGAGTTTAGATCACTACATGAGAAAATGATATAAAAACGTATCTTAGGCTAGATACTAGGCATGAGGAAGTACTTCATTTTTTCCTTTCTATAATAAATAAAAGTTTAAGCATTTACAGATAAAATTGATTTCCCTCTCAAAATTTAAAATCCTATTTCAAAAATCTCACCCAAGTTCTCTGCATTGATTGCATGCAATCTCAAGGTCTCTAGATTTGGATCCATTGGAGGTAAGACCTTGTTTTCCATGTTGAAAATTTGTGATGATTAGACGCAGATATTTTCTATAATTTGTGTTGTCAGTTCATGGTCACTTCTTAGCATGATCCTTACTGTTGTCTTTAATCGTGTACCTCACGTTGGCTTTTTAGCCAAATTATTACAGGCTCCAATATCCAATATATTGAGTAGTCTCAAATATAAGAGAAATCACTATATTAAATGGTAAAAATAATGAACATAACATTCACAACATTAAAAATAATATGAATAAAATGGCCAAAAATATGTATGCAATAACATAAAGAAAACTTACAGTATAATTGCTCAAAATATGCATACAAGCTTCAATATTATTAATTCTTGAATGTGATCTGAGATACTTTGATAATCCTAGATCAATATGCATTACATGGAGCTTTGTCTCCATAATATAGCCTTCATAGATGACTCTTCAATACTTGACTATTGCTCTTCACACATCTAGGAGATACATTCTTTCCTATTCTATGCATAATGGAAATCTCCACATCTTTTGGCTTCTCATCTTGCCACTTGTATACATGACTCTTGAATCTCTATTTGCACACTTTATTTTAATACACACTCTTATTTGCACACTTGTACAATTTACTATATGACACATTGCACACTCCTACAAATTCTATTACAAGACACTTGTGCACATTCTCACTCTTCACACTTGCACACATAATTTTATGATACTTGTGCACATCCTACACATGAACACTTACATAAATGGAAAACATAAATCAAACTCATAAACTATAGACTCACACCCTAATATATTAAATATTTACAATTATAGCATAAAGGTACCATGGGGGTACATTAGCATGTACCAAATGATATAATATTCTCCGCCGCCTCTTCGTAGGAGGACCATACTCTCAAGAAAGCAAAACTCTT
This sequence comes from Wollemia nobilis, assembly GCA_028583015.1. Taxonomy (NCBI): domain Eukaryota; kingdom Viridiplantae; phylum Streptophyta; class Pinopsida; order Araucariales; family Araucariaceae; genus Wollemia; species Wollemia nobilis. The sequence goes on from JAQPPZ010000995.1 coordinate 645,317, forward strand.
GAGCATAGTGCATGGGGTACAACGTTATTGTCCTTCGCAGTTACTTTTCTCGAACCCTGGTGATCGCCCTTCTACGCGTTACCTTGACCAAAGTTTTGGTCTTCGTTTTTATGCATTTCCTAGTTTAACTGGATCCTTTTGTGGTTGACCTTACCTTCACTTTTATCCGATGTTCTAGTTATCCTTGCCATCCTATGATTACCAAATATTTAACCCGATGGGTGCACCCAAGTCATTTTCCATTCCAGTTCTAATTATTACTTGAACAATGTTGCCTTGGGTTCTTGCCAAAACTCTAATATGTTACTTTGTTGTTAGCTCTAACTTTGGCTACCTAATTACCAAGCTCTTGGGCTTCACTTTTACCAAAAATCTTCCCTAAATACCCAATTAGATTACATCCTATTGATACCATATTTCTCAAAATTGACCAAGGCAATTTTTTTCTTGAGTGTGGTGAGAATTTGAAGAACACAAGATTATACTGAGAGGGGGGGGTGAACAGTATAAGACCTCTTTTTACTTTTTCCTTTATACTACAAAACAGTAAAGCAATATACCCAAAGCAATGCACAAAATCATCCACAAAGTGACAACAATTTTAACGTGGTTCACCCAGAATTGTTGGGCTACGTCCACGGATAAAATCTTTCACTAAATTTTATCAATCCAAATTCTGGGAATACCTTTCCCGATTACAATGTTTATGGGCACCAACCCAAAGGAGACACCAATCCCCTAATCTCGAGTTCGTGGGCACCAACCCACAGGAGACACCAATCCCCTAGCTCTGCTCTGGCTGGTGATCCTCTAGAAGACCTCTGCCTCCGCTGCCCTTAGCAAATGGAACTCTATCCACAGAAGACACCTGTCCTCCCTGCTCTGGCTGGAGACCTCTGTCCTCAACTCTATCACCTCCAAAGCTGGTCCTCGAATTTGCACTGAACACAGTCCTTCGGTCTAGCACAAATGTCCTCGTTCTCTTTCTATGATCTGCACCAAACATAGTCCTTCGGTCTGGCACAAATGTCCTCGAAACTGCACCAATCTCTGTCCTCAACTGGTCCTCAAATCTGGTTCACAGAAGTTGTTCACAAGCTTCCACTAAAGCTTGCTTGATCTTCACCCAAGTCTTCACCAAGACTTGTCTCAGATCTGCTTTGCAAGTTCTCACTAGAACCTGCCCAAACTGCTCCACAAGCTCAACAAAAGCTTGCTCAAATCTGTCCAACAATCCCTCTCAATGATTTGTCCAAAACCATCAAGGCCTGCGCACTATCTCCGAACGTCGCAGAAATGATGCACCCAACAACTTTGCGCTTTTCTGCTCTCTGTGCACTCTGCTTCGCACTTAGCTCGATTCGGCATGACTTGCTCTCTATGCCTTTGGACTTAACTTGCACACTTCAACTTGCGCACTTCAACAACGCATTCGATCACCTCACAACTCTCCAAACAGCCCTCCTTTTATACTAACACTTTCAAGATCAAAACCTTGATCTTAGTCGGCTGCACAACCCTAAACTACGTCGGCTACAAACCCTAATCTTCGTCGGCCCAAATTTAACTTTGTCGGCCTCACTCGCCTCTGCAACTCTTCTGTAGCTTCTCGCGAAACTACAACATGTCACGATATCGTGACACCTTTGCAACCGTACACTTTCTTTTGGCTTTTGTCATGATATCGTGACACTTCAGCCTTTGACGACTTCAACTAAGCTCTTGTCGCGATATCACGACACTTTTGTCTTAGTCAGCATCAACTTTGCTTTTGTCGCGATATCACGACACTTCTCCCTTCGTCGACCTCCTTTTTACTTTTGTCATGAAATCGTGACACTTCTGTCTTCATAGCCTTCCTCTCTGCTTTTGTCATGAAATCATGACACTTCTCCTATAGAAGACATGCATTCTATTTCTGTCATAAAATCGTGACACTTTCTCCAACCGAACGCTGCCATCTCAATCTATCACGAAATCGTGACACTTTCTCTTCCTTGCACTCTTGTCTGCTTGCACTAGCGAAAACGGAACATGTCACGAAATCGTGACACTTTCGTTGCCTTGTGTTTTTCTCTGCCTTACGCCCATGAAAATGGAACATGTCACGAAATCATGATGCTTTCGCCTTTGAGCTCTTCCTCCTTGAATTTGTCATGAAATCATGACACTTCTAGCTTCCGTACGTTTTCTTTGCAGCCTGTCGTGAAATCGTGATGCTTTCAGCTTTCGTACGACTTCTTTGCAACCTGTCGCGAAATCGTGACGCTTCTCATTTCAGACTCTTCCCTTTGTTGCATGTCACGAAATCATGACAGTTCTTACTTGGAACATTTTCATCTGCAGCATGTCGCGAAATCGTGACACTTTATCTTGCTTCCACTTTGTCTTCTGACTTGTCGCGAAATCGTGACACTTTTTCTCCTTAGCGCTTTTCTTTTCTTCGGGTCACGAAAACCCGACATGTCGCGATATCGTGACACTTTTTCTCCTGGACTCTCTCTCCTGCATTATGTCATGAAATCGTGACATTTTTTCTTTCGGACTCTCTCTCCTGCAACATGTCGCGAAATCGTGACACTTTTTCATCCGTTCAACCTTCCTTGCAATATGTCGCGAAATCGTGACATTTCTGACTCCGAACATTCTCTCTCCTCTTTGAGTCGCGAAACTGCGACATGTCGCGATATCGCGACACTTTTCTAAAAATCTTTCTCTCGCCTGCTTAAGTCACGAAAATGTGACATGTCACGATATCATGACACTTTTCTAAAAATCTTTCTCTCTCCTGCTTAAGTCACGAAAATGCGACATGTCGCGATATCGCGACATTTTTCCAACTTACTTTCTTTCGAACCTGTCATGCCGAACCTTCATCAAAACAAATTATTTTACATCAAATCAAATTCCTTCAAAAACTTCTTGACATCAATGACAACTTATTCACTTGAGCAAAAGCAATGTACCCAAGGTACCCAAAATTGCCAACAATCTCCCCCTTTGTCATTGATGGCAAACCTTTACTGAAAACACTTCTCAAGAGCCAAAACTGAAACCAACTGTGCTAACAGCTGAGAATCTTCCTTTGAAGTTTTGCTCCCCCGAACTTGAAGCTTTCCTCTTCACTTGAAGCTCTCCCCCTTACTCATATCTCTCCCCCTTTGTCATCAATGGCAAAGGGTCACCTTTGGGGCTCGGGACTAAGAATGAGCCTCTTAGCTTAGTCCCTCCCCCACCTCCTGATGAGGTGATTAATTCTGGGGTGGGAGTAAAACTCCCATTAGGCACTGATCATCATCAGCGTCTATAATTTCCTTGTCGGGCCTTCTCTTGAACTCTTTGCCCGTATTCCTGTTCTTGTCACTGTTCTTGTTCCTGTTATCATTCCTGTTCTTATCCATGCCTTGATCCTTGGACCTGTTCATACCACTGTTTCTGTTCCTGTACCTTGGAAGTTCAGCTCTACACTGTCTAGTTGTGTGACCTTCATTGTTGCACTTATAACAAGTAACAATGTTATTTCTTTTAGGCATACCTGTTCTTTGAATCCGCCTGTTTTGACTAACCTTGTTTTGATCAAACCTGTTCTTGTAATTAACCTTGCAATAGACTGCCTTGTGCCCAAACTGTTGACAAGAGTAGCAATACCCTTGAAAGAAACTAGCGCTTCTGAAATTGTCGTTTACCTTCTTCACTTGAGCCATGCAATGTGCAGCCATGTGACCAAACCTGTGACACGCAAAACATCTGCCGTGAAATTTTCCTTTATTCGACCTCTTGGGTCCTGAAAACTTCTTCTTCTCATTCTGAATTTCGTTTTCTATTTCTGCGCATCTATCATTCAAGGACTCATGATCTGAAATACTTTCCTCATCAGAACTCTCTTCCTTTTGGAGTCTCTTACTAGACTCTCCAGACTTGTTCTGGCTTAACAAAACCAAGGCCTGTTTTATCCGTTGTCTTTCTTTGACCTTTGATGAGTGACTTAACCTTTTTGGAGCTATCTTGAAACCTCGTAAAGCTTATCCTTGTACTCTTTAGTTTCCTCTTTCAAAGAAGCCATTTTCTGTTCTAACTCACTATACTCAAGAACCTTAGACTCTAACTCATCCTTGAGTTCTTGTATCTTAGCCATAGAGAAGTCAAGACTTTCTATAAGATCATCTCTCTCCATACAACATTCATCTAACTTATCCTTGAGTCTAGCATTCTTCTTTCTTTCCTTTTTCAAAACACTAAGAGCATTAGTAAGTTCACTTTCAAGATCCTTTATTTGTTTGCTTTCTGAATCATCAAAGCCTTTTTCAGATTTCTTATCACTAGAGGTGCTACCTTTTTCAAAAACCATACAAGCATCTTCCTTATAGTTTTCTGAAGCATCCTCATACATACTAGAAACCAAATCATTATTTGTGCAATCATCCTCAAGGTGACCAAAATTTCCACATCTAAGACATTTCATGATAATGAATCTATGTTTCGGTTCTTCCTCTTTTTCTGATATGAACAACATCTCATTTTCATTATCACTTGAAGAACTTTCACTATCACTACTAGAACACTTACTTGCTTTGTCTAGGTAGAAACTCTTCTTGTGCTTGTGAGAATACCTCTTTCCTTGATTGTTGTGCTCATCTCTGTTTTTCCTGTGATGCTTGTGCTTTTCAGAATCCTTGCTCTTAGAATCCTGTTTATCTTCATCACTTTCATCCTTGGGAATAGTACGATCTGTAGCATAATGACCAAACTTTCCACAATTGAAACATCTTATATTTTTCACGCTTTTGTGCTTTCTAGAGAACTTGCCTTTCTTGTTGTAATACGCCTCTTCATCACTAGAAGACTCATCACTCTCTTGAAGCTGTTTACCCTTGGATTTCTTGGTAGCCTTGAAAGTTGCCTCTTTCTTGACATCAACCTTCACTTGAGTTCTCAACTCAAATGCTGCAAGTATACTATGGAGCTCATCCTTTTTCAACTTATCCAAATCTTTAGCTTCCTCAATAGCAGAAATATTTTCACTAAATCTATTAGGAAGAGATCTTAAAATCTTATCACAAACATCATTTTCAGCAAGCTCAAGACCTAAGTCTTTCATGGAGTTAACAACCTCATCCATACGAAGCATGTAGTCACTAATATTTTCATCATCATTCATCTTGAGTTGTTCAAACATACCTTTGAAGTGTCTCAACTTGGCCTTTCTGACATTTGAATCACCTGTATGAACCACCTGCAACTGTTTCCACATTTCACTAGCTGTTTTGCAGTGAATCACTTTGGTGAGATCTGCTTTCTGTAAGCCTTTCAGGATTGCATTCATTGCTTTTGAATTGTTGTGATGTAGGAGCCTTTCTTCTTTAGTATTTGGACCATGTACAGGAATAGTGTACTCATCTTCAATTACTTCCCATACCTCATTACCAAGTGCCATTAGATGAACCTTCATCCTTGCACTCCAAAGACCAAAATCTGATCCATCAAGAATAGGTGCTGCATTGCCACTTGAATAATCCATTGTGTTCTTTATTAGCTTTTCCTTCAAGTTGTTAAACTTTTCGAAGGCACCCGCTCTGATACCAATTGAAGAACACAAGCTTATACTCGAGAGGGGGGTGAACAAGTATAAGACCTCTTTTTACTTTTTCCTTTATACTACAAAATAGTAAAGCAATATACCCAAAGCAATATCAAAGCAATGCACAAAATCATCCACAAAGTGACAGCAATTTTAACGTGGTTCACCCGAATTGTTGGGCTACGTCCACGGATAAAATCTTTCACTAAATTTTATCAATCAAAATTCTGGGAATACCTTTCCCGATTACAATGTTTATGGGCACCAACCCAAAGGAGACACCAATCCCCTAATCTCGAGTTCGTGGGCACCAACCCACAGGAGACACCAATCCCCTAGCTCTGCTCTCGGTTGGTGATCCTCTAGAAGACCTCTGCCTCCGCTGCCCTTAGCAAATGGAACTCTATCCATAGAAGACACCTGTCCTCCCTGCTCTGGCTGGAGACCTCTGTCCTCAACTCTATCACCTCCAAAGCTGGTCCTCGAATTTGCACTAAACATAGTCCTTCGGTCTAGCACAAATGTCCTCGTTCTCTTTCTCTGATCTGCACCAAACACAGTCCTTCGGTCTGGCACAAATGTCCTTGAAACTGCACCAATCTCTGTCCTCAACTGGTCCTCAAATCTGGTTCACAGAAGTTGTTCACAAGCTTCCACTAAAGCTTGCTTGATCTTCACCCAAGTCTTCACCAAGACTTGTCTCAGATCTGCTTTGCAAGTTCTCACTAGAACCTGCCCAAACTGCTCCACAAGCTCAACAAAAGCTTGCTCAAATCTGTCCAACAATCCCTCTCAATGATTTGTCCAAAACCATCAAGGCTTGCGCACTATCTCCGAACGTCGCAGAAATGATGCACCCAACAACTTTGCACTTTTTTGCTCTTTGTGTTCTTGCTTCGCACTTAGCTCGATTCTGCATGACTTGCTCTTTGCACCGTAGACTTAACTTGCACACTTCAACAACGCATTCGATCACCTCACAACTCTCCAAACAGCCCTCCTTTTATACTAACACTTTCAAGATCAAAACCTTGATCTTAGTCGGCTGCACAACCCTAAACTACGTCGGCTGCAAACCCTAATCTTCGTCGGCCCAAATTTAACTTTGTCGGCCTCACTGCCTCTGCAACTCTTCTGTAGCTTCTACCATGAAACTACAACATGTCACGATATCATGACACCTTTGCAACCGTACACTTTCTTTTGGCTTTTGTCACGATATCGTGACACTTCAGCCTTTGACGACTTCAACTAAGCTCTTGTCACGATATCATGACACTTTGACTTAGTCAAGCATCAACTTTGCTTTTGTCACGATATCGCGACACTTCTCCCTTCATCGACCTCCTTTCTGCTTTTGTCGCGAAATCGTGACACTTCTGTCTTCATAGCCTTCCTCTCTGCTTTTGTCACGAAATCGTGACACTTCTCCTATAGAAGACCTGCACTCTATTTCTGTCATGAAATCGTGACACTTTCTCCAACCGAACGCTGCCATCTCAATCTGTCATGAAATCGTGACACTTTCTCTTCCTTGCACTCTTGTCTGCTTGCACTAGCGAAAATGGAACATGTCACGAAATCGTGACACTTTCGCTGCCTTGTGTTTTTCTCTGCCTTACGCCCACAAAAATGGAACATGTCACGAAATCATGATGCTTTCGCCTTTGAGCTCTTCCTCCTTGAATTTGTCATGAAATCGTGACACTTCTAGCTTCCGTACGTTTTCTTTGCAGCCTGTCGCGAAATCGCGACGCTTTCAGCTTTCGTACGACTTCTCTACAACCTGTCGCGAAATCGCGACGCTTCTCATTTCAGACTCTTCCCTTTGCTGCATGTCACGAAATCGTGACAGTTCTTACTTGGAACATTTTCATCTGCAGCATGTCGCGAAATCGCGACACTTTATCTTGCTTCCACTTTGTCTTCTGACTTGTCGCGAAATCGTGACACTTTTTCTCCTTAGCGCTTTTCTTTTCTTCGGGTCGCGAAAACCCGACATGTCGCGATATCGCGACACTTTTTCTCCCGGACTCTCTCTCCTGCATTATGTCATGAAATCGTGACATTTTTTCTTTCGGACTCTCTCTCCTGCAACATGTCGCGAAATCGTGACACTTTTTCGTCCGTTCAACCTTCCTTGCAATATGTCGCGAAATCGTGACATTTCTGACTCCGAACATTCTCTCTCCTCTTTGAGTCGCGAAACTGCGACATGTCGCGATATCGTGACACTTTTCTAAAAAGCTTTCTCTCCTGCTTAAGTCGCAAAAATGCGACATGTCGCGATATCGCGACACTTTTCTAAAAAGCTTTCTCTCTCCTGCTTAAGTCGCGAAAATGCGACATGTCGCGATATCGCGACATTTTTCCAACTTACTTTCTTTCGAACCTGTCATGCCGAACCTTCATCAAAACAAATTATTTTACATCAAATCAAATTCCTTCAAAAGCTTCTTGACATCAATGACAACTTATTCACTTGAGCAAATGCAATGTACCCAAGGTACCCAAAATTGCCAACAGAATTCACTACACAAGTTAAGCTACTCTATAGTGGGCTACCCATTCAATATTTGCATACACCTATCCCTCTACACCTATGCCATTTGGTCCAAAAAAGTGTGGAGAACCTGGCTCCCCCCAACTATTATGTTGACCCACTACTATTGCATTTCAATTAGCAGTTAGACTATGAATGGTCCGATGCATCACAATCGTTTGTCCTACTAGTTGGTCTCTCTTCATCATCCTCCTTGCTAGTGTCACTTATAGAGCCACCACTTGTCAATCTAGGGCATCTTGTTCTACTTCTACAACAAATTGAGGTGATCTACTGAGACCTGCCTTGGCTTTCATGCTCATTATAAGTGCTAAGGATGGTGGTGATGTTGTTGCTATTATTGTCACCATTGTAGCTATTATGTATATTACTCTTTAAACTACCTAACTAAAACTAGCATCACTTGTCATGCCTTGCTCTATCTCCACTACTCCCTTGGTTGTAGCCTAACGATGGTCAATCTATATGATCTAATGGTTTGATACCATCTTTAGTAACTATAATTGGTCCTAGGATTATCACTACTTAGGTTTAGAATAGTAGGATCATCTATGTTTGGATTTGTATGAATTTGGATCTAGTTGTGGATTGAACCCTCTCTCCCACACAAAATATTGATACCACATCAATCCTCCTAGAATCCCTTATCTAGTTCTAAATTGATAGACCATATAAACAAAATGAAAGATCTCTCATCCTCCCCATGGTTCTACTAGTCAATTTACTCACCTGATGCAAGCCAAATGGTAGGCATCATCCAATTAATCTAGATGTTGCTTATACAATTACCACATGATTTTCTCTAAGAAAAATTCATCTGTAACTCTCCTAGACAAGCCTAAAATACCCATATTGAGTCTTATCTATCCCACCTCAAAATTATTCCCTCATATATAGGCCATTGACACCTTAGGATCCACCACCTGCCCTAGCAACCTTATGACCTCATGAATGTTATATGTTTTCTAACACACACCTAGAGAAATAGGTGGATCAACAACTTTAAGAGGTTTTCCCCTACAACAAGTCAAGCTCCTCTCTCCTCTATATACCACTCAATGTAACAAGTGGTATAGTCATGATAGCACCACTGATCCTTAATTAAAAAATGTTTACTAATCCCTCATGTCATCCATTGTCTCTCCTTATCCCTAGTGGCCCACTCATCTATGGGTATCTCCAATCAAGATGACTACAAGTAAGGTGCATAGGAGAGTGGTTTGCTTATCTAAATGACCTCCTATATAGACAAAATTTATGTCAATGCCTAGCCTAACGACAAGGAAGTCTACATCCCCTATGAGTCACTCCAAGCTACATCATTGGTCCTGGATCATGTGGACTACACACCACTAATGGAAATTTAGAGGATCCTCCAAACATCCACAAAAGTAACCATCTCGCCTATGGGTAATTGAAAGGTATTCATCTCTAAATATTGGTCCTCTACCAATGTTGTGAGGAGTGCATGGTTGAACTCCACATTTGACATCAGGACCACATGGTATAACTCCAATGTCACTAGTATTGGGTGATCTATGAACCCTAAGAGACCCTGGATGGTCTTAAGCGCATGTGTCAACCTCTCCTAGTACTCCAATGTGAATAACCACTCTTATAACCACAACCAATCCTTTGTTAGCCTTGATACTTACACAAATCAAGAAATAAATACAAACAATCTAATGCCTACAAAAGCGCAACCACTCAAGCAAAAGCAACATCAAGTGATGTAATGAACCCAATTCCAAGACCAATCAACCTAAGGGATTTTTTTGTGTCTAAACTTTGTTATGGTCACTAGCTCATGAGTGTATTGAAAGTATCTTCGTGTGGTTCTCTTATAGTTAAGTCTCCAAGTAAGTTCAAGGTTGCACTTCACAGGATTCCGACATGGTTAGTGTCTATCCTGTGGATAGGAGTGGCCAACCCCTACTATAACCTGCAGGTAAGGTTTATTTACCTCGCAATTGGAAATTATCCTATCTCAAATAGGAACACCCTTTTTCCCTACTAGTTTAAATCAAACATTAAACTAGTACCTGTGCTAGGTCTCTTTCAACCATACACTAGGCATATGCCTTGAAATTTTGTTGGTTCTTCCTTAAGGATAGAACCACAATTATTACAATGCTTAACCTTCCCATATCAACCATAGGAATCTAAGGGGGTTATCACACAAACCCACATAGACTTGTGAAGGTCTACCATTTATCTTACTGGATTTAACCAACTATAATCTCCACAAATTAGATAACTTTCAATGTTTTCCCTTTACAAACATTCCCATAATTAATCTCTAAGTGTCATGCATGAAGCAAACATTCCTTTTAGTTTTAAGGTTACTCTATATCAAATAGATACAATTTTTGAGTCACTTTTAGAGATTCAATCCTTATCATAAGGTAATTTTAATTCATCATGTAACTCTACATTCCTTCTATGATCAATCGAAGTCAAATGTTACATTGTATACACTTCCTCTCAAGGAGTGATATACTCAATTTACAATTGATCTCAATAAATACATTTTACAAGAATGGAGGCCCTCTACTAAGAGGCATTGTTACAATATGTATCCATGACCAATGGAAGTCCAATAGTGTCGATCTTCGCTTGACTCCATTCGAGCCACTAGTACTAGATTGTAGAGGATTTTGGGATCAGGACAACCCATTACATGTATATGAAATGCATTCTAGACAAACAATAGCATGTAATAATTTTTCATTGAATGCAACTAAACACAATACATTCTCCACAATGTAATTGTCTAAAGCATTCCATCATTCAAAGGAAGGAAATCCCATACTTTCCTAAATTTTAATAGCTTTAACCGATTAAAAATCACATTTTCATCTCATATTCCTTCTCCACAAGAATATACCTTTGAAAACAAGTATTATTACAATCAACTATTGCTAGTCCTTTTTAAGAGAATGCTTTTAAAATTCCTTCTTCAATGGATTCCCTTTCATGCATATAGCATCTAAACATATCATACTTTCACAAGTATCCCATATTTCTTCAAACAAAAATAACAAAACATACTTTCACCAGTATCTCATATTTCTTCACACAGAAATAGCATTTAAACAAACCTACTTTTCACAAGTATCTCATATTTCTTCACACAGAAATAGCAATTAAATAAACCTACTTTTCACAAGTATCTCATATTTATTCACACAGAAATAGCATTTAAACAAATCAACTTTTCATAAGCATCTCATATTTCTTCACACATAAATAGCATTTAAACAGATGGACCCAATTGTAGGTCTTCAAATTATTCTAGGGATTTAACCATGATCTACTTTGAGATTGTAATCCCGATTTGTTCTACCGTCCATCATTAGTTCCTTCACCAATGGGTTTGCTAATTTGTAGTTGTAGTCTATAGTCTTCCCACAAATCTGGCTACCAAGTTGTCTCAAGATCTATCAACAAGATCATCCTATAGTTTCCATGAGTTTAGCTACAACCTCTCTTGTAATCTACCAACAAGATTACTCAAGTTTAGCTACAACTCCCTTTTGTAATCTATCTTACAAGATTACACTATAGGTTTACTCATTTGGTCCTCAATTTGTTTAGGGAATGGTACTATAGGTACACAATATTAGCATGTAAGATCAATCTCCCATCAAGGATAAACTATAGGTATTGTTTAGTCTATCAACAAGACTATTACCTAGTGTATACAACCCTTTCCAAATTTTGTCTCATAAATATTTGATCAAGGGATCTTTAAGATCTACACAATTTGTACACCTCTATCTATCTCCTACAACAAAATTTATTCATGTTGTACAATATTTGTTTCTAAGACTTGTTCCATAGTCATAAAAATATTGAGAGGGTTTACATTAGATCTTATACCAAAATTGATCAAGTTTCATTGCAATTACAAATCAGATTTACCATAAGGCTTGTTTCCACAAGTGTAAGCATTTCCCATAATCACTTGATTGTTTTAATGCAATTAATATCCAAATTATCAATGGTATTTTACACAGGTTTCTACATTAAACACTTTGACAAGTTTTCATTTAGTACTAATTAATGAAACACTTGACCAGTTATATCCATATATCAATCAGTTTCTTTCATTAAGCACTCGATTTATAGGTAAATCGTTTACCCAATTTATTCTAGCACATATTAGGCTCAAATGAAGGTTTGATTTTGATTTAGAGCTAATCAACCACACTTTTAGTCCTTAGTGAAACCGACTAATTTGGTTACTTCATTTCACATCCACAGCATGGCTAGAATTAGTTCCATAGCACCCAAAATGGTGCATGACTATCAGATGGTGGTCATAGAGTATTGGGGCAGCAAATCCCTCTTTAGACTCCTTTACCTCAACTATGTAAGCAATACTGGACCTCTCATCCCATGATCAAAATTGTTACGCGGACTTCCAATCCATGGGTGTCTGGTCAACTATTGATCTTGGGTCACAAACCATGATACAGAGGTGCCAAAGAGCCCATTTCTAGATTGACACTTCTAAACCCATCATTGCTTCTTGAATCACATAGATTTCATAATCTCCACGAATCAACAGTGATAGGAATTCGCTTCATCCCAGTCCACGAGTACACTATCAAGTACTGTGTCACCTTGGCTTGTCATTTGACAATGCACATAGATTGGTTGTGTGGGTGAGACTACACACGATATAGTCAAATAACTTATGCACTATTCTTGACTAGCATCGATGACTTACTCGGTAATCTTATGGGATGTATTCATCAACCTTTTAATGAGTGTTCTAACCATTGTTTTAATCTCAATGATGATTTCAATTTCAATCCAGATATTAACACAGAGATAATTGTTTGACACGTATCTAGCTCCTATTACAAAATGGTACATAGTTGATACAAGGGGGTTTACCAATGAGGAACTAGAAGCAATTAAGGTTTACCCCTTTTTAAGATTTCCAATACTAGTCTTGCCATTGTAGACACATGGGAGGTAGCTCGAAAGGCATTCAGAAGATTCACACAGGCAGTGAAGTCCTCCCTTGGATGAATAGGGTGATATATTTTTTAAAGGGGTATTTGTCCATGTCGACGTCTGTGTACTAACCGAAGGTAAGCTCAAACAATAACTACAAAATATCAATTCAATTTGTACTGAAGGAATCCCTTCTATAGGATGAACCAAATGTTTTCAAAGGCGTGATAAAATTTCTATTAAGGGTATATCGGACCCACTATGGCATGAGTCACAAAGACCACCTACTCCTTTCAAAGAGATTTCAAACTTCATATTTCTAAAAAAAGGAGCAAAAAATACCATTTAGAGATAGACGCATCACCATTATTCAAGATAATATAAAGAAAGAACATTTTCGAAGAATTTAGTTAACATTTTGAAATAATGATAGTCTTCTGTCAATAGTAAAGAAGGATCCAATTTTATAGAATTTGATTTGATAAAGGTATAGGATAGAATACAACCAATAAATCATAGGTAAGAAGTTTCCAACCTAGAACTCTTACAAAATAAGACTCCTTCACTAGAATGTGAAGACTCCAAATGCTTTCTTCTTCCGATTGCTCTCTAAGTCCACCAACCCTTCCTTCTTAAGTCACTCTATCAATGACTTGACCAAATATCTCTAAAACTTAAGGTTGTTTGGTTTTTGATTCACCCAAAGGGTGAAGAGCATAATCCCTAAGCCCAAGTTTACCTATCAAACAAGTTTGACCAAATGTCACTAAGGCTTAAGGTTGTTTGGTTTTTGATTCACCAAAAGGTGAAGAGCATAATCCCTAAGCCCAAGCTTACCTATCAATACTTCTTCCAAATTTTTCTCAACTCTCCCTTTTTGTTAACCCATGGTGGCTATTTATAGCATTCAGGGGTGCCTTCCCAAAAGGTGAAGGGAAGACTAGGTAATGACCTATTGGAGAGGTCAAGTGGGTGGTGATGTATGCATAGTGTTTTTTTGCAGCTAGAGGACTTGAGGACATGATGCAACAAAGGGCAGTAATAGTGTTTTGAAGACTTAGGGAGACTAAAAATAATTTTAAAATCCCTTCTAGAGCTTGTGAGTACAAATTCTTTTTCTCATAGCTCTTAATAGTATTTAGAACCAAAATACTTTCTCTCAAAGTATTTTAACACTATTTTAAATTGCCAAACACACTTGTAATTTAATTTACATGGAAATTCCCTTTTTTCCTAATAAAATATATGATATTTCTTTTCCTAGATATATGTTTCAAAAATATTAAATAAATCACCACTATTTTCAATACCTTGAAAATTTAAAATATTTTCTATGCCTTCTCAAATTAAGCATTAGTCCTATTTATTTTTGCCAAACACAAGGGTTCGGTCGAGGTGGGATGTGACATACTCCCTCCCTTAGAATAAACATAGTCCCTTGTGTTACCATAGTTAGAAAATAATAAAACATTAATGCAAAATCAAGATATAGTAAAGGAAGCAAATAACCATAATGCTCTTTACCAAATTGTAATCATAGGCAGCCATGCAATCTCAATATTCCACACCATTGTTTTATCCTGTGGATGACCTCTTTAAGATAGGCTTGCTATCACCATCATATCCAGGAGGCTAGTCTCAGACATCATTTCCCAATGGTGCAGTCATGAGTATACCTATATGCGGGTAATTATCCATGTTACCCATGGGTTGTCTTCATCATCATTTCCCTTTTTCTAGTATCTCATTCCTGGTGGTCGAACAACTCCTTCTCATGAGAAGGCCAACTTCTTCCACCCACGAGAGCTCCTGGACCTGTGATGCAACAAAATATTAGTAGTACCATATTCTTCAAGAAATAAAACATATATACTGCATGAAAAATATTCATCAATAATTGCTTTGCATGGTAATATCAAAGCATAAAGCATAAATATCATCATACGATAATACGATATAAATTAGTGCATACATACCATCATCAATGCATAAGTATCTCTATCAGAGTATCTATCTATGCATCAAACAAAGTCTAATGAAAATAATATTACACATTATTTTCAAATAAATAAGGAAAGTGATTCCTCATGTCCTCCACCCTTTTCCAAGTGGCATTTCTTTCAGAATATAGGTCCCACTGGACCTTGCATTGTTCTATGTTTCGCTTCCTCATGGTCTTGGAATGAAACTCGAGGATTCTCACTGGTTTCACTTCAATGTACATTGGATCCACCATCTGCAGCTTTGAGACATCCAAAACATGATTAGGATCAGCAAGATATTTTCTAAGAAGGAACACATGGAAAGAATCATGGATCTTTGCCAAATTAGGTGGCAAGTCGAGTCTATAGGCAACAATACTGACCCTTTCTAGGATGATGAATGGTCCAACATATCTAGGATCCAGTTTTATCGACTTGATGGCACTCTTCATAGGCTTTACCCTCAATAATACCCTATCTCCCACAGAGAACTCTCATGGAGTCCTCTTCAAGTCAACATAACTCTTCTGGCGATCCGAAGCTTCCTTAAGCCTTTGACGGATTACCTTCATTTGTTCCTCCATTTCCTTGAGTGTATCTGGCCCAATAAGGACCCGATCCTCTAGATTATCCCATGACAAAGGTGTCCTACACCTCCGGCCATACAAAGCCTCAAAAGGAGCCATTTTTAGAGAAGCATGGTATCCATTATTGTAGGTAAACTCTACTAAAGGTAGGAAGTCTTCCCATCGAGACTTTTGATCCATGTAGTACATGCGAAGCATATCTTCTAGGACTTGATTGACTCTCTCAGTATATCCATCGATATCTGGGTGGTAAGAAGAACTTATATTCAGAGAAGTGCCAATTGCATGATGGAGGGCTTGCCAGAAGTCAGAGGTGAACCTAGAATCTTGATCAAAGATGATCACTTCAAGAAATCCATGTAACCGAAATATCTCCTTGGTGAATCTATTGGTGACTACTACTGCATCATCCTTGGTACTTTGGGTATGAAGTGTGCCACTTTGGTTAGTTTGTCTACCACAACAAGTATCACATCATGTTGGTACCTAGTCTTAGGTAACCCAACTATGAAATCCATTGATATCACTTGCCATTTTTGCATGGGCACATCATGTGGATACAAACATCCTATTGGGTGTTTGTGTTCTACCTTCACTTTCTGGCATTCTAGACATCGGGCAACAAACTCGGTGACATCCTTCTTCATACCAAGCCAATAGAAAGTTTTCTTCATGTTTTCCCTCATCTTGGCCCCTCTCGGATGAGCGAAGTATGGAGATCGATGAGCTTCCCTCATGATCATCCTTCTTAGATTACCAGCTTTAGGGATGACTACCCGATCCTTGAAACACAAAAGTCCATCCTTAAGATTATAATCCTCAACTATCTTAGGATCTTGTGCCATTTTGGCTTGGATTTCAATACAATGTTGATCCTGAGATTGGACTTGCTTTACTTGATCCATAAGATCTATATGACTTCGAGTTAGTGTAGTAATGTGCCTTCTTCTGCTCAAGGTATCAATGACCTTGTTTTCTTTACCTTTGATATACTCTATGCCAAAATCATATTCGACCAAGAACTCAATCCACCTTCTCTATCTAGCATTTAGCAAGGGTTGAGTAAAGATATACTTTAAACTCTGGTGATCGGTTCTCAATTCAAAGGGTCTACCCACAAGGTAGTGTCACCATATCTTCAAGGCATGTACCACTATAGCTAGTTCTAAGTCATGTGTGGCATAGTTAGACTCATGTTTCTTGAGCTTTCTTGATTCATATGCCACCACTACTTTATCTTGGGATAACACTCCTCCCAATCCTTCCAAAGAAGCATCTATGCATACTAAAAATTTACCTTGGGGGTCTAGGATTTTTAGTATGGGAGCAGAGGTGAGATTTTGTTTAAGCAATTGAAAGTATGACTTCACATTTGTTCATCCATACGAATGCCTTTCCTTTCCTTTGAAGATTTGTTATTGGGGAGGCTATCTTAGAATAGTCCTTCACAAACCTTTGATAATACCCTACCAATCCCATGAAGCTCCTCACTTCTGTTACATTAGTGGGAGGTGGCCAATTCAAAATGGCCTCAATTTTTTGGGGATCTACCGCAATCCCATTTGCGAAGATTATATGTCCCAAGTAGTGTACTTGTGGCACATAAAAATCATATTTGGAGAGGTTCCCATAGAGTTGATTTTTCTTCAATAGCTCTAGCATGATCCTCAAGTGTCTATCATGCTCTTCTTTACTACAGGAATAGATTAGAATGTCATCTAAAAATACCAACACAAATCGGTCCAACTAATTTCTAAACACATTATTCATCAAATTCATGAATGCAGCTGGTGCATTGGTCAACCCGAATGGTAGGACAGTGAACTCATAGTGCCCATACCGGGTTTTAAAAGTAGTTTTATGAGTATCCTCATCTCGGATCCTCAACTGATGATATCTTGATTTCAAATCAATTTTGGAGAAGATGGTGGTATCCTTAAGTTGATCAAATAGATCTTCTATCCTTGGCAAAGGATATCTATTCTTGATGGTGGCTTTGTTCAACATCCTATAGTCTATACAAAGCCTTAGCGAACCATATTTCTTCTTCACAAATAGTATCAGTGCACCCCATGGAGATACACTTGGTTTGATTAACCCTTTGTCAAGCAATTCTTGAAGTTGCACCTTCAATTCTTGCATCTCTATAGGGTTCATTCTATAAGGAGCCCTATGGATGGGTTCTACACCTAGTACTAGATCAATGGTGAAGTCAAATTCTCACTTGGGAGGCATCCCAAGGAGTTCTAAGGTAAATACTTCCCTATATTCTTGTAGAATTGGGAAACTCTGAAATGCTTCCTCCTCATTGACATCTTCAACTTCTTTCAATTTGACCGCATAGACCATACCCCCTTTCCTTATGGCCTTCTTTAGTTGCATTGCGGACAATAGCATAGGCTTAAAGGAACCTTGTTCACTAACCATTTTCACTCTTTCTTCCTTATCATTAGTGAACTCGATCCATCGATCTTGGAAATTGATCAAAGCCTTGTGAGCTTTTAACCAATCCATGCCCAAGATGATGTCGAAGGCATGTAGCGGTGCTACATATAGGTGCCAAATGGTAGAGCTAGTGGGTAGGGAAATTTTAGTTATGGGGAAGCATTGATCCATGGAGTAGGTCTGACCTGACCCATACTCCACTTTCCACCCTTGTGCCAAAGATCCAAGTCTCTTCGACATGTCCCTTATTATGCTACTAGAAATAAAACTATCTGTAGCTCCACTATCTATCAAAATCTTAACATTTTTACCATATATTTTACCATTTATAAGTAAAGGAGTTGCTTGTCCTTCCAGGTTCTGGTTCTCGATGGTTGCATAGATCTTGTGGCCCTTCCCATTAGCCTTCTTGCTAGATTCTGCATGAAGAGGGAAATTCCTCGCATAATGTGGACCACCACAATCATAGCATCCTGGTTTATGATTCTGACTTATTCCTTGATCTAGCTTATCCTTCTCATTGGTAGGAGGTGGTCCTGCTTGTTTCAGAGGTTGTGGTTTTTCAACATTATTGTTGTTTTTGTTCTTCTACTAGAACTTCTTCTTAAAGTGCCCTGGTTTCCCATTGGTCTTCTTTGCAAACTTAGGATTTTCCTTTCCTTTCTGTTGTTGCTCAGGTTCCCACTTCCTCTTTTGTTGGTGATGATGTTCCTTCTTTGACCCTTTTGAGGGATTGTCAAATTTCTTATTAGGGTGCAGATTGTACTCTGCTTGGCAAGCCAACTCGTAAGTTATCTCCAAATCACCAGGTTTATGCATGCTCACTACATTTTTGATGTGATAACTAGCTCCTGAGAGGAATTTATGTACTTTCATATTATTATCCTTCTCAAGGGATGGAGCGTATTTAAGCAGTTTCAAAAATTACCTATAATATCCTTCAACAGATTGAGTCCCTTGGTAGAGTTGAATAAACTCATCAAGTTTCTTCATATAAAACTGCTCTATAAGGAACCTCTTTCTGAAGGCTTTCACGAAGTCCTCCCACTTGAAGTGGATTACTTTGATCTTATGTTCCTTACTATAGGTCTCCCACCATTCCAGACTTATTTCTATCAGAAGTCCTATGGTCCAGACCATCTTAGTTGTTGAGGAATAGTTTCTCATGGAGAAATAGACCTCCAACTCATTCAACCAAGATTCTACTGAATCTCCACCTTCTTTTCCTGAGAACCTTCTAACCTTGACATGTTTCAAGTCCTTCTCTAGTTCTCTGTTAATATGGACTTTAGCCACACGATCCGCTTCATCTATATCTATTGCCTGATCCACCGTAAGATTTGTTGACTCAATATTCTTATTCTTAGGTTTCTGTATTTCAACCCTAATGGTTTCCAACAAGTTGTTTTGTTGGGCCATTTGCTCTCTGTATAGAGTCATTTCCCCTTGCATTGTCTGCACAATATTTGTGAGGTTTTCGACTCTATTTGAATTTCCTGAGCTATCCCCTATGGGTCTATCCTCAACACTATCAGTGCTAGTTGGTTTCTCCTTCCGAGAAACCCTCTGTCTTCCACTTCTCAACTTGGGTGCCATGTTTCCCTGAGTTTAAGAGTGGTGTCAGTTTTGCATCTATTTCTATTGTATGTGAATTTCAAATACCACATGCATCTTGTAAAATAAAATGCATCTACTATATAGTATGCAACACCTAAATATAATTGATTACCATTTGGTGGTCATGTAATGGTGTTTCAACCATGGTAGGTTCAACTTGCTACCATTTGTGGGATATGTTTCGCCATACCCTAGTCAAGTTTCCTATGACTTCCATATTCGACCAAGAGGTCATGTTGTAACATCAATCAGATTAAAAGAAACATTTTTTCTAATGTGAAGATCCTACTAAGATAATTTCTCATTATTAGGATCTATGAATAACTCTTGTTGATTTGCAATACAATGTCTACGTAAGGAAGAGGCTTAGCTTGGGACTATGAATGTCAAGTACAATTTCTCAAAGGAGTCTCAGGTACACCGCTTAAAACCCACTATTATGGAGGGTTCGCTTAACTCCTCCAAGTCGATTCACCAGTGGTTTGGTCTTGGGAGAAATGACTTACTCATCGGTAACCTTCAAGCAATTTTTCTTACCTTACTAAACATGTATTTATTCAGAGTTCTTTTAGCATTTTCATGGAAGCTTTGTGCCTAATCAACCTAGGCTCTGATACCAACTGTAATGACCCCAATTCCAAGACCAATCAACCTAAGGAAATTTTTTTTGTCTAGTCTTTATTATGGTCACTAGCTCATGAGTGTATTGAAAGTATCTTCATGTGGTTCTCTTATAGATAAGTATCCAAGTAAGTTCAAGGTTGCACTTCACAGGAATCTGACATGGTCAGTGTCTATCCTATGGATAGGAGTGGCCAACCCCTATAATGACCTGCAGGTAAGGTTTCTTTACCTTGCAATTGGGAATTCTCCTATCTCAAATAGGAACGCCCTTTTTCCCTACTAGTTTAAATCAAACATTAAACTAGCTTCTATGTTAGGTCTCTTGATCAGGTAACCAAAAACCTGAATGAATATTTATTAATTTTGCAATAATAAATAGGCATACGAGATGCCAAATACAGATTTAATAATCTTAACCAATCTAACAAACAATTTTTCAACATTCTAATTATCAACAAATAATAACAATACAATATTCTATACCTATCCATATAATCTCTCCCAACCTTATAAGCATTGGACTCTAATGCTTTTACAAGTGAAGTGCCCCAAAAGAATGAATTCCTCCAAAGTGGTTCTGAAAAGAAGAGAGATAGACTATGTTCAAGAGCCCCAAAAGAGATCACCACTACTCCATCAAAGGGAGCTACAATGAGCAATGCTAAAAAAGGGATCCATTTCGGAATCCCCGGTGGGATCTCGAGGTTTGTTGCCTCTTGGGTCAGCCTCTAGCATGTAGGAGTCACTACTATGCCTAAAAAGGGTCTTGTAAACATGTCTTTCAAACTTCAAAAGTCGTAACTCTTCACACCAATCATGTTGAACCATAAGCATGCACCCAAAACTTAGTACAAATGATCCTGCCAAGCAAGTATCTTGTAACTATAGTCGGTGGAGGAAGAGCGAAGGAAAAAGGCACAAAGCATGGGGATTTAAACAAGCATAGAATGGAGTGTCGGGTACCACCGAACTACACTCCTTATTACAAAATTATAATAGAAAATAAGCCTCCAAAGTGTCGAAATCTCTGTAGTCTTTGGAGTTGTGGAAGTGATGATGTGGTGCTACGCAAAAATCCACTATGAGACAAGTCAACTAAGGGTGAAGACTACTCCAATGTATGGAGTTCCCATGTGATTTCCATGATCACATAACAAGGGCCATTTGTCTTCTAAAGGAGAACGTACTCCAAAAAGTCTCAAAAGGTGATGGTGGATTTAAGGAGTGTTGGTTTCAACCGAGAATGCACTCCATATTACAACAATTTTGGGAATTAAGGAAGATTTTGTTATCCCAAACTTTGTAACACCATAAGGTCAAGAAGACACTTACAAAAAATCCAAATTTTAGTCTTATTGAAACTGAATCGAAAAGAGCTTTCCAACAACTATATGTAAGTCTATACTTGCAAAAATATAAAGCCTCCAAGAATTGGAAAATGGTACAGTCGCCTGAGAAGCAAAAGAAATGTGAAAATTGCTTCTCCATTTTTTCAAATGTAAGAGGGGGGAATATTCATCAAGAATTAATCTATACAAAAATTGGTGGCACAAACTAAAAATATTTGTTGTCACAAAAATTAACATTTTGTGTATACCCCCTTTAGCAGAATACACAAAATACAAAATACATTAATGTGATCAACATAATAGGGAAAATCCAATTCACATCGATCAATAGGTGTAGTCAACAAGCACCGATGTCATGAGGTGATAAAATATGTTGTAACATCACCACCACATGTTCCAATCCTGAGACGTGGTCACTCGTGAGCCTCAAGTGGACGATCACGAGCCCTAGTTATTTTCATCCTCATCTAAACGCCCAAAATTTGATGGCGGTTGGGAAAATCTAGTGCAAGAATGTTGTAATAGGCGTCAATGAGATCTGCAAACAGAAAATGCTCCAAAATGAGGTAGGCATCGACATTCTATGTGCCCCTACCAGCAATCCATTGGAAAGAGAGCTTTGTCAAGCGACAACCAAACATAGTGCATGGAAGAAACAAAGTTGTTGGGGTCCACATCAGGGGTTGTAATCGCATCTACCCTGTACAGATCTGGATCTGCAATGAAATTCATGGATTTGAAGGGCAAATATGGCCATTATTCACCTTGCATGGAGGTAAGAATATCCATTGAATATTTCCGTACAAGCGGTTAAGTGAAGCCACAATGCGGATCTGGTTCACAGTTGTCTTGTAATAAACGAGCGACTCCTATAGGAAAACAACTTGGTGTAGGGCTAGTGAAGGGTTGTCCAGTCACTTTTAACATAGATCTGGTTCGTATATAGGGTGCGATCAGAGGTCTCCTACGGGCTTGAACCAAACATATGTGAGATCAAAAAATGATATGTACTTTGCTTGAGCACATCAGGGCATTGCATGACAAGGATTGTTTGATCCAAAGACACAACATCAGATTAATATAGGACCTCAAACCCAGCGATCAACCCTAGCGATCTGACATAATTCTTGATGAAGTTTTCACTATCTTCATAGATCTAGACTAGAAAGAAAAATAAGCGACTAGATCTGTATCTCATGCCTACATCATATGTCTGTGATGCCAGGAAGACGTGTTCGATGTTAATTTCATACATACCCTCGTAAGGGTCTGTGATCTCCACGTTGTTGGCATACTCGGTGTTGATGAGCGTATTAGATGATATCTCGACCAGCTTATGGGTGAGCACGCTCACCATGGTAGAGCAAAGTGGTGGTGCTGACTATTGATGGGTGGGATAGCTAGCCAAGAAGGGGATACAGCCACGTAGAAAGGTTGTGTGAGCAAGATTTTCACCATGCAAACAAACATAGCCCCCTCTGGTCCAAGAATGAAAATAGGAATCTTCAAGACAGAAATCACCCAAACTAAAACTTCACCAAATGGGCATTGGACTACAAGGAAGACAAGGAAACAAGAGAAAAAAATGAAATTTACGAAAGTGAAGAGGGGGAATTTCCACAAGGGAAATTCCCCCTCACAGGTCAATAGCCACAAGGCTCTAATACCAATGATCAGGTAACCAAAAACTTGAATGAATCTTTATTAATTTTATAGTAATAAATAGGCATACGAGATGCCAAATACAGAGGTAATAATCTTAACCAATCTAACAAAAAATTTATCAACATTCTAATTATCAAAAAATAATAACAATAAAATATCCTATGCCTAAAATATCCTATGCCTATCCATATCGGTCTCTTTCAACCCGTACATTAGGTGTATGCCTTAAGGATTAGTTTATTATTCCTTAAGGATAGAACAACAATCATTGCAATGTTTAACCTTCCCATATCAACCATAGGAAGCTAAGGGGGTTATCACACGAACCCACATAGACGTGTGAAGGTCTACCATTTATCTTACTAGATTTAACCAACTATAATCTCCATGGATTATATAACTTTCAACCTTACAAAAATTCCCATAATTAATCTCTAATTATCATGCATGAAGCAAACATTCCTTTTAGTTTTAAGGTTACTCCATATCAAATAGATACAAATTTTGAGCCACTTTTAGAGATTCAATCCTTATCATAGGGTATTTTTAATTCATAATGTAACTCTACATTCCTTCTATGATCAATCGAAGTCAAATGTTACATTGTATACACTTCCTCTCAAGGAATAATATACTCAATTTACAACTGATCTTAACAAATACATTTTACAATAACGGAGGCCCTCTACTAAGATGCATTGTTATAATATGTATCAATAACCAATGGAAGTCTAATAGCATCAATCTTCACTTGACTCCATTCGAGCCACTAGTACTAGATTGTAGAGGTTTTCAGGATCAGGACAACCCATTACATGTATATGAAATGTATTCTAGACAAACAATAGCATGTACTAAATTTTCATTGAATGCAACTAAACACAATACATTCACCATAATGTAATTTTCTAAAGCATTCCATCATTCAAAGGAAGGAAATCCCATACTTTCCTAAGACTGAAAATCATATTTTTATCTCATATTCCTTTTCACAAGGATATGCCATTGAAAACAAGTATTATTACAATCAATTATTGCTAGTATTTTTAGGGAGAATGTTATAAGTTCATTCTTCATGAGATCCCTTTCATGCATATAGAATCTAAGCATATCATACTTTCACAAGTATCCATATTTCTTCAAACGAAAATAACAAAACATACTTTCACCCTTATCTTATATTTCTTCGCACAAAAATAGCATTTAAACAAAACCTAATTTCACAAGTATCTCATATTTCTTCAAATAGAAATAACATTTAAACAAAACCTATTTTCACAAGTATCTCATATTTCTTCAAACATAAATAGCTTTTAAATAAATGGGCCCAATTGTAGATATTCAAATTATTCTAGGGATTTAACCATGATCTACTTTGATATTGCAATCCCGATTTGTTCTACCGTCCATCATTAGTTCTTTGCCAATGGGTTTGCTAATTTATAGTTATAGTCTATAGTCTTCCTACAAATATAGATACCAAGTTGTCTCAAGATCTATCAACAAGATCATTCTATAGTTCCACAAGTTTAGCTACAACCTCTCTTGTAATCTACCAACAAGATTGCTCAAGTTTAGCTACAACTCCCTTTGTAATATATCATACAATATTACACTATAGGTTTACTTATTTGGTCCTCAATTTGTTTTAGGAAGGGCACTATATGTCCACCATATTAGCATATAAGATAAATCTCCCATCAAGGATAAACTATAGGCATTGTTTAGTCTATCAACAAGACTATTACCTAGTGTATACAACCCTTTCCAAAATTTGTCTCATAAATATTTGATCAAGGAATATTTAGGGTTTACACAATTTGTACCCCTCTATCTATCTCCTACAACAAAATTTATCCATGTTGTGCAATCTTTGTTTTCTGACTTGTTCCATAGTCACTAAAAATATTGAGAGGGCTTTCATTAGACCTTATACCAAAATTGATCAAGTTTCATTGCAATTACAAACCAAATTTATCAAAAGGCTTGTTTCCACAAGTGTAAGCATTTCCCATAATCACTTGATAGTTTTAATGCAATTAATACCTAAATTATCAATGGTATTTTACACAGGTTTCTGCATTAAACACTTGACAAGCTTTCATTTAGTACTAATTAATGAAACACTTAACCAAATTATTTTAATACCAATATAACAATTAGTTTCTTTCATAAAGCACTTGGTTGACAAGTAAATCATTTAGTTTAAATACCCAATTTATCTAGTGCATATTAGGCTCGGATGAAGGTTTGATTTTGGTTTAGATCTAATCAACCATACTTTTAGTCCTTAGTGAAACCGACTAGTCTGGTTACTTTATTTCACATCTGCAGCATGGTTAGAATTAGTTTCATAGCACCCACAACGACGCATGACTATCAGATGGTGGACATAGAGTAATGGGGCAACAAATCCCTCTTTAGACTCTTTTACCTCAACTGCGTAAGCAATACTGGACCTCCCATCCCATGATCAAAATTGTTATGCATACTTCCAATCCGCGGGTGTCTAGTCAACTATTGATCTCGTGTCACAAACCACGATACATAGGTGCCAAAGAGCCCATTGCTATATTGACACTTCTAGACCTGTCATTTCTTCTTGAATCACACAAGTTTCATAATCTACACAAACCAATAGTGATAGGAATTCGCTTCATCCTTGTCTACGAGTACCCTATCAAGTACTGTATCACCTCGAATTGTCGTTTGACAGTGCATGTAGATTGGTTGCGTGGGTGAGACTACACATGATATTGTCAAATAACTTATGCACTACTTTAGACTAGCATCGATGACTTACTCAGTTATCTTATGAGACATATTCATAGAGAGGTATATCAACCTTTTAATGAGTTCTCTGACCATTGTTTTAATCTCAATGATGATTCCAATTTCAATCCAAATATGAACACAAATATAATTGCTTGACACGTTTTTAGCTCCTATTACGTATCGGTACATAGTTTGAGACAAGGGGGTTTTACTGGTGAGGAACTCAAAGCAATTAAGGCTTACCCTTTTTTTAAGATTTTCAATACTAATCTTGTCATTGCAGACGCATGGGAGGTAGCTCGAACGGTGTTCGAAATATTCGTATAGGCAGCGAAGTCCTCCCTTGGATGAATAGAGTGATATTTTTTAGGGGGTATTTTTCCATGTTAACGTTTGTGTATTAACCAAAGGTAAGCTCAAACAATAACTACGAAACATAAATTCAATTTGGGCTGAAGGAATCCCTTCTATATGGTGAATCGAATATTTTCAAAATCTTGATAAAATCCCCCTTAAGGGTATTTCGGACCCACTATGGCATGAGTCGCAAAGATCACCTACTCCTTTAAGAAGATATTTAAAACTTTATATTTCTAAAGGAGCAAAAAATACCATTTAGGGACAGACACATCACCATTATTCAGGATATTAATATCTAAAAGGGTCAAACATTTAACTCGAGCATATAAAAAAGAAAGGAAAATTCTGAAGAATATATTTAACACTTCGAAATATTGAAAGCCTTCTGCCAATAGTAAATAAGGATCCAATTTCCTAGAATTTGATTTGATAAAGGCATAGGAGAAAATGCAGCCAATAAATCACGGATAAGAAGTTTCCAACCTGGAACTCTTATGAAATAAGACTCCTCCCCTGGAATGTGGAGTCTCCAAATGCTTTCTTCTTCCGATTACTCTCTAAGTCCACAACCCTTCCTTCTTAAGTCACTCTATCAATGACTTGACCAAATATCTCTAAAACTTAAGGGTGTTTGGTTTTTGATTCACCAAAGGGTGAAGAGCATAATCCCTAAGCCCAAGTTCTCCTATTAACCAAGTTTTGTTCAAATGTCACTAAGACTTAAGGTTGTTTGGTTTCTGATTCACCAAAAGGTGAAGAGCATAATCCCTAAGCCCAAGCTTACCTACCAATACTTCTTTCAGACTTTTCCCAACTCTCCCTTCTTGTTAACCCATGGTGGCTATTTATAGAATTTAGGGGGTGCCTTCCTAGAAGGTGAAGGGAAGACTAGGTAATGACCTATTGGAGAGGTCATGTGGGTGGTGATGCATGCATAGTGTTTTTTGCAACCTAGAGAAATTAAGGGCATGATGCAACAAAGGACAGAAATAGTGTTTTGAAGACTTAGGGAGACTTAAAATAATTTTAAAATCCTTTCTAGAGCTTGTGAGTACAAATTCTTTTTCTCATAGCTCTTAACAGTATTTAGACCCAAAATTCTTTCTCTCAAAGTATTTTAACACTATTTTAAATTGTCAAGAACACTTGTATTTAAATTTACATGGAAGTTCCCTTTTTCCTAATAAAATATATGATATTTATTTTCCTAGATATATGTTTCAAATTAAATAAACCACCACTATTTTTTCAATACCTTGAAAATTTAAAATATTTTCTATGCCTTCTTAAATTAAGCATGAGTCCTATTTCTTTTTGCCAAACACAAGGGTTCAGTCGGGGTGGGATGTGACAAGTGATAAAAGCATCATTGGGTGACGGTAGCACTATCATGCGATAAAAGCATTTTTGGGACACAAACACTGGTGCATGAAAATACCAACATGCTAGCACTGCTCAATTTTTGGGTATGCTTTTTGAGACATATTTTTAGCTCTTTAGGGCAGTTTTGAGGTATGTTCCTATATATGTGCTCCTCCTCTAGCTGTAGGTGCCCTCACTTAGTCGGCTTGGTGTAGTGGGCATGCAAGTTAAACCATAAAAAGGTAGTTAATATTGCATCTCCAGAGCTCCTTTTCTCTCCTCTTTGTAGTAAAAATGATTGATTTTTACCCCCCAACCTTCTTGATTGATTTTTATTGTTTGTCCTCCATTCTTGTTCACAACACCAATGTGAATCATAATCAAGTCGAGTTTCCTCGATCCAACTTAATTTTTTCTTTGAATCTCAAGGGCACATACTAGGGCATGGTAACATTTAATATTATCAAAAATGAAAAATTTAACATCACCTCTAAGCAAACAATCAAAAAATCACTCATCTTGCATCACTAACCCTAAGAAACAACAAATATTTTACTCTCAAAATTAGGGCATCTATATTAATTTTTTATGTATTTATTATATAATAAATGCATTAAAAAGAGGCAGATGTAGACACCCAATTTTGAGTGCATCATCAATCTCTAATTTTGCCAACATCTTTATCAATCAACCAATCAATCAACAAAACTAAATCAATAAGTCTCAAGACCAAATTAGGAGCATTTATTACTCCTATATCGAAAGCACCATGGATAAGAAAAAGTGCGGTCAACGCTTTTGTCTCCCAGGCAACACTTTTACAAAATTTAACTTTTTGACCTTTTCCTTCCTATTTGACTACCAACAATCATCTTGGTGAAAGTTTTGGAGTATTAGCACTATCAGTGCTATCACCCTCCAATGCTTTTGACTATCATACACCAAAAATAAAAAAGTTGACAATTAGTACTTTCTAATCACTAATGTCTAATTCACAGCTCCAACAAAAATCCCAAGCCCAAGATTTGTCATTTTTAATCTTTCTCCATTATTAACACTTAAACCCATTTCTAAATCTTCCTTCATCAATTCTATCATCTTCAATGCAGTCCTTCTCCCATAGAGACATGGCTTCCTATAAAGCCAACACTTGGGGTGTTCAAATTATATCATCTTGCAATGCAATAAAATTTTGCTAAATTTCATATAGATTCATAAGAATTCATCTCCAAGCATGGGAATACTATTCTAAAGTTTTGTCATGATCTTGTGAAAGCATCCAAACTCTCAATCCTTCAAGCATCTAAGCTCTCAATCATCCAAGAAACCAAGCCTTCAAACATTTAAGCTCTTACTCTAAGCATCCAAGCATTCAGGCAATTGAGTTGTCAACCAAGATTCAAGTAACTAACAAGCTTCAACCAAGCTTCCATGACAAAGGGATGACAATATTAACCTCTTGGAGCAACAAGTTTGCTTAGGGTTGTGCTCTTTCTCCTTCCTTTCTTTTTTCATTGCTTTACTACTATAATATTTAATCTCTTTATATGCTCATTTGGATTTAGTCATCATATAGACTGTTGTTGCCATCGCACAACGTACCCCAATTTGAGGACCCACTCAAATTTTGTGCATTTTTTATTCTTTGTTTTATTCAATTTTGCTCGCATCAAGGTCTTTGAAAAATTTCTTACACCAAGATTTTTTAAATTTTGATTACATTGAGATTTTGAAATTGTTGACATCTTTGCATCTTGAAGGCTTGAATTGCAATGATTCGAATTGAATATTTTTAAATTTGTGCATCTTAATTGCATTACTTCAAATCAAATAATTTAAAAATTTATATTTTCAAAGGTTTTCAAAGGTTTAAATAATTAAATTTCATTTTAGGGTTATTCAAATTTTATCACTTTTGCCCTAAAATTAATGCAAAATTGAAATGGACATATCTTGAGCTAGACAACTCCGTTTGAACTCATTTGAAACTTGGTAAAAATATATTGATTTCTTCTTTCTAATGGTACCAAACGTACAGGATTTCAGATATCAATTTCACCCAAAAATAGTAGTTTACTATAGCAGCTTGTGAACTTTAAAATGTCATATCTCATGAACCATGATAAATTTTTGGATGATCTCAGTAATTTTGAGTACCCTTTTGGCCTATTTAGATGCATAAAAATTTTCATTAAAATATGAGAACTTTGAATTTTGACTCAATTTTGGGCAAAAGAAAAGTTACGAAGAAGAATGAATAATAAATAAAATAAAGGTTGGGTTTGTCTTAATCTTATAATGAATATATCATTATGCAGGCAATACAAGGGAATGAAAAGAAAGATCAATGATAAGATTCATAACATTTCCACAAGTTTAGAAATACAAGGAGAATGAATAGTTACGAAACCCGTTATAGAAATGGTTATGAAACTGTACAAACTAAAAATTTTAATATTATAAAAAGGCATTGAGATTCATGGAAAAAGGGTCGAAAGAATTTGGAGTGAGCGGAAGAGAAGATAGAAGTTTGCCATCGCCAAAGGTTTCCTCCCAGGTTGCTTTTCAGAGAAGATTTCATCTCTGTAATTGATTGACAGAGGTATTCTGAAGAAAAGCATTAATAGAAGATTTCATTCATAATATATTCATTTTATTGTGGTG
The DNA here is from genome assembly GCA_028583015.1 of Wollemia nobilis. NCBI lineage: Eukaryota > Viridiplantae > Streptophyta > Pinopsida > Araucariales > Araucariaceae > Wollemia > Wollemia nobilis. Next base: position 675,856 of record JAQPPZ010000995.1, read on the forward strand.
AAAAGTATGCATGCAGATGGTATTTTCATTTTAAATGATTGAATATATTAATTAATTTCCTTGAATATTGCACCTGGTTTAATTTGAACTGTGTTAATTCTGGTTGGATTAAATTAGGTTATGTTTCAAATTATCTTTGTTTGCAAATTTTGGATGGAGTTCTGAAATTTTTGTAAGTTGTGTTTTATTTTCATTTCATTTTATTTTATTTTTCTAACCTTAAGCCTTTTTTATTTTATTTAATTTTATCGCACAAGAAAAATCAAAACCCTAAAGTTTATGTAAAGTTTTAATTTTTCATATTAGGGTAAATGTTTATTTCATTTTAATAAATTCCTCACATTATACATTTGAAATAGACATTAGGGTTTTAATTAATTAAATTTTCCAAATAATAATAATTAAAGTTCAAACATTAACTATTTGGATAAATTTAATTAAAATTATTTTCTAAGGTTAAAATTCAAATATTTGCATTCCACAAGTTTTATTATTTGCAATATTTGATTATTAATCATACATTTTGGCAATTAATCTCATGAACAACAACATTTTCACAATTTAAATCAAATACCAAACCACAGGCCCCTTGTTAACAGTTACTTGCACCTCTGAGGTATTCAGCAATATTTTCACATTTTACAAGCATACAAGCACATTTTAAGAAATTAAGCAAACAAAACCTTGGAGAAACTAATTATTTCTTTGTAAGAGATGATAGCTTTGACAGGATCCTAACTGTGAGTGTGTTTTCGTAATCAAGTGAAAATATCACTCAACACTTATTTAGGTTAACATTTTATCTGTTTGTCATTGCTAGTTTGTATTTTGTACAAGCAGTATTTATGGTTTACTACATTTAGCAAGGTCCTTGTACCTTTTGGTTTGTTGCATCTTCCATCAAAATCTTGCATTTAATTTTATTTTGTTGCACTTTCAAGTAAAATCATTGTCAAATTGCATATCATGTGGTGTTATTGCTCTCTAATTTTAACATAGCCACAAAGAGGGAAAGTGATGTCAGTTGGTAAAAATACCAACAATATTATTGCTTACCCAATGATACTTTTACCACTAATCATTTAGTCTATGCTTTAATCAATTTTTAGCTCATATCTAGATAGGGGTTTGATGTTGACTAAAGGAGCCTAATACTCTCATTCAACTTAGGCATACCCCTTTACCATTGATCTCTTATAATTCTATTTGTTTTACAAGTACGCAAAAGCACCATAAGGATGTAGTAGTATCAATAACACTTTTACAATATCGGTAATGCTTCACCTCTTTGGTAGAATCAGGTTCTTTCTTACTCACATTTCTTCCTTTTTAGCATTTAGAATTTAGGCTTGTTTGCTATATGTCAAAATATGTTTCTATATTTTGTATTTCTATTATTTATCAAAAATAAAGAAAAGGAAAAGAGAAACTAGTTAGCATTTTAATCATTTAGGGGACCACCTTTAATCTTGTCATCATAAAAGTTAAAATTGCAAATAGTTGCATCTCAACTTGTTTGTTGCATACCTCTTGAATCCTTACCCTTGAAAAGAGAAATCAATTTTACTTTTATCATTGAATCAAAAATTATTTGGTTTTAGGCCTTGTTTATTGCATGTGTCATATGCATCTATAGCTTATTGGGACTAGATTAAGGTTAAGATTTATGAAAAAAATAGAGGAAACATAGGTGTTCTTTGTTAAATCTGAACATGACATTAATACTAAATGAAGAGAGCTAAACATAACAAGGAGCAACAAAATAAAGATGCAAACACAAAATAAGAGAATAACAAGGGAAAACCCCCCTTGGGGATGTCCAAACATTTCACTTTTTTCCATTAGCAATCTCAAATAAATACTACATTGCATATTCTACAAGGAAAACCCTAGCATCTGTTGTTGCCAACTCACATGTGCATGTAAGGTGACACCTCATCCTTGGACTTTGACCCATATTACAAATGTTTGATTACATAGGCATTTTAATGCCAACATTCTCCCTTAATGACATATTTATAATTTTGTAGTACAAACAATGATTTTTGACACAACCCTTCATGGGCACAAGCTAAAACTAGTCCTTCCGAAGACAAGTAGCCTTAACCCGATTACTACCAGCCTCTAGGTCTATAACTTCCACCAACTATATCCAATCATTCCAAGACCTAGCCACCCTACAAGCTACCTCTAACCTTATAGACATATTAGCTTCACCTGTTACCCTCAACCATATACCAGTAAGGTAACAAAAATGTCCAAAAACCACTTTTAAAACATTACAAATATTATTCGAGCTAACTTTGACAACATTACACTAAGCAACCACCACTAGAATCCACACCAACCTCTTTTGGGCACAACTACACTTGTTATAGTAGCATTAAAAACCCTATAAGCTACACCAGTTACAATAGTTAATACTTGCCCAAAACTTATGATACAACCAATAAACCATCTTAGACATTCTTCAACAACTTTGCAAAACACGCATTTGAGGTTTCAAATCTGCTCAACACACTAAAACAGGAAGAAAACCAATTGCAAAATGAAACCTCATGCACTGACACCTCTGCAACTTGCACAATAAAACCACTAGAACAAGCATTTCCAACCTTAAACTCCAACACTGATTCAAAATAAACATCTGAATACATATAAAACACAGTGTCGCTATTGAAGCTCACCAGATCTATCATTGTTGAAGCTCACCAGATCTGTCACTGTCGAAGCTCATCAGATGTACCACTATCGAAGCTCACCAACTCTACCACTATCGAAGCTCACCAGATATATTGTTATCTAAGCTCACCAGATATGTCGCAAGCCATAAGCCCTTGCATATCTTCATACAATGCCATAGACTGCCCAGGTTCAAGACCATAGGTTGTGATACCAAATGTTAAATCTGAACATGGCATTGATACTAAATAAATAAAACTAAACATAACAAGGAGTAGCAAAATAAAGATGTAAATACAAAACAAAATAGTAACAAGGAAAAAACCCCCTTGGAGGATGTCCAAAAATTCTATTTTTTTCATTAGCAATCTCAAATAAATACTATCTTGCATCTTCTAAAAGGAAAACCCTAGCATTTGTTGTTGCCAACTCACATGTGCATGCAAGGTGACACCTCATCCTTACATACACATTGACACTTCATCCTTGGACTTTGACCCATATTACAAATGTGTGATTACATAGGCATTTTAATGCCAACATTCTTCAATTAATCCACTAAACCTTAGAAATCAAGCTCACAAACTACCTCTATCCTTGAGATGAGACTATTTCTTTTCAAGGGGGACGAATGATTTGAGCATGTGACATTTTTTGGGTCATGGCATTATGGCCAAAAATATCCAAAATTCTATTTTTAATCTTAACGATACTATTAGAGGGATAACTTTGTTCTTTGGAATCCATTTTGATCTATCAAGAAGCATTTGTTAGCTTTTGATGTTGTATGCAATGGGATATAGCAATCACAAGATGCAGAAATAATATGAAAAAACTTAAATCTGCAAGATGACTGAAATATGCTATAAATAGAAATGACGAAAATAAATACAATATAGCTATGGAGGAAATGAGCACTCCATGAATAATGCTACCAGACTACATTGCACCCATCTCCAATATGGGTGACTATATCTACGATATGCTATGCATTCCTCTGCTCTCCTATGTCATATCCTATGCTATTACAATGAGGTCATTATGTAGGAAGATAAGTTCCTTGGCCATCACTCTATCTAGTTGTACAAGGGACAACTTGCATATATACAACTTGCACATTGACACTTGTGCATTTATTACATTGCATGAAGAAACTAGGTAGCATCCCCCTAAAGTAATCTAATATCCTAAGTATGTACCTTGGTAGGTACATTTACATGACCCAAATGATGTAATATAATCTATTTCTAACACCCCTTGTATACATTATTTGGATATTGAAGACTTTAGTCTTCAATGTGTATCTTCTTCCATTGGATAATAGAATATATATTCTCCTTCATTTCTTATTGTGTTCAGATTCAGCAGGTAATCTATGTCTTCAAGTGATGCAAAGTAAGTTGTAGTTGTAGCTGAAGGTTCTTCTTTTAATTGACTTTGCATTATATTTCTCCTTTATCTGCTTTGTCTTCATCTTTAGCTTTGCCTTTGACTCTGGTTTGTGTTTTCTCATAGGTGGTTGTGCTACTACTTGGTTCTTGTAAGGGAGATTTTCCTTTCCTGTCTTCAATCTGTACGAAAGCTTCTGAACAACCACTTAAGGAATCATGATAAGATTTTGAGTTAGTAGAACCTGAAGTGCCAATGTTGCATGAGGATTGAAAAAACTTCTCTAGATATGATTCGTTAAGTTTTGCTTTCTTTTTGAGTAATTTTATCAATCCTTTTTGTTCTACATTCTCATCCTTATATTGTTTATATGTGAGCAATGCTATATATAATATGCTCACAAAGTCTAAGGAAAGTGAAATGTCATTTTTCCATCGTCAATTGATTCATTGAGACGAGCTTGAAGATAGCATTCCATAGTATCAAAATTATCTTCTAAGGCTTCACTATGGATCATTTTTGAAGTTAGGTCTAACATTTCTTCAGATTTCATGAGTAGATTCATGATTCCAAGTTTTATGGTACTGGTTTTTCCTTTCTGAAGCAATTATTTTTATTGGTATTTGTAGTATTTTGGGAAATATACATCCTTATGGCTCCCTAGTTTAGAAAGCTATTAACTTATGGCTTCCTAAATATATAATTTTGTTTTGATAAAACCTGTGTTAATCCTTAGGTTTATAGGCTTCCTTATGTCTCCCTAGTAATGAGAGTATAAAAACCTAATGGAATTTTAGGTTTTGAAAAAATCTTATATTTTTCCAATGGATTTGCAACTTGATAATCTATGATAAATTCTGATATTACCAAGTTTTTTAGAATCTCTTATGACTCCCTAGGGATATAATATAGTGCTCTTTAAAAAATAGTTCAATTTTTAGTTGATTTTGTAAAGTTTTATAAATATCAAAAATCAACTTTTATTATCCCTTATTGCTCCTATTGAACGAGGAGAGTTGTGGGTGCGGTAGCGATGGGACCTACTGATGACAATGGTGCAACTGGTGGTGGTGATACGTTTGTGTCCCCTCGAACCAACTGTGCCTTGGACTTTGACACTAGGATGAAGGGGACTTCGGGCACCAGATGCTTCGCTAAAATCTAATCCGCCAATGGTAAGCGCAAATCTCCAATTGTTGTTGAAAATGAAGGTTCTGATGACTCTGTCATTTCAGGTTAAGCAAGATACTGCCCCCACGAAGATCCATCCTCTTGAAGGCACCTCTACCAAGCCACCTCCCCTTTTGACCTCCAGGATTTCTTGTTGGCCCAATATTTCTGAAAGAGGCCACCTCTAGGACCTTCACGACATTATGAAGGCCCTTGGGAGAGCGACCAAGATGATGTCTTCCCTGCTCTCCCAAGCAAATACCCTCCTGGATGAGTATAAGGATCAATTCGAGATCCTGAAGGAATTCAAGAGCCTAGTGGGGGCTAACGGTTGCAATGTTATGGGCCATACAATAATTTTGTGTGATTTTCTTGACTCCCCCTATGTGGGTTTTCCTCCTTTTTGGTTTTTGTCTCTATTTTTGCTGCCTTTGCTTGGGTATTTGGAGTTATGGTTTTATTGTCCATGCCCGGGTATTACATTTTTTTTTTGCATCCGTCGCCTCTGCATGGGTATTTGACTGCCTTTGACTTTACTCCTTCGTGGTACTGGGGAGAACATCTCTGGTTTGGTTCTTCCAGGTGTTTTGCGGCCCCTGCGTGGGCATCAAAGATAATCTCTACTTCCTGGAGAAGGCTTCCTTTTTGGTCTTAAGGGGTATGTGTCCTTTGAGTTCTAGTTTTGATTCTTTTTTAGCCCATAATGTACAAGGTTACGAGACCCTTTCAAAACCCTATACCAATAAAAATAACTAAGCACTTTTTCATTTTAAAGAGGTTTTTAATGTTGGATTTCTTTTGTCCTTTTTTAAAGTTTTAAAACAAGAATATTATAAATTTCCAACCTTAGCAAAAAGCTTTAATAACCTCTTTTAATATCCCTTATGGATTTAATTGAAGTGTATCTAATTTCCAATAAAATAATTTGATGTAGTAACCCTTATTACTCCCAAATTTTGAAAAAATTAGACCACAATAATATTTGAAAATATTTTATAAATAATTTCCAATAGAAATCCTTATTGCTCCTATGTTTAATATTGCAAATATTATATTTATTTGATAAATTATTCCCCTTTAATATATGGCTTTCAATATGGTTAAATTCCTCTAAGTTTAACCTTATAACTGCCAAGAAATGAAAGCATATAATAGTGGGAATAGACCTTACTTTATATCATTCAATAGTTGGTGTTGATTTTCATTGTGCAAGGGATGCAATATTGATGTTGTTGCTTTGGTTGTTCTCTCCAATGGTATTTATTGGAACCTTTGTGGGATTTGATGTTCCAAATGTGGTACATTTAATATTTGCCTTTGACCTTCCTTGACCAAAGCATTGAAGGCTCTTTCATCTTTTTTCCATGTTGTCGCTCAGCCCTATGCGTGCAGAGTTCGGACGTAAATGCTTGTTGAATGCCTTGGTCATTGACGCTCTTAAAATGGAGGAGAATCTTGTGTTAAGCGCTAAGTTGTACATCCATTTTTTCCTTGAGCGCTTGAGGAGTAGAAGGTGCTAGAAAACACTTATTTCACCCTTTGAGTAATGTATGGATGTTACGTTCTTCAACGGAGCGTTTGGCTTCTCTTCGGACAAGTGTTCTTCATATACTCATTGCACCAACCTATAGCTTGTAAATCCTTTGATGATGAAGATGAGCGCTCGCATGAGGAACGTTAGGGTATTTTCTCAAGTGACAAATGTCGCTTCCTCCTTGTGCATGGACATCTTCTATAACGCTTCTCCAACGTATCCTTTGGAGGTTCTTTAAACCTTGTAACATTCCCTATTCCTTTTTCGATCAATAGCTCTTGCTTGTAGATTGTTTCTAGTTGAGTTGAGGAGCAACGATATGGAGGCTTGAGCACCAACTTTTAGCTTTGAAGATGTGGAGTTTGGAACACTCCAATGGTGCTTTTATCTTCCTCTTTTCTCACCTATTATACGTCCTCCTTGTAGATAGCGTTGCTCTTGATTATAACGTTGTTTTCTCCCTTTGATTTTTTATCTTGTCTCTTACAGGTTTGGTCGTCCAAGATGAAGGGAGTATGAGCCCTTAGAGTGGCTCCTTTTGCTGTGCTTGAAAAGACGCTAGTGTTTGACCGCCTTCGGCTGATTTTTCTAGTGGATGTTGTGTCTTTTTAGACACCTTCAAATCTGCCTTCTTTTCATGTATAAACCAGATTAGGATAGTGCAATGTAATGTAATATATTTATGTATAAAATAGTCTTTATTGCACCTTCTTTTGTACCCCTTTTTTAGGTCTGAATTTATGGTTTTGTGGCAGAATTTTGAATGCAATATAAGGGTTTCGAGGTTGTCTCTTTGATTAGACACCTTCCCCTTTTTGCTTGGATATTTTACAAATGAACCCAAGCTTGTAACCACTTGATAGAAGCTCTCTTTTTGCTGTATTTTTCTACACTATTTCTTTGTAAAAACTTATTGTGCTTTGAATTTGAGACTCACCAAGTCTCGATTCGAGGTTTCCTTTGCTAATATTTGGTGGGTACTTTCTTCACCAATGTTTGGAGGATTGAGGTGATTTTGTGGCTTCCTCAAGCCACTCAATGTTGCAGATTTTTGTGCACTAATAGTATCTTTGGACACTTTGAAAATTTCTGATTTTGTACCTTTCTCAAGAACACAAACAATAATCTTTTGAGAGCAATAGAATAGTGCAAATAAATCTAATAATATTTCACTTTTAATGCACTAAAAATTTCACCTTATCACTCCAATTAACTCTAAAAAATTAATGCACTTAATCAATTTACTACAACTAATCAAGAATAATCTAAAATGAATATTCAAAAATTATTTTACAATTTTCTTACAAACAAAGTTGTAGGGACTAGTCTTCTTTTGCTTTTCAAAGTAGATGATAGGTAGTTGATAGATAGTTGTAATGCACAAATCTAATCAACTCCTAATGTGCAAATGAACCATAAAAGGAATTGTTCTCTTTTTGCACTTTTGAATACTGTAATCCTATGTTTCTTATTGCAACTTTGATCCAAATTAAGGTGCTTTAATAAATCCGATAAGTAATCCAATTAATGAATCTACTTGTATCAATAGTTGCATACCTTTTTGAAAGCTTTTGCAGTTCTTTTGTTTCTTCTGTGGAGGATGTATATTTTATTGCTTTCTGTAAACTGTCTTAAATAGCTCCTTCAACAAAATGGTCTCGAAACTTTCCTTCACGAGCCTAGGATTTGGTGGCTTGTTCTCCTTTTGCAGTCTCCTTCTTTTGTTGTATATTTGAATAAGTTTTCGTCTTTGAAATGGTGCCTTATTGCTGTGAGAAGCAATCTTCAAAACTCTTGGATCTTGCGGGCTTCTCTAGTCTTCAATTCTTCTTGTCAAAATCTAACTTCAAGCGGGATATTCTTCTCAAGATTCGGAATGTCTTAAGGTCTTCACTGGATTCTTCTACTAGGATTTGGCACTCCTTATCAAATTCTTCTTCTCTTGGGCTTGTTGTCGAATGGCGACAATTTTCCCAAGTCCTTCACTATCAGGGGCTTCTCCTTGGTAGTGGATTTATCCAATGAGTTCTTCTTTGATGATTTCTTCAGTAAGGCTCTCCAAGCATTTTACTGGATGCTCATTGAGACTTCCCCAAGGTCTTTGATCTTGCAGCTTCTTTTGGTCTTCCTTGAGATCTTTTCGTTAAACTTCTACTCTTGGAAGTGTTGGTGGTGAGATCTTCCTTAGGATCTTTGATTTTGCTGCGTCTGCATTCGAGCAAGACTCTCTTAGTCCTTCTTCTTCCAAAATTGGAAGTTCTTCAATGAGATTTCTTCTTGATCTATTTTCCTTCAGCTTTGCTTTAGGTGCTGGATTGATTCTGAAGAAGATACTCTTCCTAAATTTCTTGTAGGAAGTTTCTCGACTCACTTAATTTCCTTTCCCTGCAATGAACTATTAGTACTAAAATCTTAATCTCCTTCTGAATCAGATACTCACATCTAGAGTCTTCTTCAGGATCAAGGCTTCTATGGACTTTTTCAATATCAAGGCTTATGTGGCTTTTTCTTCAATATCAAGGCTTCTATGGTCTTTTCTTCAATATCAAGGATTCTATGGTTTGTTTCTTCTGGATTTAGGCTTCTATGGCCTTTTCTTCTAGATCAAGGCTACTATGGCATTTTATTCTTGTGTGAAGTTCTCAACGTTGTAATGGAGATCTCTAGTCTCCTAACTTCACCACAATTCTTATCCAAAAGTCTTCTTTTGTAGTATTCTTTTCTTGGGCAAGGAACTAATCTCTGCACTATGAAGGCACGTCGACCTTCGGGCAACGAAGTTGAAGTCTCCTAGCTTTCTATTGTAGGAGTCCCAATATTCTGAGAATTAGTTTTTTGCAACAAAATAAACTTTGGGTGATAGTTAATAAATTCTAGATATCCTAAGTTATATTCACTAGTTGATTTGTCAATCTAGTGGATTAAATGTTGAGTCCTAGTCTTCACGAGTTTTTTTTTGCAACTCTATGAAAATACTCTAGCCAAATGCAATCTTAGTATTTCTGGAACTGATATTTCTTTCAGTACTCACTTGTGGCTATCCCTAATTCTACCACCTAGATTCTTCTGAGATTTTTGTCAATGGCTGGTCTAGCAGCGTATCAGTTTGACAAAAACTCAGACTCAATGATGATGGTGGTTTTCTTGTGGCTAGATCTATTGTAGCTTTGATACCACTATTAGCTTTTGATGTAGTATGCAATGGGATATAGCAATCACAAGATACGAAAATAATATGAAAGAAAGTAAATCTGCGAGATGACTAAAATATGCTATAAATAGAAATAATAGAAATGAATACAATGTAGCTATGGAGGAAATGAACACTCCATGAATAATGCTACCGGACTATATTGCAACCATCTCCAATATGGGCGACTACATCTACGCTATGTTATGCACTCCTCTGGTATCTTGAAGAACACAAGCTTATACTAAGAGGGGGGTGAAGAGTATAAGACCACTTTTTACTTTTCTTTCCCAAACAATATTATGTAATATATCAATGGAAATATCAACATTAGTAATCAAAGCAATGCACAAATCACCACACACAATAAAGACACTAATTTAACGTGGTTCACCCAATGTGGGCTACGTCCACGAAGAAAATATTTTACTAAATTTTTCTCAACAAATCTCTTGGGAATCCTTCCCTATTACAATGTTTATGGACCTCTGTCCAAAGGATACACCAATCCCCTAATCTGGTTTGTGGGCATCAACCCACAAGAGACACCAATCCCCTTAGCTGGTCTGTGGATCTCTATCCACATGAGAACTCCTCCTTTGCTTTGGATGGTGATCCTCTAGAAGACTACTGCCTCCATTGCATTGGCTTGTGGATCTCTCTCCACTGAAGACTTTGTCCTCACTCAAAAGACCTTTGTCCTCATTGCCCTAGCTAATGGATCTCTATCCACTGGAGACTACTGTCCTCTACTCTGTCACCTCCAAATCTTAATCTCAGCTCTATCAAATCTACACTAAACATAGTCCTTCGGTCTAGCACACATCTTCTCAAACTCTACCTGAAATCTGCACTAAACACAGTCCTTCGATCTAGCACAAATATGCTCAATCTCTATCTCTAGTTTGGCACAAATTTGTCCTTAAATTTGTCCCAAAATCTATCCTCAAATCTATCCTCAAGCCTTAACACAAAGCTTGATCCAATCATAAATCAACTCTACTAGATCTGCCCCAAGCCTTAACACAAAGCTTGAACAAATAAATCAATCAATTCTGCTCTCAAGTATTCTCAAAGACTTACCTCAAATTTGTCCACAAGTCCTCTCAAGAACTTGCTCAAGCTGCTCTCAAGTCTTCACCAAGACTTACCTCAAATCTGCTTAACAATTTCTCACTATAACTTGCTCAATATGCTCAATAAGTCTTCACCAAGACTTACCTCAAATATGCTTAACAAGTTCTCACTAGAACTTGCTCAATCTACTCAATAAGTCTTCACCAAGACTTACCTTAAATCTGATGCAAGGTAAGTCTGAAGAAATAATTATCAAATTAATCTAACTAAACATTAGGTTTAAGACTAACATTTATATAATACAATGAATAGTAAACCTAACTAATTCCCCACTAACCAAGCTAACAAACGCATTAGGCTAGGTAGAGAGTTAGGTTTAGGATTGACTACCCTAGGATATTTAGGAACTAACCTAGGATAAGAATAATAAATATCTAAAGGATAAAAGTAAATAGTAAAGGTAATAACCTAGTGGAGTAAATGGTAATTATCCCAAGTAATGGAATATTACTCTAACATCCCCCCTTATTACATTATTTGGGTAATACATACATATCCCTCTATACAACAATATTTGGGTAAAGTATATAACTGCCCCAATACAGTGAAGAAGATGTTGATCTGTTGGTTCTTTGCTTTGCTCTGTCACAGTGCTCTGGCTGCTCCTAAGCAAAAAGTGGGTCATTCCTCACTTTGTCTTCACGCCAACGAATGTCCTTATGGTAATCACATCATCCAACCGAATTGCATGGGTAACCAGTCGCTGCAATCACTAGGTGTAGTAGAATAGATCACTTCATACAAGGTTCATTTATTTACAATATGAATTTGCAAAAGATAAGGTAGCTAAGGTGTCGATCGCTACCAAAAATGCACCCTTATAAGTTCCCCCCTTCTCGTTGCAAAACATAGTGTAATTAATTTCTAAAGGAAGTGTGACTAAGGTGTCGGTCGAAGCCGAAAATGCACCCTTATAAGCCTTCTTCCCTATTTACAAAAATGGTGAAGAAAAGAAATTTATATCCCCCCTCAATTGCAAAAAGTGTGCAATGCAAGAGTGTTGTGAAGGATTTTACAAATATTGCCTCCTAGACAATTTTACATCAAAAAAAAATCGCTCCTCTTGTTACAAGTACTTCAAACACCTAGAATTTGCTATTTATGAAGCCTAAAAGAGGTACAAGCACCCCTTATTGCAAGGTCTTCAAACAAAATACTTATGCTATTTATGAAGCCAAAAAGAGGAGTGAGAGAAAATGGTGCTTTTGCCCAAGGGACACATGTGTTTTCCCTCTACAATACTGTTTTAGCAATGAGCACTCCTTGTGCTCTCTTTGAACCAGAATCAGAATCCGAATGAGACACTTCACTAGAAAGATGGCTTTTGTGATGTGCCTTTGCCATTTTAGTTTTGCTTGTTTTGAAACCAACACTGAATGGTGTCATGGTTTTCATTTTTACAATTTGTGCAAAACTATGCTTTCTAGGCAATTTTATCAAAAAGTTCACCAAATCATCCTTCCTTATTGTAAGAACTTCAAGCATGATTGCTATTATGAAGTCTAAAAGAAAAGGTTTAATTTTTATGACTTCTACTTTTATGATTGCCTTTACAAGTTTTATTTCCCTCTTGTCAAAAATCTGTGTTTTGAAGGAAGAAAGGAATTATCCCCCCTTAGTGCAAAGGATTGCTACTTTTTAAGGTTCCTTATTTTCAAAAACTTGTTCTTTCTTTTGATTACCCTAAAAGAGTACCAAAAAGTAATTCACTCAAACAGATATTTAATGGCCCCTGCCTAAACACCCTTGAATAAGGATGATGAGTTTGAGGAATTTAAGCCAAAAAAATAAGAGTGAATTAGGGGTTTTGTTGTTTTAGGAGAGAATATCAAGTGAAATTGGCTTTAAAATTGTGCAAGGATTTACACAAATTTGTGAAATTTTGGGGTTTAGTGTGTTCTTGATTCTATGACTTATAATTGCAAAAGAAATAATGCAATAATCAAACAAGAATGCCCACAAAATTCTTATCACCTAGGTGTTGGATGCAACCAAAAATGCACCTAATTTGCCAATGAAGGTGTCGAGTAAAATCGAAAATGCACCTTTTAATTTTTGCAACAAAATGTGTATTTGTGTTGTGCAAAAAAATGATATTTTTATGTCTCCTACTTTGTTTTCCAATTTTGCAAATGAAGTACATGGTTGTCTTCCCCCCTGAATTTTGCAAAATTAACAATTTGAGCACTCCTTCCAAGACAAGTCGACACACGACCCGCATTTGGAAGGCTTCCAGAACTAGTCGACACACGACTTAGTTTTTATGGGCCCAAGGTTACAAGTTCTTCTCAAATTTGCAAAAAAAAATGTGCAATTTTATGTATTATATCTCCTTGGAGAAAACAAATGCACAAATTTTGATGTTTGGATTTTGCAAGTTTTTGTGAGTCCTTGTGTTACAATTTTGCAATCAAATAGTGGCTCCTTTTATGTTGCAAAATTAACAAGTTTTGAGAAGAAAGAAGGCTTTTCGAATTTGCAAAAAAAATATGCTTTTCTATGTCTTATATCTCCTTTGTGGTGAGAAAACAAAAAGCAATATGTTGTTGTAATTTGCAAAATATGAGCCTTCTTTGTTTGAATTTTGAAGTTTATATAAAAAAAAATTCTAAGTAATTTAAGTAAAAATTTATCAAGAAAAATAAAAACTATTTTAACTTTAAAATTACCTTAAAAAAAAATAATTCTAAGTAAAATAATTTTTAAAATTTTTAATAAATTAAAACTAAATTAATTAAAAAAAATAAACTTCAAAAAATAAAAAAAATGTACCTTGTTGTTTTTTTTTTTAATGCCCGTCGAAGTAAAAAAAATACTTTGGCCCCGACGGGGCTTGAACTCCCGACCTCCCGTCGGGCAGCGCCTTAGCGCTGGCCCTCTCTCCAGTCGGGCTAGCTAGCCCGATGGGAGGAGTAGCCCATGGCCTTCTCCTTGAAGGCTTCCCCGTCGACTAGCGGGGAATTTAGTGGGATTTATCCCACATCGCCCCTGCGGGCGATCTGAAGTTGCTTAAAAGCAACAGAGCACCTAGTGCTCTTTGATTGCTTGCAGGCAATCAGGGTCCAGTCAGACCCCTTTTGCTGCTGCCCACATGGCGCGGCAGGAGGGGTCCACGTGTCAGGTGGCATACGTGGCTGTCCGCCACGTGGCCACCACATGTCCAGTCCGAGTCTCATCTGTCGTCCAGTGGTTGTTCGCCATGTTAGCTCAGTCAGGTCCACGTTTCACGATGCAGTTTGAGTCCGGGGGTTGTCAGCCACATGTTGTGTCTGGTCTAGGTCACTGTCCACCACGTCAGCGCCTCAGGATCTATGCCCGAGGTCACGTTTGCCCACCACGTGTCGTCAGATGATTAGGCTGAGTCAGTGCCTCGAGATCTATGCCCGAGCACATGTTGATTTGTCTGGGTGGCTGCTGGTTATTGGTCCAGTTGGTAGTCTAGGTGGTTGTGCCATGTCAGTGCCTCGAGATCTGTGCCCGAGGTCGCTTGAGGTCATCGACGGTGAGTCGATTCGGTCGCCGAATAAGGAGGGCGCGCCTGCCCTCGCTTTTCGATCGTCGATGGTGGTCGGTCTGGTAGTCGACGGTGGGTCGGAGGGCGCGCCTGCCCTCGCAATTCCCAACTGTCGGATCTGTGTCACCGATCACCAAATCTGAGTCTGGTGTCTGCTCATCATTGGTCGCCAGATCTGAGTCCGGTGCCCGCTCGTCATCGGAGGGCTAGCTCCGGTGGTCGACCGTCCTTCTACCATCGGAGATCCCTCTCTGATCGAGGGACAACCCTCTATCATCTTGTCAGTCCTGACAGGTCGGACAACATAATGCTGTCAGATCTGTCTGGGCCTGCGGGCCTTGTCCTGTGGTCGTTCGGTGACTTGGGCCTACGGGCCTTCTCCCGTGGTCGCCCGGTGACGTGGGCCTGCGGGCCTTCTCCCGTGGTCGCTCGGTGACTTGGGCCTACGGGCCCTCTCCCGTGACCCTGTCCTGCGGGACAGAAAAAAAAATCCTAACCTGGGTAGGCGGGACCAGGGAAAAATCCCTTCATCTCGCCTCCCGTTACGGCTCTGATACCAATGATGCAAGGTAAGTCTGAAGAAATAATTATCAAATTAATCTAACTAAACATTAGGTTTAAGACTAATGTTTATATAATACAATGAATAGTAAACCTAACTAATTCCCCACTAACCAAGCTAACAAACACGTTAGGCTAGGTAGAGAGTTAGGTTTAGGATTGACTACCCTAGGATATTTAGGAACTAACCTAGGATAAGAATAATAAATATCTAAAGGATAAAAGTAAATAGTAAAGGTAATAACCTAGTGGAGTAAATGGTAATTATCCCAAGTAATGGAATATTACTCTAACAAAATCTACATAAAGCTTACTCATATCAACTCAATCTATCACAAAAACCTCTTCAATCACACAAACAAGTTTCACACATAATCTTGTTTAACTTACAAAAACATATAGAGAATGGTTAGAGACTCAATATGCTTCACACTCACAACAATGCTCAATCACTTTCAATATCTCTTATTTTACCACAAAAACATATAGAGAATGGTTAGAGACTCAATATGTTTTACACTCACACAAACTCAATCACTTTTAAACTCTTCTTCAAATAAATTAAGAATAAAGAATAATTTGCTTCACATAACTTGAACTATCACTCCAACACTTCCAATCAATTATGCTCAATCAACTCCACTCAACCAATCACTCAATGAAACACAACTTGCTTATAAACCCTAACCAAGTGTTTCACTATGCTTTCAACAAATCACACTATGGAACTCAATATTGACTCAAGATGATTTCAAATTCACATAACAATGATACTCATGATCTTTCACAAAACCCTAGTTCAAGATAGTTCTCAATTTCACATAACAATGATACTCATGATTTTTCACAAACCCTAATCATGCACATGAAGGCTCACTCAACATTTCCAATAATGCTTATCAAACAAGGTTTCTAGCAATCAATTTTCATTCCAAAAAAACCTTCATCAATCAATATTGGATATCTCAAATACCAAACTCAACAATGCTTATCAAACAATCCTTTTCACTCCAACTTAGCATTCACAACATCCAATCCAACAATATTTCACTCACAATGAAGATGTGCCCATACCTTTTGTTTTGATGGAGATATGTCTTCAAAACTTGTCTTAATCACAATCAAATTTTCTTTGCCAATACTAGGGTTAGGTAGCCACAACCTATCTCAAGATCTCCACAAAATAATTTTTCCAATAATTATTTTACCATACAAAAATATCAAATCTCTTAGTACACCTTATAATCTCCAAACTTACACAATATAAGTCAACATCTTTATTACAACAAAATACACAACAATTTCCTTTATACACCTTATTACTCCAACTTTATAAAATAAATTTCAATCACCAAAAATTAAAATAAAATATTTTAATTTACCTCCTTATACCTCCCTCAAAAACTTATAGCTACCTTTTAGAACTCACGAAACCCTCTAAGCAATTTTTCGAATTTCAAAATCATTGGAGAAATAAAATGTGCATAGCATGCCTTTAATTTATTATGCCCACCAAAAATATCTTCGGTGAAATTCAAACACACGACGTAGCCTCTCCAACACCCTAGCCCCAAGATAGGCCACCAAGTGGGCTACATGCCCACATGAAACCATAGGCTCTCGATTCCCTCTTTATCCTCCTCACGAAAACGTCAAACGAAAACGAAGGCCTCTTTCCTTAGCAAAACATCAATCACGTGGATCGAACCCGTGATCCCTTCCTTGCAAGCCTTAGCTCTTTCTCAACCTGTCGCCTGTGCTGGTGGAACTTTCTATCCATGTCGTAGCCTTTATTCAGTCGTCTGCCTCCAATCACTTCAAAATGCGAATTTCTCTTCTTCCTTGTAATGCGGTGCACCATTTCCTCTATAGCATTGCGCTCGAATTCATATTTTTTGGAGACTTAGGAAATGAGAATTATTTCCTTTATAAATACACATGCTTCTTGTCTTTTACACGTCGGCCAATTTCGAATTTTAAAATTTGAATTAGATTTTAAATATTAAATTTAAAAACCTTTGGCACTCCTTATTAATTTAAATTAAAATTTTAATCAAAGATTAAAATATTTTAATTTAAATTAAATCTTTTGTAAACTGCTCATGGGTATTTTCAACTTGAACCTTGTTTTTCTTCACCTTGTTATTTGGCCCGAAATATTATAATGATATAATAATATTATTTAATTTAAACTTGCTTCTCCTTCCTTGGGTCCTCATCCTTTGGGCCTTTTTAGGCATATAATATTAAAAATAAATATTATATCCTATTTCTTTTCAAGACCTTCTTGCTTTTGGAAAAACCACTTGATGTCCTTAATGATGACGAAATTTAAACAATACTCTCTTGAAATCAATGACAACAAAACTACTCAAAATTTCCAACACTCCTATGTCATATCCTATTCTATTACAATGAGGCCATTATGTAGGAAGATAAGTTCCTTGGCCAACACTCTATCTAGTTGTACAAGGGACAACTTGCACATATACAACTTGCACATTGACACTTGTGCATTTATTACATTGCATGAAGAAACTAGGTAACTTCCTCCTAAAGTAATTTAATGTCCTAAGTATGTACCTTGGTAGGTACATTTACATGACCCAAATTATGTAATATAATCTATTTCTAAAAGCACTAGAAAGATAAAAGAGAGAACAACAATTTTAGAAGGCAACTCCATCATAAACAAGTTGCAAACATGTTTGTGGAAAAAATGCTCTAGAGGCCTTCAAAAAAGCAAAACAATAGTAAATTTTTACTTTTAGATTTTCATAACCAAAATGCATCTCTAGTCATGTTGACACTTTAGTGGAAGATAAAACACAAAAGGACAAATCATATGCATATAATTTTAATTAAACACACTTTGTAAGTCATGGAAGGTGAATCTTCACATTTCCATATAGTGAACTTCTAACTCACAAAAGGTGAACCACCACATTTCCATATGGGGTAACCTCCCATAATAAATATGGTAGATTTCCAACACACTAATTCTTGTAAAAAGAGATATGCACATATGATTGTAAAAAGCATGAGTAGTGTGATACTATAGCTTCACATCTCTTCTCAGAGATTGCTTGCATTTTACTTTGTTTTCCAAGTAATAAAATAATTCTACTATTTGGCTTATATACTCTTGTTTTTTGGTTTGTTACATTATTTTTTCTAAATTGCATTCTTTCTTGATCTGTTAGCAAATCAACACTATTATCACAAGAAAATTACACAAGATCTTTCAATATCTCACTATAACTCAAATGCAAATCTCACACAATAAGAAACTTAAAACTCATCGAATATTATTAAGAAATGTCTATTAAAGCAATGCATAAATGCAATGCTTATTCGAATACATATTACAAGGATTTGTCTTCAATAAATACATACATGAGACTCTTCATATGCACATGACTCTTGACCTTTGCACTTACATAAACTCTTCATATCCTCATACTCACGAGAGATCCAACTCTTCATATTTATCTCTTACATAATAATAAATCTCACATATTTACATAAAGATAAAGTCTCTCATGATTGCTCATAATTCCTCACTTATAAAAATGACACTTCACTCACATGTCTCAAACTTAATTACATGACACCTCACTTATTTACATAACACATACTCACACTTAATAATGTAACACATACTAAAGACTCAAATTAAACACACCCTAATCTAAATTATTTACAAGGTTATTTCTCTCTTACATAATAATAAATCTCACATATTTACATAAAGACAAAGTCTCTCATGATTGTTCATAACTCCCCACTTCTAAACATGACACTTCACTCACATAACTCACACTTACTAACATGAAACCTCACACACATAACTCATCATTTATTTACATGACACATATTCACACTTAATAACATAACACATACTATAGACTCAAATATTAAACACACCCTAATCTAAATTATTTACAAGGTCCTTACATTAATGTTACAAGGTACAAAATAATGCAATACATCCAACATCCCCTCGTATTACATTATCTGGTATGAAGGCATTTTGCCTTCATGTATTCTAAATGTTTGATTCTCTAAAGCTAGTATTGAATCCGGTTCAAATTCTGAATCTATCCCTTTGAGTTGTTGCTTGTATTTTTGAAGAATTCATCAAAGAATATATTGTCATGTTCCTTTGCCATAAAAGTTTTGTGTTCAATATAATACTTCTCTTGATAACATTCTTTTGGTAAAAGTTGATCCAAATGTTTTTATGAAATTTCTATCACATCCAAAGCAAATATGCCACTTTTGTAGGATCCCATGGCTTCAATTTTATTTAGTCTTTTAATAAGACATCTCTTATTGCCATTGATGGTTTTGAATTCTATCGTTCTTCCTCTATCCAATAATTGTGATACTAAAATTAGATTATTTGTTATACCAGGAACATAAAGCATAGTTTCCAATGTATATTTTGGAAATGTAGACTATGTGACATTTTCTAATCCTTGTATGTGAAATTTTATCAACTTCTATCTTAATTGGTATACTTGGTTTTACTTGAATGGAATAAAACCAATATAAGTTTCTAGTCATATGATGGCTAGCTCAAGAATCAAATGTATCAAGTATTATCTTCATATTCAAATTTTGGTTCTGTTTAAAGCTTTGGTGTTTTATTGTATTGTAGAACATGGTTGTGACAATATTTTGTCTTTGAAAATATTTTTCATGAAATATAATATTGAAAAATATCTCTTTGATGCAATCATTTTTTTCTTTCATAAATTTCTTCAAGTTTCTTCTTCACTTTTAATAATTTTCCTTTGTTGTAGAGTCCCTTATTGCTCCCAATTAAAAAAAAAAATCAATTATTCACTCATCAATTTTTCTTCAATTTAATTTTTCAATCTTCAATTAATTTTCCTTCAAAAAAATCCTTCTTCAATCTTTCATTTTTAAACTTCTTCAAATTTTATTCTTTTATTTTTCCTCAATATTCTTCTTCTCTTAAATTTTATCTTTCTTCTTCTTTTTTTCTTTTAATTTTCCCTTCAATTAATTCTTTTTTTTAAACAATATTCTTCTTCAATTTATTATACAATTTTAATTTCTTCTTACAACTTCCTTTTCTTTCATTCTTCTTTAATTTATTTATCTTTTCCTTTAATTATTTACTTATATATCCTAAAACATAATTCACGTTCATTCAAATAAATCAATATTTTTCAACTTTAATGAATGACTTAATCAAATATGTTCCCACTTATTTAAATAAATTAATTAAAGGTAAAATTATACATTTAATAAAAAAAATTTCTCCTTCATGTTAGGGAGTCTCATCCGCATGAGTTACCTTCCAAATATATACTTCTACCTTAAGCGTTAATGCACTCAAAAAATATTTTTCCTGCATCGACCAATCACATTATAAGTTCTACCTAACATCTCCTACCATTTCCACGGAGCTTTCAATTGCTTCTTAGTCTACAACATGTGCTCATGCATTCATTTTCTCTCCTTTCTACGATCATCTCTGAAGCATGATTTCTTTACACTTTCAACTCTTCTTCTTTTGGATACTCGTTCTTTTATGCAGAATTTATCAACTTTGAACAACAAAATTTTTCATGCTCTCCTCCTTTATATGCTTGATACTCACCACAAAAATTATCTTAATTTTGCTCGATGCCTTATACACTAAGTGTTTCTTCACTAGATACTAGAATTTTCTTTTCTTCTTCTAATGTTTGTTGTGTCGTCGTCCAAAAAGTTATATGTTTCTTTCCTCCTTTGTAGCGTTCTAATGTAGGTGCCTACTATCACTGGACTTGCTCACATGTTCTCTTGTCACTTCGGTTATTCTTCAAAACTACAAACATCCTTTCCTCCAACACTCTCACTCCTACTATATTTCTCCAACACTATCTGCTCCAAACTTCTAAACATTCTTCTTTCAACACTCTCACTTCTGTTAATCTCATCTTTCTCCTTTAGCTATTTCTCTCACATGTTCTTTCTTGTTGTCTTTCTCAATGTGGCTCTTTATAAGCACACACAAGGTGGCTTTGATACCACTGTTAGCAAATCAACACTATTATCATAAGATAATTACATAGGATCTTTCAATATCTCATAATAACTCAAATGCAAATCTCACACAATAATGAACCTAAAAGTCATAGGATATTTTGAGAAATATCTACTAAAGAAATGCATAAATGCAATGTTTATTCGAATGCATAGTACAAGGCTTTCTCTTCAATATTTACATACATGAGACTCTTCATATGAACATGAATCTTGACCTTTGCACTTTCATAAACTCTTCATCTCCTCATTCTCACATGAAATTCAACTCTTCTTATTTCTCTCTTACATAATAATAAATCTCACATATTTACATAAATACAAAGTCTCTCATGATTGCTCATAACTTCTCACTTTTAAACATGACACTTCACTCACATAACTCATACTTACTAACATGACACCTCATACACAAATCCTCACTTATTTTTATGATACATACTCACACTTAATAACATGACACATACTAAAGACTCAAATATTAAACACACCCTAATATAAACTATTTTCAATATCCTTGCATTAATGTTGCAAGATACCAAATAATGTAATACCTCAAACATGATCTTCCTTAACTTGAAATTCTGAGTTTTGGAACATTCAAAAATTTTAGTTTTAAAACAATTTAAATTCTAATTTTTGGATCAATGGTATCAGAGTGGCATGTCCAAAAACATGAGATTAGGATATCAAAAGTTTAGGCATCAAATGTGAGATCCCTCTAATTACCTCCTTTGTCATTCCAAACAATATTAGACAAGAAGTAAATGGACAATATTGATACAATCAATCCTTTCAAGGAGATGTTGAATAAATTCCTTGTGAAACAAGAGAATGGGATGATGGACGAATTTTCTCAAATTATTCAATGACTCCCTGTCACAAGTTTTGCAACTTTATTTACACAACCTCTCATTTTCCTAGCACCACTCAATGCTTCCACCACTTTAAAGGTGTAGGTGAGTTTTAATCTTCAAACTTTTGAAGGAAAATTAATTTTGATGTCTTAGAAAACTGGTTGGATCAGTTATCTTCATGCCTTGTAAATAATTTTACCAATAGTAAGAAAATCACTTTTGCACTCTTGAAAGCTTCATTACCTATTCAAAATTGGTGGGAAGCATATTGTAATAGGGTTACAAAAGAGAATGAAGATGAAGTAGTGTTCACATGGGATAATTTCATGGAGGCCATCAAGGAAGAATATTATCCCATGGGAGTCTATGAAGACCAATACATGCAAAGGCAACAATTGCGTTAAGGTTTGTTTAAGATTATATTGATGCTTTCCACTTCATGGCATGAAGTATAAGTATTCAATATGGTAAAAGGTATCAAATCCTCAAGTATCGTAGTGGGATGTAATGGTACATTTGAGAGGACATGGACCTATTCAAATTCAAGGCATATAAACTTGTCAAATTGGAGCAAAAGCACAAAAACAAATATAGAAAAGGAGTAAATAACAAAATTTTGAACACTAAGTACCAACCAAAGAAAGGCAATGGTGACTCTCTAAAGAATCATGATAAAGGGGGTTAGCTCTAAAATTCAAATTGAAAGCAAAAAAAGCTCCTAAGAAAAGAATCCCTTGAAGGCCAAGAGTGAAAAATGGTGCAATTATTATAAGAGTAACTGACATTCAAGGGAGGAGTGTTGAGAAATTTAAACATTATTTGCAGAGTCAACCATCTACATCTACTACACCACTGTCTTCACATCCATAGGTTGAAGATAGAGGAAAGCTAATTGTTGAAGTGAAACCAAATGTGACCATTGCCACCACATATGCTACACAAGAGGAGGTACGATTATTTTTCTCACAAATGTGGGTCAAGGGTAAGCCACCACATTTCACTATTGATAGTAGGAGTAAAAAATTTAGTTTTTGCTCAAATGGTAATGGAATTGAATCTACTTGTCACACCACACTCATGACTATATAATGTTGGATGGTAACAACAAGGGAGAGACATTCTTGTCACTCAACAATGTCTCCTACCTTATGCCACCAAACCCTTCGAATATGAATTTTTGTGCCCTTAGATATTTGTGATGTAATTTTAGACCAACCATTTATGTGGAAGAGGCATGGTGTATATGAGTCTAAGGTCTAAAGTATCATCATCACTATCAAAGGTCAATGCTTTAGAATACTAGAGGTATCTCTTATCTCTATTTCTTTAATTAGTGATAAAAAATGTGTTGGAAATAGAGTCTATTCCTTCATTTGGGTTATGTAAATGTATCCTCCAAGATACATATCTAGATTACTTCATGTGCAAGTTATCTAGTTATTTCATGCAATGTAATAAATTTGCAAGTTGTACATGTGCAAGATGTCTCTTGCACAGCTAGATAGAGTGTTGGCCAAGTATCATATTTTGCCTATACAAGGATGGCCTCTTAGATAGATAGACAAAAGAGTCGGAGGACATAGTTAGATAGTGTAGCTTAGTGGATAGTGTAGTTATGTATGCCTCACCATTCATTGGTGATGGATTCAATGTAGATCAGTAGCTTTTTTAATGGAGTGCTCACTTCCTCTATAGCTACATTGTAATCCTTTATATGATTTATATTTTCATCATACTTCAGTCATCTAGCAAAATTACTTTCACGTTATTCTACATCTTGTGATTGTTATCTACCAAGGCTCATTCATCAAAATCTAACAGTGGTATCAGAGCCACGGTAGATCTAGTTTGTGTAGGTCAATAGGGAAACCACCATTGTTGGTTAGCCTGATAATTTTGTCAAACTGACGTGCCACTGGACCAACCATTGTCAAAAGATATCAGTAGAATATAGGTGGTAGATTTTGGTAGAGTCACAAATATAGGACTAAAAGAAACCTCAATTTTAGAAAATACTGAGATCATTTTCGTCTAGAGTCTTTTCCATAGAGTTGTTATGAAAACTCGTGAAGACTAAGACTCAGCACTCAATCCACTAGATTGACAAATCATCTAGTGAAGATCATTCAGGTTATTTAGAATTTGCTAACTGGTGCCTAAAGTTTATTTTGTTGCAGGAAATTAATTCTCATAGGATTGGGACTCCTCATACGACAAAAAGTTAGGAGACTCCAACTTCGTTGCCTGAAGGTCAGCATGCCCTCATAGTGCAAAGGTTAGTTCATTGTGTAAGAGAAGAATACTACAGAAGAAGAATTCTAGTGAAGGATCGTGGTGAAGATAGGAGACTAAATATCTCCATTGCTAGATTGCATAATTCCATAGTTGAAGAACAGGTCATAGGAGCCTTGATACAGCCATAGAAGCCTTGAAGAATCCACAAAATTCTTGATACTAAAAAGGCCACAGAAGCCTTAATATTGAAAATGCCATAGAAACCTTGATATTGAAAAGACCATAGAAGCCTTGAAACTAAAAAGGCCACAGGAGCCTTGATTTTGAAATAGGCCACAAAAGCCTTGATACTAAAGAAGAATTCAAGAAGAATATCTTATTCAGAAGCAGACTAAAGATTTCAGTACTAATATCTTTGTTGCGAGAACAGAATATTCAGTGAGTTGGGAGACTTCCTACAAGAAATTTAAGAAGAGTATCTTCTTCAGAATAAACTCAGCCCTAAAGAAAAAGTGAAGAGATCAGGTTAAGATATCATTGAAGAACTTCTGGTCTTGGAAGAAGAATAAGGACTAGGAGAGTCTTGCTCTGATCCAGGAGCAGCAGAATCAGAAGATCTAGGAGAAGACCTCACCACCAACACTTCTAGGAGCAGGAGATTAAATAAAAGGTCTCAAGGAAGACCATTAGAAGTTGCCAGATCAAAGACCTTGTGAAGGTCTCATCGAGCATCCAAGAAAGGCTAGGAGAGCCTTGTTGAAGATCAAGAGAGTTTTTTGAGAACTCATTGGAGAAATCCACTATCTAGGTGAAGTTTTGTTAGCACCCCTGCCCCATTGATTTCCTCTGTAAACATTTTGCTATTTTAGTAATATCTTCTTCCTTGGAGATCTGTTCTTTTTTCAGAATGAATTATTTGTTTCTTGCATTTTGTTGTCAAAATTTTTTGGTTGTGCCCAAAGGAGTGTGCAGTTTTTATTGTTCACTCACCATGTAGGGTTTTTCTTTTTTAGGGTAAGGGTAGTTTTGCACCAAGTCTTCAAGTGCAAATTGGTTTCGGAGCAAAAGTAGAGCGCAAGCTCATTTCGGGCCAGAAAGCAGCGAAACACAACTTTGGATAAGAAAACGTAAGTGATGCCCAAGTTGTTTTATCCCTGTATGAGAGCTCAAGGCAGTTTCAAGCCTTGACTAGGCGAAACTCAACTTCAAAAGGAAAAATGCTAAGTGGGCCCAAGTGTTTTCACCCTAGTTGGAGAGCGCAATGCCTTTTCGGGGCTAACTTGGGCGAAAGAGCCTTCATTTTGGTCTAAAACTCAGTGCAGATCTACGTTAAACCAAGGTGGGTCCCATTTTCTTTTCGCCCCTATATGAGAGTGCAAATCAATTTTGGAGCAAGGAGGGGCAAAACAGTTGTTTTGTCTTTTTCTATGGCCAGTGCAGCTCGGTTTCTGAAAAGGTTGCAAGTGGGACCCAGTGCCTTTTAGTCCCAAATCAAGAGCACAGCCCAGTTTCAGGTTTCTTTTGGGCGAAAGCACCTTTGACCTCCTCATAAAGTCAACGCAATATTTTTTCAAACTCCCAAGGCAGTGTGGGGCCCAAAGTGTTTTTGCTTTAATTTGGAGCACAAGCCCATTTCGGGCTAAAAACAGGGCGAAACATAAGTCGGGCCTGAAGTATTTCATTCCACAATGCCAGTGTAATTCTTTTTTGGGGTTTGACAAGGCGAAAGTGCCTTTGACTTTTCCAAGGCACAACAGAAATTTTGAAGAAAAAATGCTAAGTGTGGATTGGAGCATTTCACTCCAATTTCCTAGCGCAAATCAAATTCGGAGCAATTGAGGGATAAATAGCCTTTGAATTTTCCCACTCCAACGCTACTTCTAAGGCAACAAGGTGTTTCACTCCATTTTTTAGGCAAAAGTCATTTTCGGGCCCAGTGAGAGAGAAAGCACCTTTGAATTTTCCATGTTGGTGCTGCTCCCACGATAGCAAAGTGGTTTCACCTCAGCTTTTGAGCGCAAGCCCATTTTGGGCCAAAAAATAGTGAAACTAAGTGGAGCCCAAGCACTTTCGCTCCAGCTTGAGAGCGGAAGCCCTTTTCGGAGCTTGCATGAGCGAAACGTAGGTCGGGCCGACGTTTGAGAAGCACCTTTTTTTCGATTAAACTATCCTGCCTCAGCTGAAATTTCCCAGAGTTTCTTCTCAACGACGGAAGGAGGCACGCCCTCACCTATTTAATTGCAATCGGTCTGAGAAGCTTCTAGATTTGATTTTCTCGGATTTTAGAATTCGATCTTCCATTGAGGCGGTTCCAGCAAGTGAGGAGGCGGTGCAACAGACGAATCATATCGTCACATTGAAGCCATGCAACCACTTCTCCATGAGTCATCCAATTTTGGCCATGCCTCATTACTATTTTATGAGTGTTGAAATCCAATCTTTGCTGCCACCGCGATGTTTTGTGGGTGAGCATTTATGTCTCAGAGGTGGAATCCTCTATAAAAACTAGCAATTCCAATGTAATATGATGGACGTTTTGCTAGAGACTTGTTGTACATGAATTCTGCTATGAATACAAAGAAACCTTGGCTCTAATTATGGACTTCTCTTTATGTGTATGTCTTCTATCTGCTATTTCTATCAAATTCTCTGCTTTGTTTGTGGGCTATAATTCTATGTCTGGATTTAGCTTCTGATAGAGAGTGAATACTGGAATAATTCTGGAGATTGCACATATAAGATATCTGGTTTTAATTTTTGTTACTTTCTTTGTGTGAAGTGTTATTGGTTCAGAGTGCAATTAAGTTATCGTGTTGTTTGTTCATCACCCCTGTTCATCTGGCTTGAGGCCATATTTCCCATTTCTTTTAGTCATTTCTAATTTCTTTCATGTTCCTTAATCTCAAATCCCCAAGTTAGAATAGTAAGGGAACCAACCCTCTCTAGAGATTGGCATGGGAGGCATTTCTTCCTTTCGATCTTTCAATGTTGGTCGGGTCTAGGGTGCATGGATGAAACATTCCATACCTAAGGCGGATTCTTGACCAACAGTTTATGGCACGCTCGGTGGGACGCAAATATTCCACGTCAAAGTAGTATTAAGAGTTGATGTTCATCTTTTTGCTATTAAAAAAAAGAACATTTGGTGACTCAGCTGAACTCAGAAGCCTCCGAATCTTGAAAACCGGTTATAAAGCCTCACCTTCATGATCACGAGATCAAAGGCTAAAAATCCAGAGGAAGCAATTGAGTTCTTCGAGCTCAACATCGACGCTTTGGGAGAGCATCCTAGAGTAGTCCCCTTGACTATCCCATCGGTTCAAGCACCCTCGCAAGTAGTTGTTATAGTTTCGCAGACTCCAAGTCCTTCCAGCACTACAACTAGCTTGCCACCTCAACCAAATGTTCCAAACATTCTGGTCCAACCAAATCCTCCGGTCTAGATGGCGCAAGCTCCGCCCAGGCAGTTTACAGCCTGGAATCATTCAGGACCACTCAATTTATAGGCTCATAACCAAGTGTCACCCATAGCATTGAAGGCTCTGCCCACATACGACGGTACAGGAAAGACGGCCTATGAGCACGTCCAAGATGTCGCTGCACTAGCAACCATCCACCACATCACAGAAGAAGATATCATGGTGAGATTGCTAGTTCTCTCACTCAGAGGTAAGCTCCTCTACTAGTACCAATCGTTGTCGCCCGACACCATCACAACATGGGACGAATTGGTCGAACAATTGATAAAGGGTTTCAACGAATAGGTGGACCCTTTCTCCTTGTTGCACCAGTTCACCACCATCCAAAGACACCCCCAAGAAGAGGTAGCGGATTTTAATGTCAGGTTCACTCGAACCTGGCAGAGAGTCATTGTCGGCCTTTGGCCCACTCCGGAGCAAGCGATGTTTTATTACCTAAGAGCTTTCCATTCCGACATCAGCATGAGCATCCGGCATGCTAATGTCAATACTTTTTCGGCCTTGTATGAGCAGGCATAGAAATCCGAGGCTGACTTAGTCGCTATTGGTAAGTTGCCTCCGAAGATGACCATGCCAATTTATCCAAACTTTCCTTAAAATAGGTATCCTAGTGCATCCTCTCAGTCACTACCTACACCCCCGATGTACCCCAATCAATCATGGAATCCCAATCCTCATAACCAAACGGTATCCACCTTGCAATTTCAAGCACCCGTTGTTCCTCAGCTCCCAACTCCTACCCCATATCCGGCATTACCTGCACCATTGGCACCATTGCCATTACCCGCGCCTCAGACAACCTTAAATGCGGACCAGGCCAAAGAATTGCAGGATCTACGATCATCAATGAAGATAATGGTGAATGAGATCACCGTCTTAAGGAGGAGGTAAAATGATCAAAGCTTCCAGCCAAGGAGATTTGCTCCTCCTCCCTCGATCACTAGGGAGCAAGCTACTTCCACTAGTAGGGCTCCCGAAAGAAATGCGACGATGCTAGAAAATGAAGAAGTTGGTCCATCCGACAGAGCTTATTGGTGCTCCACCTACAATGACCCGCACGGCAAAGAGACTTGCATGGTTCATTTGAACTATGTACAGACCCTTACAGATAGCGCTCCTGGTGGGCAAGTAAATATGATAAGGGAAACAGATCGTAATTTTATGATTCCCCCTATCGAGCAGGTCTCCATTCTCATGAGAACTGGTAAGAAGCCCATTGAAGTTGATCCGGTTCAAATGGAACCATTGAAGGTGCCTGCCAGTTCCAAGATGCCAAGCGAGAAGGCATCACCACCAGAAAAAGAGCCTGTCCAGGTGTCAGAGCCGGGAGATTCCATCCTATTAAAAGACTTCCTACCTCTAAGAGCAAAAGGGAGAATTCCTCAACCACAGGCTTCGCCCTCTCAACCCCAAACCAAGGCGAGGGATCAGGCGAGAGAAAAGCTCAGATATCCCTCGCTGACCAAGCATTAGAGGGTAGAAGCGACGCAGTAGTATCGGACCAGATACGAGACTGCTAAGGAGGGAGGTGAGTCTGGTACAGGAGCGTACAACATCATTGAAGAGCTAAAGAAGACTCCAGCTAAGGTAAGCCTCTTTGATGCCCTTCAACTACCCGGTCAAGTCAACCTACTACAGGAATCACTGAAGTCTGCTAAAGGCAAGGGAAAGCCGACTCAGACTGTCTTGATGCAGACGTTGACTACTTAAACCACTAAAAAGAATAGGCCTCCACCATTCTATCTGTCCCTCAAGATGGAGGGGTGGGTTGTGCATAACTGCATGATCGATTTTGGCGCTACTACTACTGTGATGCCCAAGGCTGTTTGCGATATTATGGGTATGGAGTACATGAGGAGTAGTCCTGGAGTGCTTCAACTAGATGGAACTTTGGTCAAGACAGTGGGGGTGATCAAGGATATCCCAATCATGTTGCACAAGATGTCGTAGATCACCGTAATACAGGAAGTTGTGGTGGTGGATTTGGAGCCCTATTTCAGTATGTGCTTATCAAGGGAATTCACCGCCAAACTTGGAGGCTATCTGTCTCTAGATTATTCGCACCTGGAAATCCCCTTCAGAGGAAGGAGGATTAAAATTTTTAATGAAAAACCCTCTACCTTTCACATTGAAAGGATCTAGGATGCGAAGAAACAATTGGACTCAGTCAATATGATTGAGGAGGTAAAGGAAGAAGGAGGAATAGAGCTGATGGAAGAAGCTCTGGACGAGCTCCGCATAGAGGATGAATTCTCCATGCGCGATTTTAATGCCATGATCGAATCCGAGATAGGGTGTTACTCGATCACCAAGCCCGAAAAGGCTAAGGTACCGAGTGATGAAGACCCCATCACCGATCAACTATGGAAGCTCTTCTTTGATGGCGCACGATGTAAGAATGATGTCGAGGCAGGAGTTGTCCTTGTCTCTCCTTCGAGAAACCAAAAAACTTACTCTTATAGACTCGCATGGAGTTGTACGAATAACATTTTCGAGTATGAAGCCCTATGTTTGGGGTTACGAAAGGCAAAAAACTTGGAATAAAGTAGTTGCAGATCTTCGGAGACTCGGAGTTGATCTGCAACCAAGTAACCAATAAGTGTGTTGCAAAGCAACACTGGCTGAAAGCATACCGTAATAAGGTATGGGACCTACTCGAGTCTTTCTCGACCCTGAATATCCGGTCTATTTCATGAGAGTGGAATAAGCACGTTGACGTCTTAGCATATATTGGATCCAGACACTCCCCCACCGAAAACATGATGTAAAAGCCGAAGAAAGTGAGGGTGATCTATAGGCCTTCAATACCGGATAAAAATATTCATTGGCAGGTGTTTGACAACGATGAGCAGATTGTCAATTTTTTGATCGATGAAGCCAACAATATTGAAGACAAGACCCTCAATGAAGAAGAGTATGAGGGGTTGATTCAGCTGAAGAACAACCACGTCCCGAAGGGCTTAATCACCCTTGAAAGTTTGTTTGATCAAGACGATAGGTCCCTCGCTCACAAGATCAAAGTGGACGTGAGAGAGTACGAGGAGCTAGAGTTAGAACCCGAGAAATCCATCAAGGTGGGAACTGATTGCACATCATTGGAAATTGAGCAAATCAGGACCCTGTGCAAAGAATACCCAGATATTGTCACCTGGAGCTATCAAGACCTAGAGGGGTACGATAAGAGTGTCTTCCAGCACACGATCGAGTTGTAGGAAGGGGTCAAACCTTTCAGGCATAAGCAAAGGCCGGTCAACCCAAAAATAGAAGTGTTGATGAAGGTCGAGCTCCTAAAGATGTTGGAGGTAAAGATCATCTATCCTATCAAGCACTCTTCTTGGGTGGCAAACTTGGTCCCAGTGCAAAAAAAGAATGGGGACATCCGCCTATGTGTTGAATTCTGGAACCTCAACCAAGCATCTCTGAAGGACCACTACCCGCTGCCCCAAATTGATCAAATTCTTCACGTAGTGGCGGGAGCACAGAGGTTTTCTCTGCTGGATGGCTTCTCCGAGTACAATCAAATCTGGGTAAAATATGAGGATCAATACAAGACCGCCTTCACCACCAAGTGGGGCACTTTCGCCTACCAGTGCATGTCGTTCGGCCTCTCAAATGTCGGGGTGACCTTCCAAGAGCGATGGACTTAGCCTTTGGTGAGTTACTCAATTACATCATTGTGATTTATCTAGATGACATGACTGTTTTCTCCCACAAGAGGGAGGAACATGGTCTACATTTGCGTTAAGTATTTGAAAAGTTCCGAGAGTTCAGAATCTCCATAAACCCAAAAAAATCTATTTTCACGATAAAAGAAGGCAAACTCCTAGGCCACGTAATCTCGAAGAAGGGACTAGTTGTTGATCCTTCTAGGGCAAAAACTCTCCTCAAGCTACCTCTACCAACAAACAAGAAGGGCCTCCAATCCTTCTTCGGGCAGATTAATTTTATTCGAAAATTCATCTCTGATTTTTCCAGGTAGTAAATTCGATGACCGAACTCCTCAAGAAGGATGCTGAGTTTCAATGGATCGAGGAGAGGAAGCAGGCATTCAGAGAGATCAAAGAAAGAATCGCTCAAGCCCCCATTCTGGTGAACCCCGACTACTCCAAGGATTTTATCCTTTACACCGTCGGTGAACCGGAGAGCTACGCAGCTGTCCTTACTTAGAAGAACGAGGATGGGGATGAGCGACCAATAGCATTCTTGAGCCAAGTCATCCACCCGCATGAGGAAAAGTACAACTTCATTGAGAGGCAAGTGCATGCGGTGATGCGATCACTGAAGAAGTTTCGCCATTTCATCTCCCAGAGCAAGACGATAGTGTACGTGGTGCACCCTGACGTCAGAAACTTCATCATTCAAGGTGAGCTTGGCAATAAGAGGGCAGGATGGATCTCCAAGATCCAAGAGTTCGACATAGAGGTCCAACCCACTAAACTGGTCCACGGTCGAGCCTTATGCCAAGAACTCACTAGGAGCACCGCATCCGAGGTGACAGCTTGCTAGTGGGATGATCCAGCGTAGGAGAGCAATCTTGCAAATCGATCTGTACTTGGCAAGGATTGGACAAAAGACCTGGTGGAATACTTCAGTACTGGAAGGTGCCCTTCTAACCTCAATGCTTCACAGAGGAGAAGGTTCAGGCTCAAGGCCTACAGATATGTGTTGTTACCGAGTGGTTTATTTCATAAAAATATAGACGGAGTCCTCCTGAGATGTGTTAGGGGGACAGAAAAATAGAGCATCCTAGACGAGTTTCATTCTAGAATGTCATGAGGGCAATTTCACCAAAAGGCCTATGGCCTTAAAGATAATAAAAGTAGGCTATTATTGGCCTACTATTTTTTTCGATACCTTCGAGGTTAGCCAGAAGTGCGATAAATGCCAGAGGTACATCGGCCGAAGCAAGAATGCTTCTTTGCCCTTGCACCCAATTCAAGTCGAAGCTCCATTTCAACAGTGGGGCTTAGACTTCATTGAGGTGATAGATCCCAATTCCTCCGTGGGACATAAGTACATCATAACGACTACAGATTATTTTACCCGGTGGGCCAAAGCAGTGCCAACCAAGTAAGCTAACCAAGATGTAGTCATCGCCTTTCTGGAAGGACTGATAACCCATTTCGGGATACCGGATGCAATAGTAACTAACAATGGCACCCATTTCACCGGTGCCAAAATCTACGCATTTCCAAGTATAGTATTTAGCTAAAGACTTCGTCTAATTATTACCCGTAGGGCAATGGTTTGGTGGAGTCCACAAATAAGAACTTACTCAAGATCCTGAAGAGAACATTGGAAGGCAACAAGCGGAGCTGGCATCTTCTTTTGGACTTTGCTTTATGGGTTGACCGCATTTCCATTAAGAAATCAATCAAGACATCCCCATATTCCCTGGTATACGGGAAGGAAGCAGTTCTCCCCATGCATATTGAGTTGCCCGCGTTGCAGTCTCTCCGGTCTTTAGATGGTGAGGATGAAGAGTTTGATCCCATAAGTGTCAGGATAGCCCAACTGTTGCAGTTGGAAGAAGAAAGAGAAAAGGCCTACGAGGCTTTCATGAAGCACGTCGAGACCACAAAAAATTGGTTCGGCAAGAGGACCTCCGATCGGACCTTCCAGATTGGCGACTTGGTGCTGAAATGGAATGAGAAAAAATCCAAGCCAGGAAATCATGATAAATTTGACGCATTTTGGGAGGGTCCATTTCGAATTTTTGGGGTCAATCAGGTGAACTCTTTCACTCTTCAAGATTTGAACGGGTTTACTCTTCCAATATCGGTCAATGGCCTTCATCTGAAGGCGTACTACCAGTAAGGGGTAGTTGAAAAATTTTCTCAGCTATGTACATATTTTTTATTCCTTTGTTTGCTTGTATATATTTTTTTCTCGAAGTATAAGTCTCTTCGCTCCCTTTCGCGCTATCAGTAGTGCATTTTTGGCCAGACTCCTCGCTATGGTAAGGGTCGAGCTGGCAGAGAAATGGTGTTGAAGAGCCTAAATAAAAGTTTTTTTTAGTTTAGTTTGTGCATTTTTTTTAGAGCGCCAATGAAAAAGGAAAATAACAGTTTTCAGGTGCCCAAATCCAACTAAGGTATTTTCACTCGACCTTTGAGCTAAAGGAATTCATTTCACCGTTTTTAGCGTCCCTTGACAAAGGAGTTTGCAGTAGAGGAAAAGCACTTTGTCGTCTGGCGAAAGGGAGTTTCGCTCTTTCATAGGAGCAAAACTACGTTTCGGTGCCACAAGGAGCGAAAGCCATAAACTTAGGCTACACAAATCAAAAGGTCAAAGTCAAAATCCTTTTCACCCCCAGTTGGACAACGCAATACCTTTTCAGAGTTAAAACAGGGGAAAGCGCTTTGATTTTTGTTCTAGAAATCAACACCATTTCTGTTTTAAAGGATGCGGATGGGGTCCAGTCCCTTTCGCCCCAACTTCCTAGCCCAATACCTTTTCGATAGTTGATGAGGCGAAAGCGCCTTTGACTTTTCTACAGAGGCGCAACCCAGTCTAGGAGGAGAAGAGACTAGGTGGGACCCAGAGTCGTTTCACCCTAGTTTGGCAGCACAACTCCATTTCAGGACTTTGTTGAGCGAAAGGCGCTTGCGCCCTCCTTTGTGAGTAAAATTCAAAATTGTGACCTTTCAATCCATTTTTAGTGCAAGTGCCACATGGCAGGGATTAAAGGAAAAATAATTTTCGAAAAACTGTATAATTAGCAAGACGTTAAAATTATGGTGCTTTTTCATGTTTCGAGCTTTAAATGGGCGAATGGACCTTTCGTTTAAATTTTCAAGCAAAAACCATTTTCGGCTTTGGGAAATGATGAAGATGTGGCTAAAGCGAAAGGGTTTTCCTTTCTCCAATACCACGAGCACGCAATCCAAAATAAAGCCCAACAAGCGCACGCCCCGAGTAAGGTAATTGGAGTCGTAAAGCAGTGCCTAAAAATTTAAAAAAGGTTGAGTCTTGTCTTTCAAGAATATTATGGCCCATGTAATTGGCTAGCATTGGGAGGTGCGCTCCACCATCGGTTAGCGTGCATAAGATCTTCCTCCTTGCCCATAATCGCTCTAGGCATTTACTCCACCCCAAAGCGTAATTAATATGGTGGGTAAATTGCAGTGCTATAAGAAGGCCATCGTTGCACCTCAAATGAACTCAAAGAAAATTTACTGAGGGTTTTGCAGCAGCGCCTTTTACCTTACCGAATCAGAGCGAGAGAGTTACCGATAAAACATAGTGCATTGATAATTAGCGGGGCACTGTCCTTTTCAGAGCGAGTGCTTGAACTAGTACATAATCGGAATGGGCAAGAAGAGCAACGAGCCCAAGAAGGAGAAGGCCCCAAAGAAGGTGGAAGGTGAGAAGAAACATAAGAAGGAAAAGAAGAAGGTGCCTTCGCCACCATCTGAAGACAGGTTGAGAAGAATTCGGTATTATGTGCTCACCAAAATGAGCGTGGAGAAGTTGCATCAAACTGTTGACATTATGCTGACCAAGGTGTCTATGAGGATGTTAGGATCCTACTATAAAATATCCTAAACAACACACTCTCAACTCAAATAAACACACTCTCACACATTTTCTTGGGAATAAACTCACAAAAACATTATAAAAATATTCAAAATTAAATGCATATGATAACAGAAATTACTTGAAAGGAACAATCTCATAATAGATAGAATCACAGGCCTCTTCGAGGGGGCAACCTCCTTCAACACTTCATTAATTTGCAAAAAGATGATTACATTGGTGCCTTTTCGGGTATTTAAAGAGTTTCCTTCCAAGGTTGGCTTACATGCAAAATGCCACCTAGATTACATGCATAATGCCACCCGAATTACATGCATAGTGCCACTTTGAATTACATGCACAATGCCACTCGAATTACATGCATAATGCCACACGAATTACATTCACAATGCCACTCGAATTACATGCATAAGGCCACCTTACCTAACCTATCTACCATGTGTTACATAGAAAAGGGTGACATTTGTCATAGGCACTACCTAAGCTAAAACTTAGAACATTACAAAATATTAATCATGGGTACTACCCACGTTTACTAGGAATTATTACATCAAGGAAGTTATTACATTAAGGGTTAGGATGAGATCCTAACACGAGAGCAGGCGAACATGCGCCTATCACTCCCACCTATACTGGTACCTATGCACACCTGTGCATCATTTCCCGGAGCTGGATTGCTAAATTTTGCGACCCATGGACCAGGACGGTTCGAGACGGCAAAGGAGACAAGCTCTTCTCCATCTCTGCCTAGGACATTCGAGAAGCTTTCGCCTGTGGATAAAATTCCCTCGCTGATTACATAGTTAGGAAGATTAACAGCACCGATAAGAATGAAAGATACGCCAACACAGCGCAGATGTGACAGTTCATGGAGACTCAACTATTAGATAAGTCGGTGCTCGGAGTATTGCAAGACCTACCTAAACCCTTGAAGATGTTTAAAAATCTTATCTACTCCATGCTGGCATGGGTTATGGGACTCTCCATGGACGCAACAATGTATCACTGGCAGGTTTTCCTTGCCGAATGTAATTCATATGGTGAGTTCTATTCTCCCACCGCTATGAAGCCAGAGACAAAGTCAATCTTTTTAGACTGGGCAGAATGTGTGGCACGGTACATGTACATCCAGCTGAGTGACGTAAAGAGCAAAAGGGACATGTCTTTCTAAATTTGCTCTTTTCCTTGTGTGGTACTTTTTCTACCACATGCACGGTTGTTTTGCCTTCATTTCCAAGAACCGCACAAACAAAGAAGGCAAAGCGCTTCTGGTTTATCAGTGGACTCGAAGTCTGTCAAGACGCGAGTCCTACTACAATTTCAACAGGATTTTCCTCGGTCCAGATTTGCAGATCATCTATGGTGTTTGTAAGTGAGTGTCGACGTTGGGGGTTGTTGGGCGACGTATTCCAACTAATGCAGGGCCTTATCAAAATTTATGGGCTTATCGAAAAACCCTTCATGTTGTCGTACTACACCACGGAGTACTTATTTTCCCTCAAAGTTGCCTGGTAGAGTGACTTCACCAATGACACATGTGGGCATAGGAGAAGAAAATTGCACACATGCGTTTTTCCTTTCCACTTCAACGACATTAAGGTGTTGGTCACCGGGCAGAACACTTTTCTGGCGGTGATGTACGAGTTTGGCCTGATCAATCTCCCCCAGCGCTGGAAGTACGATCCATTAGAAATTTTTAGGCAGAAGATCAGTGTAAAAAGCTTTCATAGCATAGCGTAACAATCCCTCAAGGTACGACCTGGAATGGCACGTGGAGAGGATGATCACACTTCCCTCGTGGCACGACTTCTACATAATAGAGGTCGAGTACGACCCTGCGCATGCCCCCGACGAGGAAGTGTTTAAGGTGATGAAGAAAAAAGTGCCCGATTGGTCGGATGAAAAGATTACAAACTGGTGGATCATGAGGGTCCACAATGGAAAGGAGGCATCTGATCAGTTGCTTATGTTGGATGAGAACTTCTTCGAGATGTAAGACGCACATTGTGACACTTATTGACCTGTCTTGTTTGCTAACATTGTACCTAGAAGTACTCAAAGCCCTAGCAAAGTAGAAGACGCAACGAAAATACAAGGGAAACACACTGAACAAGACCCACTTGTCAAGGAGAAGGGAAAGCAGCTGCTCCTTAAAGAAGAGATCACTCTGAAGAAGAGGAGTGCTGGTGTAGAACTTTTTCTCCCCCACGTTACAAAGAAGCCTCGGACTGGTGTAGCCCGAATCCCCAATTCAGATCCTTCTGTGGCATCGGTAGCCATGGAAGCAAGCGCCCCTAAAGTCTTTGTTTCGATGCAGCAAACGCAGCAAGAGGTGGAGTTCATTGACCTGGAAGCAAAACATCGAACAGAGAAGAAGGAAGTACGAGCCCTATCACGTAGCAGTTCATCGTTTCAGCTCTGGCAGCGCCCGAGCTCACAGGTGCGTCTTTTCTTTCTTCTTCTCTCTCTTATGTACCACTGGCAACAATCCCTTCCAACATCGAAACCTTCATTTCCACCCAGCTTGCATTTGACGTCCCCATGTTTGCCACACCTTTTCGACATCCCAGTATTCGCTCCTCTCAATGTTCATGCATGTTTCTCAAACGTTTAGTTCCTTTGCATTTATCTCCAACGCGTTTGTATTTCTTGTAGTTTTCGCCCCTACCCCTCCTCAATTTTCTATTAGTCTAGTCGTTGCATCTGTCATTGTCGTCAATCCAGACCTATTTTTGCCCTCACATGCCTCCTCAGTTACAGTAGCGGAACCCCTTGATATTCCAACCCTAGGCCCTAGTACTTCAGTTGTAGTTATTCAAACACTGACGTCTCCCAAGGTTGTTGCAGTCGTTGCCCCAGCTGTTCTTGATTCATCTGTCGAAGCAAACCCTCAGTGAGCTCTTTTTCCCTTCACGCCACTCTTTGGAGTGCAAGAACTGATGGAAATGGAGCTAGAAGTTCTGTAGGAGGGCCCAATTATGGAGAGTATACATCGGGTGCAGCAGAGTTCCTCGACCTGGCTTAAGGGTCGAAAAAGAAAAAAGGTGCAAGCTCTAGCCCAGGTGGAAAAAGAGGGCTCTGTTTGACCCACAAAATATGCAACTCCACAAAATGAAGAAAGTGCCCAAGATTCAAAATCATCTATAGGAGATGATGCCAACGAACTATTCCTACCATAATACAATTGAAGACATGAGAACGATCGATGCAGTGGACAAGATGGAAAATATCCAGGTTGAAATGGGCTTCATCTATTTCCACGAGGAGCACTACAAAGCTCGTTGCTACGAGGCTGAGGCCAAAAATGTAGAGCTTGAAGATACCTTGGCGCACACAAGAGTGCAGCTCGAAGAGGCTTAGGATAAATCTGAACAATTGCAACAATGCGTGACCAGTCTGGAGCAAGAGATGGATAATTACCGAAAAGAAACTGAACATTACCTCAAAGTGCATGTAGAAGCGGAAAGTCAGTTGCAAGCCTTGAATGCTCAGATTCAAGAACTGCAAGCCCTGTTGATACAGAGGGCAATGCAATCATAGGTCTTCATAAAAGACCGTATTAAGGAGGTTTGCCACCACTTCCTGGTAAACTTCCGAACAAGGGCACGCAAAGCAATAGCAGTCCTCATGTTCATTTTGGAGGCCAAGCAATCAGTCGCTTACAACACACCTATCATGGAGGATGCCAAAAAAGACATTGACCGATGGCTGGAACTGGTAATGAAGGTACAAAACCTAGAAAGGATGGACCTCGAGCTTACTCCAATGTGCCCACTTGCTCGATCATGGGCAACTATGAAGGTAACACTGCGGACTTACTTCGCTAAAATGGAAACAACCCGAGAGGCGAGAAGGTTGATGGAAGTGTTTGATCTGGAAAGGTGTATCTCTTTAATGTACTTTGAAGCTCTCGCGAAGCTCGGTTTCCTTGGCTTCACTAACGAGGAAGAATCTATTTTGACAAAGGAAGATTTGAAGCCAGTTTGGGACACCTTTGAAAGCAATAATTCGGATATTGACAGTTGGAGTGAGCCTATTTCAGAACATCATGTGATGGAGTTAATAACCAGGTTCGTATAGATTGAATCATGTTTGATAGACCTCAGTCAGAGAGTGAACTATGCTGACGTAGACTAGCTTGAGACCTTCGAATACCTGGTCAGGGAACTCCAAGATCGTGGTACACTCAAAGAAGACGCCTGGGTCTTGGTATAGGTAACCTATGATCGCATCAATGTGTGTCTCCCGCAATCATAGCGTACCTAGCAGCATGAAGATCAAGCACAGGAAGGAGACCAAAGGGAAGAGAGACCAAAGAGAAGAGGACTGCGAGTGCCAAAGAGAAGAGGAAGAAACAGAAAGGGAGAAGTTGAAGGAAGAGTCTACTTCCAGTAGTGAGCATTTAGAAAAGGACAACGATGATGACTCTAGACCCAACAGATAAGGCCTGGGATATTCACATTGAGGCGAGCTCAATACCCCCACGAGCAGCTAGAGATGTTGGAACCCCTGCCACATTGATTTCCTCTGTAAACATTTTGTTGTTTTAGCAATCTCTTCTTCCTTGGAGCTCAGTTATTTTTTTAGAATGAATTCTTTGTTTTTTCCATTTTGTTGTCAAAATTTGTTGGCTGCGCCCAAAGGAGTGTGCAGTTTTTCCTGTTCACTCACCATGCAAGGTCTTTGTATTTTTTAGGGTAAGGGTAGTTTCACGCCAAGTATCCAAGTGCAAATTGGTTTTGAAGCAAAAGTAGAGCGCAAACCCATTTCAAGACAGAAAGCAATGAAACCCAACTTTGGATAAGAAAACGTAAGTGATGCCCAGGATGTTTTACCCTTGTATGAGAGCGCAAGACAATTTTGAGCCTTGACTGGGCAAAACTCAACTTCAAAAGGAATAATGCTAAGTGGGGTCAAGTGTTATCGCCCCAGCTGGAGAGCGCAATGCCTTTTTGGGGCTAACTTGGGTGAAAGTGCCTTCATTCTGGTCTAAAATTCAGTGCGGATCTGTGTTAAACCAAGTGGGTCGCATTTCCTTTTCGCCCCTATTTGAGAGTGCAAATCAATTTCAGAGCAAGGAGGGACAAAACAGTCATTTTGTCTTCTTCTATGGCCAGTGCAGCTCGATTTTTGAAAAGGTTTCAAGTGGGACCCAGTGCCTTTTCACCCCAAATAAAGAGTGCAGCCCAGTTTCAGGTTTCTTTTAGGCGAAAGCACCTTTGACCTCCTCGTAATGTTAGCACAATGTTGTTTCAAACTGCCAAGGCAGTGTGGGGCCCAAAGTATTTTTCGTCTTAATTTGTAGCGCAAGCCCATTTTGGGCTAAATACTAAGCGAAACGTAAGTAGGGCCCGAAGTCTGACAAGGCGAAAGCGCCTTTGACTTTTCCATGGCGCAGGAGCAGTTTTGAAGAAAAAATGCTAAGTGTGGCCTTGAGTGTTTCACTCCAATTTCCTAGCGTAAATCAAATTTGGAGCAAGTGAGGGAGAAATAGCCTTTGACTTTTCCCACTTCAATGCTACTCCCAAGGCAGCAAGGTGTTTCACTCTAGTTTTCAAGCGCAAGTCATTTTCGGGCCCAGTGAGAAAGAAAGCGTCTTTGACTTTTCCACGTCAACGCTGCTCCCAAGATAGCAAAGTGGTTTCACCTCAGCTTTTGAGCGCAAGCCCATTTCGGGCCATAAAACAGCGAAACTAAGTGGGGCCCAAGCGCTTTCGCTCCAGCTTGGGAGCGCAAGCCCTTTTCGGAGCTTGCATGGGCGAAACGTAGGTGGGGTCGGTGTCTAAGAAGTGCTTTTTTTTATTAAACTCTCCTGCCACAGCCAAAATTTCCCAGAGGTTCTTCTCAACGATAAAAGGAGGCACGCCCTCACTAGTTTAATTATAGTCAGTTTGAGAAGCTTCTAGATTTGATTTTTTTGGATTTTAGAATTCAATATTCCAATTGAGCCGGTTCCAGCAAGTGAGGAGGCAGTGCAACAGACGCATCATATCGCCGCATTAAAGCCATGCAGCCACTTCTCCATGAGTCACCATGGTAAGGTCACCCTTACCTTCCCTTGCTTAACACAGTTTAATCTCAATAAACACAAATATAACAACGAATAGAACGAAGGCGGATATGTAACACAAATCAGCGAAGAGAGGTTTTATTGTAAAAGAACCAGGCCACTAGGAGGGCAGATCCCGTCGTTAAGGCTAAAATGCGAATACGCAGTGAAATAAAAATAAAGATGATTTAATTTAAATAACTATCTAATCTATATATATGAAGTGTTTACACTTGGAATACCTAGCCGACGGCTAGGTTTGGTATGT
Organism: Wollemia nobilis; assembly: GCA_028583015.1. Taxonomy (NCBI): domain Eukaryota; kingdom Viridiplantae; phylum Streptophyta; class Pinopsida; order Araucariales; family Araucariaceae; genus Wollemia; species Wollemia nobilis. The sequence goes on from JAQPPZ010000995.1 coordinate 717,523, forward strand.
AACATGACTCCCCTCCTCGGAAAGCTTTGTCCTCAAAGCTGGAAATGTCCTGAAAATACTTTCAGGTTCCCATGTGGCATCCTCCTCTGGTAAATCTTGCCATTTGATGAGAAATTATTGAATCTGGCATGATCGTAGTCTTCGTACTCTTTGTTGTAAGATTTCTTCAGGTTGGATATATATGCGTCCTTCCTCATCGAGCACTGGTAATTCTGATTGACCTTGCACCTTCTGACCAATTAATTTTTTGAGACACGAAACATGAAATACTGGGTGTATTCTTGATGATAAGGGTAGCTCTAACTGATAGGCTACTTCTCCAATGCGGCGCACAATTTTGTAAGGACCATAGAATCGTGGAGCCAACTTTTGGCTGGACTTTATCCTTAACGATGATTTTTTGTAAGGTTGCAACCTTAGGAAAACCCAGTCACCAATATTAAAATTTCTCTCTGATCGGTGTGAGTCTTGTTGTTGTTTCATACGATTTTGTGCTTGGACTAAATTCTCTTTGAGGATGGTGAGTGTAGACTGCATTTGTTGGAACCAATCATCCACTTTGGCTACTTTGGATGACCCTTGTACGTAATCTGCAATGATTGGAGGCTTGGTGCCATACAATGCTTCAAAGGGAGACATCTTAATTGAGTAATGGTAAGAAGTGTTGTACCACCATTCTGCCATTGCTAGCCACTGGCTCCATTGGTATTGTTTATCTTGAGTGAAATATCTTAAGTATGTACCCAAACATTTGTTAACGACCATCTTTCTGTGGGTGGTAGGCCAAAGACATATTCAATTTGGTACCACTAAGTCAAAATAATTCCCGCAAAAAGTTACTAGTGAAGATGGGATCTCTATCACTTACAATATTTTTTGGCATACCATGTAATTTGAAGATTGAATCCATAAATACCTTTGCCACCTTGCTTGCGGAAAAAGGATGTTGTAAAGCCTGAAAATGAGCGTATTTGGATAACCAATCTACGACTACGAAGATTACTGTCCTACCTTCTGATTTAGGAAGACCTTCAATAAAATCCATGGATATATGTTTCCACTGACGCTCAGGGATGGGTAATGGTTGTAACAACCCTGGTGATTTGACTGTTTCTCCTTTATTGCGCTAGCAAACTTCACATTCTGCTACCCATTGTTTGACTTCTGCTTTTAATCCTTTCCAACAAAATGATTGTTTGACCCTTAAATATGTCTTCAAAAATCCTGAATGTCCTGCTGATGGAGAAGTGTGCGATTCGTCGAGGATCTTTGATTTGAGTTCTGAATTGTGTGAAATGTAAATGCAGTTCTTCTTCCTGAGGATCTTATCTTCATAAGAGAATAAAGGGTATTTAGAGGACCCTATAGATAATTCTTGAATTATCTGAGTAGTTTTGCTATTGGATAACCATTCATTTTGTAATTGATTCACCCATTGGGAGCAAGGGCCCGAAATAGCGTTAATGACTACTTCGTCTTCGTATTTCCTGGATAATGCATCAGCGACTACATTTTCCTTCCCCTTCTTATACTCGATAACAAAATCATAACCCAATAGTTTGGTTAACCACTTATTTTGTTCCGGATAGGAAAACCTTTTCTCAAGAAAATGTTTGAGACTACTATGATCTGTTTTTATAATGAAGCGGCTACTGATTAGGTAGTGTCTCCATTTTTCTACCGCGTGAAGTATTGCCAACATTTCTTTTTCGTATGTTGATCTTCCCAAATTTTTTCCCGATAGCTGTTTACTTTCGAATGCCAACGGATGACCTTCTTGCATTAATATAGCCCCAATTCCTGTGCCTTACGCATCACATTCAATAAAAAATGGTTTGTGAAAATTTGGAGTTGCTAAAACTGGAGTTGAACACATGGCCTCCTTAAGCGCTTTGAAGGCTTGAGTGGCCTCTTCTGACCAATGAAAAGCATCCTTCTTTGTGAGTGTTGTGAGAGGTGCTGCAATATTACCATAATTTTGAACAAACTTGCGATAGTATCCCGTGAGACCCAAAAAACCACGAAGTTTCTTGATGGTTTTGGGTAAAGGCCACTCTTGAATTGCCTTAATTTTATTAGGATCGACTTTGACACCCTCGTGTGAAACTATATGACCCAGATACTCGACTTCTTGGACACCAAATGAACATTTGGAACGTTTGACAAATAATTTTTCTCTGTGTAAAATGTGAAGGACCTTATCCACATGATGTAAATGATCCTTCCATGTTTTGCTATATATGAGAATGTCATAAAAAAAACTAATACAAACTTACGGAGGAGTGGATGAAACACTTGGTTCATGAGACTTTGGAATGTGGATGGTGCATTGGTGAGACCAAAAGGCATGACCAAAAATTCGTAATGACCTTCATGAGTACGAAAAGCAGTTTTGGGAATATCTTCTTCTCTGACACGGATTTGGTGAAATCCTGAACGAAGGTCTAATTTTGTAAAAAAATTTGCACCATGCAACTCGTCCGAATAGGTCATCTATGACAGGGATCGGAAATTTGTCCTTGATAGTGAGTTTATTGAGGGAACGAAAATCAGGACACATACGCCAAGAGTTATCTTTTCGGCGGGCTAGAACTACAGGAGAAGAATAAGGGCTAGTGTTGTGTCGAATGACTCCATGATCTAGTAGATCCTGAACGATATGCTTGATTTTTGTCTTTTGTGGTTGAGGATAGCAATAAGGACGACTGTTAGTTGGCACACTCCCTGGAATCAAATGGATGGCATGGTCATGAGATCGTTTAGGTGGTAATCCTTTAGGTTCTTGAAAAACCTCTTCGTAATTTGCTACGAGGTCTCTTAAATCTGAAGCAGTAATATCCGAGGTTGTTTGAGATTTTTTTTCCAAACAATTAATTTGAGCTATAAATCCGTATCCACCCTTTTTTAACATCTTCTCCATACTATGAGAGCTCACCATCTGTGATGGAGGAGTGGTAATACCTTGTAAGCGAATGACCCATCCGTTTTCCCTCCATTCCATGAATAATTTCTTGAAATTAAAGCTAACCGTGTCTAATGTTTCCAACCATTCAACTCCCAAAATGACATCAGAATTCCCTAAATTCATGACGAAAAGAGATCCAGACCAGGTATAAGTTCCCATTTTAAAGGAAACTTGAGATGTTCTACCAACACATTGGGCGTTCACCCCGTTGGCTACTAGAACCTGGAATTTGTCTTTGTTGGAAGAGTTAATGAATAGATTCAGAGCTTTTGTTGTTTTGATGTTGATAAAATTGTGGGTACTGTCGGAATCAATTAGCACATTCACCTTTTTCTGGCAGAGAAATCCTGGCACTGTTGACACTTTTTGTCACATTATACAAGGGGTAGAAGAATAGTAGAATTTTGTATAATATTTCTTTGTTGAAAGTTTTTCTTTTATTTTAAGTTACAGCAATTTTGACTCTCCCTATCGCCCCTTTTATAAAATGAAGAAGAAAGAGCTTCGCTACCAAACAGGCCAAGGAAAATAGCTTCGTCGAAGGAAAAGAAGGAGAATGTGGAAAGAACTTCGGGCCCGAAGCGCTTCAAATCACCACTTCGGGCGAAAACCTTGCGAAGTAATATCGCCAAAGGAAATACAAAGATAACGCTTCGCACCCGAAGCATTTTCAGCAGCCACTTCGGGCGGAAGTTTTGCGAAGCGGCATCCAAACGACTTCACCGAAGGAGGAGAGCATAATCCAAATCAGCTAAGGTAAGGAAACTACTTCGGGCCCGAAGTATTTCTGACACCTACTTCGGCCAGTTTTCACCCGAAGCAGTGGTGCCCGAAGCAAAATGACAATGTGTCGAAAACAGAGAAGTGCTTCGGGAGGATATTCCCCGAACCGCAGTTTTGAGAAAGAATCGGGCCGAAACATTTTCCAGCCGAAGCAGTTTCGCCAGCAAAGGGCGGAGGGCCCCATTTCAAAGATGGAATCCGCTCGGCACTCGACATCCCCGAAGTAGTTTTGCGAAGCACTATTTTGCGAAGACCAAATCAAGGAGAATCTACTTCGGCCCAAGGCTTTGGCGAAGCGGAGATGTAGTGAAGCACTTTTCGAGCCCACGTTCCAAGGCGGGCAGCTTCCCAAGGTGATCGAAGGCCCCTTATAAATACCCCCTTTCTTGCCCGATAAGTCCGCTGACCATTTTTGGCAAACGAAAGGGACGTAACAGTCCTCGAAGTAAAACCCGACGGGCATAACGATCACTCAAGCACAGCATCCAGAAGCCAGGGACACTCGGGCGGCGCATTAAATGAATGTTTCCATGGTTGACCCAATCCACGGTTGCCGCTTTTGGTAGCCGATTTGAGAGATCATTCACAGCAATCGCGAGGCACCGATTTCTCAGGGCCGAGGGTGTACTCCGCCATTTTTTGTAATAATGACTCAGAGGGTCGGGTCCTCTATAAAAACCCAGGCATGTAATGTAAAAAGGGGGGGAACTTTCTGCTAGAAAGTTGCTGTAACTTGATGTCCTGCGTTTAATACTAAAGACCTTTTGTGCTCTATTTCTCTCTTTTATGTTGCCTTCTATGCTTAATTCTTTTGTCTTTTCTCGTTCGCGTACTGAGACTCTGAATCTTGAATCCGGTGTGCGATCGGGGACTGAACCCCTGAAATTCGCCCTAAAGGATACATAGGAGAGGAAAAACGCCTTGTCGCTTTCCTTTATGTTGCCTGGTGGATCGAGGTTTCTGTTATTCCCTTATCTCAATCGTTGTTACTCTGAATCCTGAATTCCAGCGAGAGAGAAAGGAGAACCTTGCGAACCCGTCCAGAGGATACATAGGAAGTTTGGCATTTCGTTTCTTTCATGTTATTCTTGGTATTTCTTGCTGCTATTCGAGTTGTTAGCGAGTAATCGTGCTTCCTGTTCTCTCCCACCTTAAATCATCATCTTCTAACCCTTACTCTTTTTATTTCTTTCTCTAACCCTTACCCCTTTTTATTTCTTTTCCTAACCCTTACTCTGTTTATTTCTTTCCTGCACTCTTGTCTCAAACCCCAAAAGTAGATTAGTATAGGAGCCGGCCTTTCTCCGGAGATTGGCACGAGGGGCATCTCTTCCCTTCGGCCTTTCAATGTTGGTCGCAGGTCCAGGGCGCGCAAACCCACCGAAAGTCCTTTCCTGTGCGGATTTGATGACCAACAGTTTCTGGCACGCCCGGTGGGACCCAAGGTCCCATATTTGAGAAAATTTCTAGCCCATCTTCATCGGAGCCAGTAGTTCTAACAAGTTCCCGGTGAGATCCGGTCAGTCTCATCTTTTGAGTAGTAGTGAGAATCGATGCTCTCATTACTAAAAGACTCTTAGCATCTGGCGACTCTGTTTTACCCGAGAATCTCTGAAGTCGTGAAGACCAGTGCCTAAACCTGGTTTTCGTAACCAGGACTCCCCGTGTCTTAAGAAGGTCCGAGTTCGATGAATCTCTGGCCTATCTTCATCTGATAAAATCACCTGGCGACTCAGTTGAGCTGAAGATCCAGATTTCCTGGTCGTAGGCACCTTTCAAATCCGAAAGAAGATATCCCGGAGGAATCAAGGTTCGGTGAGCATCCTTGACCTCATAAGCGGAGAAAGAATGTCCACCTAACGACTCCGACTCAGCGGCGACAACCGTGATTTCCACAGGCTATTGTCGTAATGGCTGGGAGAAGCTTTCCTAGCTGGAATGATCCGAGCCCCCTGAATATCCAAAGCTACCACGAGATTCCCAAAAGTGCTTTGAAATCATTGACGAAATACAGCGGCACCGTGGGAATGGCCCGAGAGCACCTTGAAGATGTTGCCGATTTAGTGACCCTCCATGACATTATCCATGAAGATGTCATGATCAGACTTCTTGTTCTATCTTTGGAAGGAAGGGCGCTGCGGTGGTACAGATTTCTCAGGCCCAAAAGCATCTGCTCATGGGATGACTTAGCGGGGGCATTGATCGAAACGTTCGATGGCTCTCAGGACCCCTTCCATCTCTTCGCATACCTCTCCACCATCAAGAGAGCACCTTCGGAGGGTATCACGGACTTCAATGTTCGATTCTGCAGAAGTTGGAAGAGAATTCCACTGGAGATCCAACCGACGCCCGCCCAAGCCCATCTCTTCTATGTTCGGGCCTTCCACCCGGACGTAAGCCTCATTCTACTGCAATCAAGGGAACGAAGGTTCCCTCAAATATTTGAGGAGGCAATACGAGCGGAACGGCTTCTGCTCCTATCGGGAAAGTGGCAGTGGAGAGAAACTCCGTCGCTTCCTCCGATAATTATTGCTCCTGTCCGGCCAACGCAGTACTCATCATGGGGCATTCCTCACACTGAGCCGAGGCCTGAGATGCAGTCATTTGGAGCTCCGGAGGCGGACCTCATACTAGCCCAACAATGGGAATACGCAAGCATGGCCCACCCAATGAACAACATGGTTGCTCACGATCTCCATCAAGAGGTGAACCGAGGAGAGAAGCAGACTCGAGTGGTAGAACCCGAGAACAAAGAGGGCACATTTTTGCACCCTTTTTGTATCCCAAGAGATGGCATGCAAGTGTTCAGCCAAAGCTCATCAAGCTTGTCCGATTCAGAGGATGAGCCTGAAGGGATTCGGGAGGACTACTCTTCGTCGGAGGAACCTTGTTACCATATCAGTGGGATGGAAGAACCTGTACCCGGCCTTCATTTGGAAGAATCTACAGAATTCTGGCATTGGGTCTGGTATTGGTTCCGGCTATCCCTAAGACCGATGCCCCAAGAAGGCTTTCGAGTGGCGAACTTCTTCGCCAACAATCTGGGCACTAGCAAGGATGAAAATCGGTTGCGTTGCTTCCTCTTCGCAGCATGGACAACTTCAGGTAGAAATGATCCGAACTCCGAAGGTCAGCTAAAGTTCAACCTGATCTGGTCGGGTCACTGCAGGTTTACCGGATAATCACCTGAAGTGAATCCATGGTGGCGGCATGCCAATTATGCCGCAAGCTTGTGTAGATACTGTAAATAGTTCGGCTGATAAATAAAGTGCTGCTTAGGGACTCAGGTCGAGTTTTACTTCGATGGCTATAGCTCTAAAAAAAAAAAAACTCCTTCGGGAACTTGGCTTGTGAAGTAGTGGATGCAAAGTGGTTCATAGCGAAGTACGATTGGCCGAGCAAGGTCCCGACTAAGGTATGAAAGATGTTCACCTAAGGAGAGTCTGAGCGAGCTGCTTTTTAAAAGGGAAACAAGCTTCGTAAGCAGCCTCTTGCAGGAGAGACCACTTCGGGCCCGAAGCATAAAGGATTAACTAGCGCAAAAGGTTCGTCGCGAAGTATGTCAGCTCCGATTTCAGCTTCGCTGACCCAAAGATGCACAAGGCAGAAGCATTTATTGCATGCCTAGAGGAGCGTGTCGACAGCCGCCTTCAAAAGGCATCCAAAATAGGCAAGTTAAATGAAAAGGCATCGGGTACATCCTCAGGGGATTCGGTTGAGAGAAAAGTCCGCCCCCAGGTACCAGGTGGCAACCGGTTGCATTCCCAAAGCAACCGCAATCATCATAACGCATGGCCCTGTGTACTACGCCACCGTGGGGCCAATCCGATGAACCGATGATCTCTCAGGTGAGAAGTGCTGGATTAATTATGGCACATGCCATAAATGTGGGTAGTTGTCTTTGGCGGCTATATAACGCAGACTCCAAGCAGCCGAGAGGATTACTCGTTCAACGACTCATACAGACCCCATTGCCAACCTGCAAATTTTTTTCCACTTCGCACTTCAAAGCCTCAATCCAATTCCCTCCGTTGCCCTAAGCATCAACAATGGGCAAGGAAAGTTCCAAGGAGAAGGGAAAGGAGCTAGAAGTAGTGGCCCCTGAGAAGCCAAAGGTAAAAGGCCATGAAAAAAGGCCGAAGCCAAAGCCCGTTGATTCGGGCCTCCGCCCGGATAAACGCGTCATGGAAGAAAGGGAGGATTCCGAAGACGAGCAACCCCTAGAACCACCAGTCGACAGGTGGGAAAGAATCAGGGATACGGAGCTGTCGAAGAGCGTAGCTGAGCTCAGAAGCACCGTTGAGCTCATGAGAAGCAGGCTCTCGGCAGAAAGCAAAAGAGCTGCCGCTTACTACTCCCAGATATACTGGTATCTGACGCCCCCCACGCACCATTGCCCTGAGCTGATCAATGCCATCGCGTGGAACTATCAGCCCGCCTCCAGGAAAGTGGTAGACGCCTCCGGCCACAAGTTGTTCTCTATTTTGAAGGAAGATGTCCAGGCAGCCTTTGCACCACAACAAGGCCCTCCTAAGGGGTACACAGTTCGCAACATTATTCTTAGCGAACAAATGGAGAGGTTCACGTCCTCCAATTACATGATCAATTTTTTGCAGCAGAGCCTCAAAAGCGGGCTCCCTTCGGGCAAATTGCCCCAAATGCCCCTACCCTTGGAGGCCTTCAAAAACGTCGACATCTTCTCCATCATTGCATGGGTGGCAGGCCTATCTACCGACGCTTCGGTGCACCCGTGGCAGGTGTCTTTGGCCGAGTGTATTTCCAGAGGGGAATTTTATGCCCCTGATGCCTCGAGGCCGAGCACCAACCCAGTATTTTTTGACTGGGCAGAATGGGTGGCCAGGACCCTACATACGCGGCTCACCAACATGAAGAATGTTGGGACAAATAAGTACTTCTCGCCCTGTTCTCTTCTTGTTTGGTTATTTTTCTTTCATGTACATAAGAGTTTCCCTTATGTTGCTATTACGGCAAGCGACGAGGATGGAAATCCTCTACCTGTATACCAGTGGACCCTTCTCCTATTGAAGACGGAGTCCTATTATTCTTTTAACCAACAATTTTTGGGACCCGCAATGCACATGCTAACGGGGTCTTCCCCTCGGGTTCCCCTCCTCCTAAGGGACAAGGTGGTACAAGAGAAGAGGGGAGACATTTTTCAGCTGACATAGGGGCTCGTAATTCGCATATTCGGCTTCGTAGGGAAGCCTTTCCTACTGCCAGTCTATCCCTCCGAATACCAGTTCGCATTGGAGGTCGCTCGACAGAGCGATGCAACAAACGCCCTTTATGGCCATGGACGAAAATGGGCTCACACCTGCGATTTCCCTTTCAAAATGGGAGTTATCGAGGTGTTTGCCCTCAAACAAAATGTTTTCTTGGAGGAGAAACTCACCAATTTTGGCCTAGTCCAACTTCCTCAGCAATGGCTCTATGACCCCTTGGGGGTAATGAGGGACCATCTTCGATTTAAGAACTTCCACGCTTGCCCCTATCCAGAAATCGTAGAGCAGAGGAACAATCCCAACGGGAGGGATCTAGAGTGGCACTTGGAGAAAATGGAAACGCTACCTCCCTGGCATGAGTTCTACCCGATGGAGGTTGCATATGACCCAGTTCGACACCCTCTCCCAAGCCCCAACTCCACCTTCTGGAAGAAGGCAAAAGATGATTTGAAAGAGGCAACGAAAGATTGGGACGTGGCCCAGCTAAGAGAGTGGTGGATAATGAGGGTCCACCACCAAAAGATGAACTCTTACGGACTTTTGGCGACTGACAAGGACTTCGCGACGGTCTATGAGGCCAATGCTGGAACATGGAAGCCCCTGTCCTTCGTCGACCTCATTCCCCCGGCTATCCCAGGTTCGGGCGAAAGCCCAAAGAGAGAGGAAACTACTTTGGAGCCAAAGAAAGGGAAGAAGGCCAAAGCCACGCCACGGAGGCCACCTCAAGTACCTGTGGGAGGCCAAGACACGAGCTCCGAAGAGTCGGAGCAACCACTGGTGAAAACAAAGAGAAAGAGGCCAGAATCAGTCCAAGTGCCTCCAAGCCATCCAAAGCGGCTCCGTACAGGGTTTCAGAGCCCTTCCACTGGACGACCTACATCGGGCCCATCCGAAGCAAATGTTGAGAGTGCGACGCCACCAAGCGCCGAAACCGTCCCCGATATCAACATCGTCAATGTGGAGGAACTCCTCCAACCCGAAGGGGATGCCGAGGCAAAAAAAGAGCAGGAGACGGCTGCACTTGAAGTCACTACAGCCGCTTTGCCAGGAGGGCACTCAGGTACGCATTCTCCACCCTTTGCTCAAGACTCACCCATGTCCACTACGGCCACGGTCGAAGGTTCCCATCAGTCTCCCCTGTAGGGCCACTCATCCCCTCACGCGTCACCCGTGGCTAGTCCAAGTCCATTCCACGATCCCGATCGGGATAAGTCCATTGAAGTCACTTCACCCACTCACGCTGCCACTCCCTTGATTCTTAGCAGAAGCGAAGGTATCGCTTCGACGCCGAGCCCCACCACCCAATTCCTCGTCTCGCATGATGTGGCCCCCATTGCCGAAATGCCCTCCACACCCACCACCGAACCTCCTTGTGAAGCATCCCCCATACACTCCCTGTATTTGTTCACTCCTTCGGCTGGTGACCCAGCCTTGTTTGAGTCTGAGATGTCCTTGATCAAGGAGCGCCCCCTTGCCAAGAAGCTGCTCCAAGCCCGACAGAATACCGACAAAATCCTGAAGGAGGCGAGAAAGAAAAGAGGGCGAGCGACGGCTCAAGTTGAAAAATGCGCCGTGTTTGATTTGAAAGCTGGGAAGATGCACAAGATCAAGAAGGTCCCTAAGGTACAGAAGCCTCTGGATGAAATGACTCCAGCAGACTATGATTACCAGGAAACACCTAAGGACCTGGTGCATCTAAATGTAGACAACGAATCGGCATCCATGCATGTCCGAATTGAGACCTTTAGGGCTCATGCAGTCATCGCCAACCAGCGCAGGATCGAGGCCGAGGCCGCCAACGTCAAGCTAGAGGAAGATTTGGCAAGGGTCCGCTCCAAGTTGGCAGAGGCCGAGGAGCAGTGCAAGGCCATGAAAAAGGAAACACGCGCCCTAAAGTTGCAAGTTCTACAACTCCAGAATATTGAAGAAAATCAGGCACAGAGACAAGCCAAAAATGATCTAAAGGCCAAAGAGCTGGAAGGCAGAGTTGCACAAATGCAAGCCCAGCTGTACGAGAAGGAAGACCTGACGGTGTTTGATAGGAGCATAATTAAGGAGATTCGTGCCCATTTGCTCAAGAATTTTAGGTCTCGGTGTTCCAGCGCCCTCACGATTCTAACCTTCATCACCGAAGCCCAACGCGCTATTGCCGAAGGAGGGCCAATCATTGATGAAGTCACGTAGAAAGCCAAGAGCAGGCTCAAGTTAGCCTTCGACGTCCAGAATGTGAAATATCAAGACTTGCAGGTCACTGCGATGACTCGGACGGCTAGGGATTGGTCCACGGCCCAGGCCACAGTTCGCGCCTTCTTTTCCAAGGTGCAAAAAGCTCAGAAGGCGAGAAGGCTCCAAGACATTTTTGACAACGAGCAACGCGCCTCGATGAATTATTTTCAGGACCTCTCTTCCTTGGGTTTCCCGAGTTTCACAGATGATGACGGGAACCTTCTGACTAAAGATGACCTCAAACCAGTCTGGCTCCAGTTCGAGGGTGATGTCTCGGAGATAGACGGGTGGGCGGAGCCGATCTCGGAAGGGCAGATAACCGACTTCATCTTGAGGTACTGCAAGATGGTAGCATGCCTAAACGATTTATTCATCAGGGCCAAACATGCTGACATCGGGCAAATTGATCGGTTTCGTGTTTTGGTTAAGGCATTACAAGATCAAGAACCATTCCAAAAGGGTGCCTGGGCTCATGTCCGAAGAACGATGAAGCGCATCCGTGATCGCCTCGAACCATCACCTCAACCAGAAGCCGCACCAGAAGAAGAAGGAGAAGAGGAACAAGAAGAGGGACAGACCGCAGAAGCAGGGTCTGGGGAAAACCAGTAACTCTGCAGCCCAATGGATCAAGACTAAAGGGTTCTTTTGCCGAGACGAGCTCGTCACCCCGCGAGCCGCCAAGAATGTTGACACTTTTTGTCACATTATACAAGGGGTAGAAGAATAGTAGAATTTTGTATAATATTTCCTTGTTGAAAGTTTTTCTTTTATTTTAAGTTACAACAATTTTGACTCTCCCTATCGCCCCTTTTATAAAATGAAGAAGAAAGAGCTTCGCTACCAAACAGGCCAAGGAAAATAGCTTCGTCAAAGGAAAAGGAAGAGAATGTGGAAAGAACTTCGGGCCCGAAGCACTTCAAATCACCACTTCGGGCGAAAACCTTGCGAAGTAATATCGCCAAAGGAAATACAAAGATAACGCTTCACACCCGAAGCATTTTCAGCAGCCGCTTCGGGCGGAAGTTTTGCGAAGCAGCATCCAAACGACTTCGTCGAAGGAGGAGAGCATAATCCAAATCAGCTAAGGTAAGGAAACTACTTCGGGCCCGAAGTATTTCTGACACCTACTTCGGCCAGTTTTCACCCGAAGCGGTGGTGCCCAAAGCAAAATGACAATGTGTCGAAAACAGAGAAGTGCTTCGGGAGGATATTCCCCGAACCGTAGTTTTGAGAAAGAATCGGGCCGAAACATTTTCCATCCAAAGCAGTTTCGCCAGCAAAGGGCAGAGGGCCTCATTTCAAAGATGGAATCCGCTCGGCACTCGACATCCCCGAAGTAGTTTCTGCGAAGCATTATTTTGCGAAGAACAAATCAAGGAGAATCTACTTCGGCCCAAGGCTTTGGCGAGGCGGGTATGTAGCGAAGCACTTTCTGGGCCCACGTTCCAAGGCGGGTAGCTTCCCAAGGTGATCGAAGGCCCCTTATAAATACCCCCTTTCTTGCCCGATAAGTCCACTGACCATTTTTGGCAAACGAAAGGGACGTAACAGTCCTCGAAGTAAAACCCGACGGGCGTAACGATCACTCAAGCACAGCATCCAGAAGCCAGGGACACTCGGGCGGCACATTAAATGAATGTTTCCATGGTTGACCTAGTCACATTTGCCAGTTTTGGTAACCGATTTGAGAGATCATTCGCAGCAACCGCGAGGAGCCGATTTCTTAGGGCCCGAGGGTGTACTCTGCCATTTTTTGTAATAATGATTCAGAGGGTCGGGTCCTCTATAAAAACCCAAGCTTTGTAATGTAAAAGGGGGGGAACTTTCTGCTAGAAAGTTGTTGTAACTTGATGTCCTGCGTTTAATACTAAAGACCTTTTGTGCTCTATTTCTCTCTTTTATGCTGCCTTATGTGCTTAATTCTTTTGTCTTTTCTCATTTGTGTACCGAGACTCTGAATCCTGAATCCGGTGTGCGATCGGGGACTGAACCCCTGAAATTCGCCCTAAAGGATACATAGGAGAGGAAAAATGCCTTGTCGCTTTCCTTTATGCTGCCTGGTGGATTGAGGTTTCTGTTATTCCCTTATCTCAATCGTTGTTACTCTGAATCCTGAATTCCAGCGAGAGAGAAAGGAGAACCCTACGAACCCGTCCAGAGGATACATAGGAAGTTCGGCATTTCGTTTCTTTCGTGTTATTCTTGGTATTTCTTGCTGCTATTCGAGTTGTTAGCGAGTAATCGTGCTTCCTGTTCTCTCCCACCTTAAATCATCATCTTCTAACCCTTACTCTTTTTATTTCTTTCTCTAACCCTTACCCCTTTTTATTTCTTTTCCTAACCCTTACTCTATTTATTTCTTTCCTGCACTCTTGTCTCAAACCCCAAAAGTAGATTAGTATAGGAGCCGACCTTTCTCCGGAGATTGGCACGAGGGGCATCTCTTCCCTTCGGCCTTTCAATGTTGGTCGCAGGTCCAAGGCACGCAAACCCACCGAAAGTCCTTTCCTGTGCGGATTTGATGACCAACAAGTACCTTGATGGTATGGTGGGCGGTTAACCCCATGAGGGCATGCACGAAGATAGTCATTGTATCTTCTTCCTTCTCTTCTAGAGTACTGGGTAGTTCTTCTTGCATAGGTTCTTCTTGGTGGTAAACTTCTTCCTCTTCTCCTTCATATTGATCACATTCAATATGAAAGTTTTGTTTTTGGGCACATGCTTGTTCCCTGGGATGATGATTGCGACATTTATAGCAAAATTATCTTGATGGTTGATCATTTTTGCGAAAGGAATTGTTGCGATACGAAGGACGACTATAAGTTTCACGTCGTGCATATAACCGAATTCTCTTCTCAGCCAGCTTGGCTATTCTTATGCAATCGTTTAGCGAGGTTGGATTCTGAATGTCCACCTCAACCCTAATATTTTCTTTCAATCCATTGCAAAAAGCTCCAACCACCGTGTCGGGACCGAGGTCTAATGTATACGGTAGTAAACTGGTGAATCCCGAGACGAACTCACTAACCGATCCTTCTTGTTTAAGAGATAGCAGTCTTACTGTGTATGACGATGTAGCTCCTTCATCAAATCTTTCTAAAAAATAGGTAGTGAATTTTTTCTAGTTAATAGTAGCTCCTTTCTCGCGCTTAAGCCATACGAACTATTGGTAGGCCTCAGTGCCTAATTTTGATGCAGCGAAAAAGACTTTATCAAAATCCCTAATTTGATATAAGTCTAGAATGCCTTCCATTTTGGCTATCCAACCACGAGGATCATGACCCTCAAAAGTGGGCATATCAATGCGTGGAAAATTATTAGGACCTCTTGGTTGGTGATAACCCATATCCCTATCCTGATCTTGGTTATATCTCTGTCTATGAAAGCGATTCCCGTAATTATCCGGATTGCCTCTTTGATGTTCCCAATCTTCATCCTAGTCGTCATTTTCTTCATTCCTTTGTTCATGGGAGTGATTTTGGGAATTAGGATTGGGATTAGGTCGGTTTTGTGCGCTCAACAGTTTAGTTAGGTTGACATTAATTTAGCGCATACCATCTAGTAAGTGTCGAAGAGTTTCATCCGTGGTAATGGCCGAGTTGCTTGATTCTCCTTGTGTGATGTTTTCGTGAGTTGGGGGAGGGTTAGTAGCCATAGGATCGGCCAGTGGATGATTCGGATTATAACTGCCAAATTTGAAAGAAGGAGAATTTTTTGTACCTTGGCTTCGATGAGGTCTTCTTGTGTTGGTATTGGGAGTCTCCGAGCTTGTTAGTCGACCGTCAGGTCCTTTGGTCCACTGTTTGGTCATGCACTATCCAAATCTCCTGTTTAAAAGTACTTGAGCTTCGAGTTCTACAAATTTTTTGCAAAAAATTTGTATTCCGCTTCAACTGTCGCTCCAACTGCGATGCGGATTTGAATTTGGGTGGCCTCCTTGACAACAACTTTCAACAACTTTTCAATTTGGACAATTTCAGCAACTTGGAGAGCAAGTTTCTAGCAACTTTTCAAGTTTGACAATAACTTGACAATAACTGGACTGAGACTAACCGCAAGACAGAAACTGGACTGGAACTAACCGCAAGAAAAAAACTGGACTGGGACTGACACGACAGATACGACAGACACGACAGGACAACGAAAAGGACCAGACGTGACACTGATCGGACACGAAAAGGACTGGATATGACATGCGAAACTCGGGGACAACCGACTGACAAACGTGATAGCGAGATACATGAACAGCTGGACAATGGACAGCAAGGACACCGAAGACAAATTCGAGGAGGCAAGCGTGTGGCCAAAGCCACAACAATACTTTGTGGTGTATACTTCTTTAAACACTATTGCGGAATCCACACCGTCAGTGTGGGATAAATGGAACCGCACCGTAAAAAAATATGGTACCCAAGATGACGTCACTAAATAATTTTACGAAATTACCTTAGCTTGGCGTGTAATACTTATTTTTTAGCGTGATTTGATTGGCCACGACTTCGGGAGGGACTGCAGCGATTTTTTTTTCGTCGGATTTTCGAGCGATTGGGTGACTGGTAATTTATGACTGTCGTTTAATTTTTGAGGTGGAGCAGTACGCTGGAAGATCGTGGTTATGCTCGCTTTCTTTCCTTCGTGACGCGGGTTATTATTCCGTGGCTGCCAGTGGACTGTATCTTGCTGTCGATGGACTGTATCTTGGAACGCCCGGTGGACGCCTGCGGACTGCGTTTGAAATGGGAGTATACGCGAGGACGCCAAACGAAAATGACACGGTTTCTTCAGGATCGGTTACGAAAACTGATACCACTTGGTAAGGTCACCCTTACCTTCCCTTGCTTAACACAGTTTAATCTCAATAAACACAAATATAACAACGAATAGAACGAAGGCGGATATGTAACACAAATCAGCGAAGAGAGGTTTTATTGTAAAAGAACCAGGCCACTAGGAGGGCAGATCCCGTCGTTAAGGCTAAAATGCGAATACGCAGTGAAATAAAAATAAAGATGATTTAATTTAAATAACTATCTAATCTATATATATGAAGTGTTTACACTTGGAATACCTAGTCAACGGCTAGGTTTGGTATGTAACACACCAAATTTTGGCCATGCCTCATTATTGTTTGATGAGTGTTGAAATCCAATCTCTATTGCCACCGCGATGATTTGTGGGTGAGCATTTATGTCTCAAAGGCAGAATCCTCTATAAAAACTAGCAATTTCAATGTAAAAGGATGGACATTTTGCTAGAGACTTGCGGTACATGAATTATGCTATGAATACAAAGAAACCTTGGCTCTAATTCTGGACTTCTCTTTATGTGTATGTCTTCTATCTTCTATTTCTATCAAATTCTTTGCTTTGTTTGTGGGTTATAATTCTATATCTAGATTTAGATTCTAATAGAGAATTGATACTGGAATAATTCTGGAGATTACACACATAAGATATCTAGTTTTTTTTTGGTTACTTTCTTTGTGTGAAGTGTTATTGGTTCAGAGTACAATTAAGTTATTATGTTGTTTGTTCATCACCCCCGTTCATCTGGCTTGAGGCCATATTTCCCATTCCTTTCAGTCATTTCTAATTTCTTTCCTGTTCCTTAATCTCAAATCCCCAAGTTAGAATAGTAAGGGAACCAACCCTCTCTAGATATTGGCACGAGAGGCATTTCTTCCTTTCGATATTTCAATGTTGATCGGGTCTAGGGTGCATGGATGAAATATTCTATACCTAAAGCGAATTCTTGACCAACAAGTCCCTGATAGTGAATGACTTGGGACAATTATCGCCATCCGAAAAAAGCCCAAGAGGAGAATTTGGCAAGGAGTGCCAAATCTGGGAAAAATAATTTGGCAAAGAGTGTCAAACCCTAGAGGAAGATCCTGCTTGAAGTTAGAATTTCACAAGAAGACTTGAAGACAGAAGAAGCTCACCAAATCTTGGAGATTTAAAGATTACCTCTCACAACAAGAAGGCCCCACTTTAGAGACATAGACTTCTCCAAATCTATAGTAGGAGGAGAACAAGCCACCAAATCCTAGGCTCGTAAAAGAAAGTTCGAGACCATCATTTGGTGAAGGATATTTTCAAGACATCCTACTTGAAGCAGCAACTTGGTGTTTTTAGACACCAAGGTCTACATCCTCTACAAAGGCAAGAGAAGATCTACAATAAAAGGTATGCAACTTATGGTGCAAAAAGATTCATTAATTGGATTATTTATTAGATTTATTAGAGCATCTGAATTTGGATTAAAGTTGCAAAAGGAAATTAGATTTCAGTCTTCTAAAAGTGCAAAAAGAAACAAATTCTTTTAATTATTTATTTGCACATTTATTAGGAGTTGATTAGATTAAATATTAGCTTCTATCAACTACCTATTATCTATTTTTGAAAAAGAAGACTAAATCCTACAACATTGATTGTAGTGAAATTGCAAAATAGCTCCTAAAGATTCATTTTAGGTTATTCTTGATTAGTTGCAGAAAATTATGAGTGCATGGCTTTGAGAGTTGATTGGAGTGATAAGGTGTAATATTAGTGCATTAAAAGTGAACTTATACAACTATACCACTCTCAAAAATAAAATTAGTTATGTGTTTCTTGAAAGGCACAAAATATGATTTGTATCAAGTGTCTAAAGACACTATTGAAGCACAAAAATCTGCAACTTGAAGTGGCCAATAGAAGCCACCAAAAAGGGTTAGAATCCTCCAAAATTTGGAGAAGAACCTAACTAACCAAAAACAAAAATAGAAGCTTATGAAAGTGAGACTTGGTGAGTCTCAAAATCAAAAAGCATTACAAAGTTGAATGCAAGGAAAGTGCAGAAAATTGCATTATTAAAAAAAGCTTCTATCTACTATTATTGAAGCTTGGATTTGTTATCAAAAGTGTCCAAGCAAAAAGGGAAGGGTGTGTCTACTCTTTAAAGACAACCTCAAACCCTTGTATTGCAGGAAAAATATGATACAAAACCAGAATTTAAGATTTGGAAATAGAGTGCAAAAGAAGGTATATTAAGAGCCTTATTATACAACATTACAATACATTAAATGCACTACTCTAATTTGGTTTTTGACAGCATAAGAGCAGATTTAAAGTGCCACAAAATGGCACATTTTCTATAAGGAAAAACAACCAACAAAGGATGTACGTCAGCACTCTTCCTCCCAAGCTAGAAGGAGTCACTCAAGGGTTCATCTTGGACGTACGTACCTACAAAAACAAAGCTCATTTCAGATATTCAAGAGCTACATTTACGTAGACAAGCGAGTGCATATCGATTTCTAGAAGACGTCAAAAAATCTACAAGGGATTAAACATGATTAGAGGCATAAAATAAAGAGGCAAAGGTGTTACATTCGTGGTCTCTAAACTTGGAGAAGACCATCCACCGTATCGAAGCTCCAAATCGTCGTCCAAGCTCCATAGCGCACCGTCTATCCACCTGCAGGAAAATAGCTTGCTTGTTGCCCAAGCAACGTAGAAAAGCAAAGGGATTGTGGATTTATAATCTCCATCTTCGAAGACGTTACAAGAACAGACTCCATGCAAAAATAACACTTGGCATTCTGATCATCATTCCTCTGAACGTTATGGAAACTTCCACGCAAGAGTTACAAGCAAGGCAACGACACTTGGTATTCTCCACCAACTTCACACAAGTGCCCATATGTTTTTGATTTTCTTCAAGAGCGTTGAACAAAGGACTTGGAGCATTACATAAATAAGGAAGCGCTCACTTGTAATGGACGTGACACTTGTCACAACGTCCATGATCAACTGTCCTTAAAAGGTATTTCAAAGTCCAAGTTCAACGTGTGTGAGTGAAGCACAATCAAATACATCCAAAGAGGGAGCGAAGCGCAATCAAGGAAGGAGTATAGTGTAGCAAAAACGACCGAAGTGCAACGTGGAAGATAATGGGAAGGAGCATTAAAGGCTCCCCCATTTTTGAAGGTCAACTTTCAACGCCATACGTACCAGCATTCAAGACCATCTACTCCAAGGAATCTCCATTAAATTAAGCGCCTAAGGTACCTCTTATACGTTGTTATACTCAGCCATAGAAAGCGCTGAATATTGAGGAGATATTACATCTAAAAAGGTAAGGTCTAAATCCCATTTATTATTGCTTTCATAAGTTGGAGATATAAGGGTTATAAACTAAGGTTAAAACTTAGATTTTGAAATCAAAAAGGGTGACTTATCTTCTTAAATTAATATTTGCAATCTTAGTTAGGAGGAATAAGGAATTCAACTTGTATTAAATTATTTTGCAGATATTATTATCATTTCTCTAATTTTCCAAACTTGGGAGCCATAAGGATTACTCCATCAAAATTATTTGATTGGAAATTAGAATTAATCCAAGGGATATAGAGGTTATTAAGGGTTTCTATTAAAGTTGGATAAATATATTTTTACTTGTCTCAAATCTTTAAAAAGGGACAAAATAATTCCAACATCAAAACCTCTTCAAAATTGAAAAAGTGCTTAGTTCAATTAGAAGCAATAAGGTGTTAAAAAGTTGATTTTTGATTCTTACAAAACTTGTACAAAATCAACCAAAATTGAACTATATTTTTACAAAAAGCACTATATCATACTTCAAAATATTAGGGAGTCATAAGGTATTCTACAAAACTTGATAACATTAATATTTGTCTAATATTATCAAGTTGGGAAGATATAATCTTTCTTCAAAACCTAAAATTAGGTGTTCATCACTAGGGAGTTATAAGGTAGCTCACAAACCTAAGGATCTATAAAGGTTTTACAAAATCAAGCTTGTATACTTCAATTAGGAAGCTATAAGAATTTAGGTCTTACAAATGTCTACAGGCATACTTGGTAATGCTCTTAGAAGTGGAATGAGAAAAATGCCAATATAGATCAAGAACCTGATGGACTATAATGATGAAAAGGGGAAAGAAAAGGAAGGACCTCTACAATATGACATAATTTCTGAAGTCAACAACTATGCAAAGGAAGATTCGTCTAATGAATCAAATGAACAAAAATAGGGAAAGATTGATCAACAAGATTTTATGCAAAATGGAATAACTTCAACTGTGCACATATGGTTTGTAGACCTTAATAAGGAGATAGACAAACATGATACTCCTAAAATTGACCACAAAATTGCCAGATCATCTCTGTTGTGCACCCATTGCAATCAATATGGTCATGAAAAAACAAATTGTTGGAGTTTACATCCATGCAAATATTGTGATGGAACAAATCACTCATCTTTCTCATGTCACTCCAAATATAGATATTATACAGACCATGAAAGAAGATTGTTTCAAAGGTTAAACTGTTATCTTCAGAAATTTAATTCAGATAGATCTACTAACATTGAGCTCAAGGTTGATACTTATGAAGGACAAAGAACCAGGTCTTACCAAGGTACAAAAGAAGGAAGGATCAATTCAGATCCACTCAAGACTTGCACCATCATGAGAGCAATGAATCACCAAAGACACTTGACACCAAGGAGCAAAGAATTGAAAAATACAATAAGCCTTGACATGAAGACTGTCACAGCAAAAAAAGAACCAGATCAAGCTGAAGATGAAGAAGATCAAGTTGAAGATGAAGAAGATGAAGTCTTCAATACCCAAATAATGTAATACAGGGGGATGTTGTGCACCCATTGCAATCAATATGGTCATGAAAAAACAAATTGTTGGAGTTTACATCCATGCAAATATTGTGATGGAACAAATCACTCATCTTTCTCATGTCACCCCAAATATAGATATTATACAGACCATGAAAGAAGATTGTTTCAAAGGTTAAACTGTTATCTTTAGAAATTTAATTCAGATAGATCTACTAACATTGAGCTCAAGGTTGATACTTATGAAGGACAAAGAACCAGGTCTTACCAAGGTACAAAAGAAGGAAGAATCAATTCGGATCCACTCAAGACTTGCACCATCATGAGAGCAATGAATCACCAAAAACACTTGACACCAAGGAGCAAAGAATTGAAAAATACAATAAGCCTTGACATGAAGACTGTCGCAGCAGAAAAAAGAACCAGATCAAGTTGAAGATGAAGAAGATCAAGCTGAAGATGAAGAAGATGAAGTCTTCAATATCCAAATAATGTAATACAGGGGGATGTTCAAATATATTTCCACATTGATTAGAATTGCGGATGACATCTTATGTCCCTACACTAGCTCAATTGTGGTAGTCTACTTAGATGATATTCTCATATATAGTAAGATATGAGAGGAACATCTACAACATGTTCAATAGGTATCTCAAAATATTTGAAGAGACTAAAGAACACAAGCTTATACTAAGAGGGAGGTGAGCAGTATAAGATAAAGTTTTACTTTTCTTTACCAAACAATATCATCCAATGTTATCAATTGCAATATATTTTCAAAACAGTGTTAACCAATATCATCAATAACAGCAATAAATCAATGCACAAACCATCACACACATGAGAGACACATATTTAACATGGTTCACCCAATGTGGGTTACATCCACGAAGAAAATATTTCTTCTAAATTTTCTCAACAAATTTCTTGGGAACCAATTCCCTATAACAATGTTTATGGACCTCTGTCCAAAGGAGATCTCAAATCCCCAATGCTCAAGTTCATGGATCTCTATCCACAGGAGAACTTTATCCCCTCTCTAGTTCGTGGATATCTCTCCACAGGAGAACTCTATCCCCTCTGCTCCAGTTCGTGGATCTCTCTCCATAGGAGAACTCTATCCCCTCTACTCTAGTTCGTGGATCTCCCTCCACAGGAGAACTTAATCCCATTTGCTCTGGTTCGTGGATCTCTCTCCACAAAATAACTCTATCCCCTCTAATCTGGTTCGTGGATCTCTCTCCACAGGAGAACTCTATCCCCTCTGCTCTGGTTTGTGGATCTCTCTCCACAAGAGAACTCTATTCCCTCTGCTCTGGTTTGCTCCAAAGCCAACCCAACACTCTGCTCAAAAATTGCTTCAAACTTTCACACAAGGCTTGCTCAAATATGTACCAAGATCTGCTCAAATCACTTGCTCAACACTACCCCAAATCTGCACACATTACATGCACAAATCTATCTCAAACCTGCTCACACAATCTATCCAAATCTGCTTCAAGTCTTCTCACAAATCTGTCCAAAACCTACTCCAAGTCTTCTCACAAATATGCTCTCAACTCTGTCCCAAGTCTTCTCACAAGACTTGCTCAAATCTGCCTCAAACCTGCTTCAAGTATTCTCACAAGACTTACTCAAATCTACCTCAAACCTGCTTCAAATCTGCCTCAATGTTGCTCACAGGACCTGCTCCAATATTCCCAAATATCGCATTACAAATAATGCTTATATCTCTTTCAGAAATGCTTTCTTCAACTAGGCAGTTCAGACATATTCTACCTAGAATTCGTTTAGCCTCTTGAACATATAGAGAATGGTATGTACTATCAAATATCCAATATGTTCTTCACATTCACATATCTTGCATTCATCCAATCAGATCTCTACCTCTTGCAAATCCCTTTCAAATAAAATCAAACTAGTGTATAACTTCGCTTCACAAAACTGGTTTATATTCCTTGCAAATTTACTCTCAATGATCAAACACAATAATGCACAAATTGCTTCACAAAACTAGTCTCTAACACTTACCCATTCACATTCAATGTCACTCACATCAATTCCCAAATGCTTCACAAATTCTTTCAACAAGAATGCATAATTTGTTCTTAAAAACCCTAGCACAAGTGTTTCCAATTTCACCAATCAATGATGCACAATTTTTTTCACAAACCCTAGCTCAAATATTTCCAACAATGCACATATACAATCCTTATTTCTCCACCTTATTATTCAGAAATATTTGCTCAATAAAACACCTTAGATAAGGAGTAATGTCACCATACCTCTTAGCTTGCTTTGATGAAGATGAGCCCTCAAAACCTGTCTCAAAATTTTGTCTTTCTTATGCCACTTCAAGGATTAGTTAGCATAACACTTTTCAATTACCCACATGAAAAACTCCTCTCAAAAGTTGTGCACAAAAATAAAGCCTTACAACCTTTTTAATTTCCCAAAACAAGCCTTTTTAAACAAAGATCAAAACCTTTCAAACTTTCTTTCACAATGCAAAATTACACACAATTATTAAACCTCAAACACCTTATAACTCCTACTTATAAGAGCCACTTGTAATTTTCAATATCACCATCCAATAACCCTAAGTGCATACCATATTTTAATTTTACTTTCAAGCACCTTATTCCTCCTAAATTTCTGAAACTATTTCACTCTTATGAACCATACACAGAATCTGAAATGTGCATATAGTAATTTTAATTTCAATTATATCATGCAAGACTTTAACCTTATGTCTCCCTACGTCAAGCAATATGCACAACTAACAAAGCAAAAATAAACCTTATGCCTCCCTAGGTCAAACGTAATGCATACCTCACTTTAATAAAAATTTTGCCTTGTCTCAAGTGTTGCCGCCATGACTCGAACCTCCACCTTTCGCTGGCCTGCGTTCTAGCACAAGCTAGTCCACCGCGTGGGCTAGCTGCCCACACAAGTCTTGAGTGCGCAAACTTCTATTTGAATCACTACCCTACCTTGAACCTTGTGCTTTGTCCTTTCTTCTGCCTCAACAAACAACGCATGTCTTTTCTTCAACCTTTGCTCTCAGTGAACTGCGTTTGTCTTTTTCCTTTGCTCTCAATCAAATGTCGTTCGTCTTATCTTCTGCCCTCACGAATGGCACTTGTCTTTTTTTTTGCCCTCACGAATGGCACTTGTCCTTTCTTCTGCCCTCACGAATGGAATGGCGTTGGTCTTCTCTTCTCACTCTGCCCTTGAAATGGCGCTCGTATTTTCTTCACACTCTACTCTCAAACAAAATGGTGTTGGTCTCACTTTATGCCTTCGACAAACGATACGAAACGTGCATTCTAAAAACCTTTCAAAATGATTTTATTTGCCTCTTTAAATATGCATTATGATTTTTATCATGACGTCGGCTCTACCTTTGTATTGCCACCTTTTTAAATTTAAATTCTTGGCGCCTTTGACAATTCAAATTTATTCTTTATTATAATATTTAACCTTGGTGTTAAATATTATAATATTTTTTCTTGTAGTCCTTTGTCAAATTAATTTCTTTTTGAGACCTTTGTCCAAAGTAAACTTCTTAAACTTGTTTGTCCTTCTTATTTATAATATTTAAACATAAATATTATAAACCCTTTCTTTACAATAAACCTTTCTTTACAACAATTTCCTTGCTTGAGATAAGCCTTGCCTTGCATAATTATTCAATCATAGAAGAATATTTCTGCCATACCAAACTCTCTTTGACATCAACCTTTTGACATCAAACCTTTGACATCAATGACAACACAACATGCTCAATATTTCCAACATAGACAAAATATATGTTATTTTGAACAAGTGTTCATATGGCATAACAAAGATTTAGTACCTTGGGTACATTGTTGACAAAGAGGGAGTCCATGTTGATGTTGAGAATATTTAGGTAATTAGAGAATGCCCTACCCCAAAGACTCTAATATAGCTTCACAACTTTTTATGTCTTGTCAAGTTCTATTGAAGATCTGTATTGGGGTTCTCACATATTTCTTTCCCACTACACCAAGTTACCAAAGGAGGTGCCAAATCCAAGTTCCATTGGGAAGATGCACAATAGAGGGTATTTGAGAGGTTGAAGGAATAGTTGTATTTAGCTCCTCCACTTTCCCTACCTGATTTGCATCAACCTTTTCAGGTAATGACCGATGCATTAGAGTATGCATTAGCAGCTATCCCCATACAACATGGGCATCCAATTGTCTAACCTAGTGAAAAATTCAATAAAGCAATTCGAAAATACCCCACATATAACAAAGAGTTGTAAGTCATTGTCTAAGCATGTAAAAAACAAAAACACTACATATTGGCCAAGAAAACAATCATCCACGCGAATTACATATCTATAAAGTTCATTTAGACATAAAGTAAGCCAAGGAACAAAATACATCAAAAGTGGGCCACATATCTATAGCAATTTCATTCGATCATCAAGCATAAGAAAGATAGTACTAATTCAATAGTAGATTTTATGAGTCAACCTCCAATCATAGCACACACCCCCATTCTTGATTCCTATAGGCATGAAAATTCCAATTGGTCCACCTTGTATGAAGTAGATTTTGATTTTGCAAATGCATACTAAGCTATTTGTGTGGGTAAGCATGCTTATGATTTTATTTTCAAGATAACCTTATTTACACATTAGACATATTTGTGTACCAACTAGTGAGCACTCAAAGATGATTTGGGAAGCACACTTCAACAAAGTAGCAAGTTACTTTGGGGTGGAAAAAATATTGGCAATACTTCTATTGGCCTAAGATGAAGAATAGTGTCGAGAGATACATCAATTCATGTACCTCTACGTTGTTGCCAAACCAACCAACAAGAACCAGGGAATATTTACACCATTGTCAATGCGATCCAAGGATTGGGGATTTGTTTCCATGGATTTCCTCTTAAGTTTTCCCACATCTAATCATGGTAGTGATTGTGTTTCCTTATAAGAAATATATTTTGACTAAGAATATTGCTAAGCTTTATTTTAGTCACATGTAGCTCAACTTTGGCTTGTCAAAGTCTATTGTATCTAACAAGGATAGTGAATTTTTTATTATTTTTTGTACCACCGTATGGAGCACGATGGACATCAAGTTGAACATGTCCACAACTTTCCATCCTTAAACTGATGGCCAGACAAAAGTTGTGTATCGATTGCTTGTACATATTCAAATATAAAATTCCAAGCATCCACAAACATGGGATGAGAGCTTCTTCTACATTCAACATGGATACAATCAAGCTCTACATAGCTCTACCAAACACAACTCATTTTATGTATGTTTGGTATTCCAACCCTTAACACCCATTGATGTAGCTCTCCTTGTACAACTCATGAAGTACTCACCTCATGGACAAAAAGAAGCAGAAAAGGAAGCATTATTTGAGGAATATATTCAACACATCCAGCAATAGGGTCATGACCTCTTGGAAAAAAAAATTAGAAATGCAATTAGTGCTATGACCAACATCAAATCCCACATCAATTCAAAGTTGCAAAAATGGTATGGTTACATCTTTAAAAAGAGATACTTGTAGGACCTCATAAGAAAATCAAACCTCTTGTTATGGACCATAAACCATCAATAAGAAGGTTAGAGAAAATTTCTTTGTGTTGAATCTTGTATCTTATCTTGGTTTGCATCCAATATTTAATGTTGAACTTCTTAGACCCTATCATCCATATTTATTGGATATTTTCATAGTAGCAAAATAGTTGGACATTGAAGAACTCGATCTATATATTTTAGCATCAGCAAAGGAGGATCAAACTAATAGAACATAGAGTAAGACCACCAAAAGGTAGTCTATTCATATGCATAGAGTGGTCAAGGCGTGACAACTTGTTCACCAAGGGGAATGGCTCAACAAATATTAGATAAAGAAATAATTTTTGCATCTAATATCAAAATTTGAAGTAATTGAGACCATTTATTTTCAAGGGGGGCAAATGATCTAAGCATGTGACCTTTTGGGTCATGGCTTTATTGATGAAAATGTCTAAAAATCTATTTTTGAATCCAAATCGCAATATTAGGGACATAAATTGTGCTCAAAACTCCATTTTGTTCCATTCAAGAAGCATTACAAAAATCAAAGAGAGAACAATAATTTTAGTAGGAAACTCAGTCAGAAATATTTGTTGACACATTTATCAAAAAAACGCTCTATATGCCCTCAATAATACAAAATAAAATAGTTACTAAAAATAATAATTTTCTATTTTTTATTTTTTGTAACAAAAATGCATCTCTAGCCATGTTGACACATTAGTAGAAGATAAAACACAAAAGGACAAGTCATATGTATGTAATTTTTAATTAAATGCACTTTGTAACTCATGGAAGATGAATCACCATATTTCTATATGGGTGACCTTCTAACTCACGGAAGGTGAACTACCACATTTTCATATAAGAGACCTTTCATATTTAATAGAGTGGATTTCCAACATACAAATTCTTGTATAAAGAGAGATGCACCCATGACTATAAAAGGCATGAGTAATGGATGTAATGTTATAGCCTTACATCTCTTCTCAAAGATTGCTTGTACTTTCTTTTTAAGAAATAAAATCATTATGCTATTTTGCTTATATACTCGTGTTCTGGTTTGTTATACTCTATTTTTTAATTGCATTCTTTCTTGATCTTCCTTAACTTGAAATTCTGAGCTTTGAATCAAATTCATTTGCTTATATATAGATCATAATAAAAAATTATTATAATATATTTTTTTGAAATTGTTTTAGATACATATTGCAATTTAATTCATCTCTCACTAATATTTCTTTCAAATATATTTGAATCTAACTCTCTATTCTCACACTTTGATTCTTCTCTCTTTACATTCTTCTTTTAACATAAATATAGATTAATGCAATAAAAATCCCCTTAAAAGACAAATGAGATTTATATTTAACTTAGTCAAAACTAAGATAAAATTTCCAATTTGTACCTCTATTGGACTCAACCTCATACTATTTAACTTATAAATTAGAATTCTTTTATTATTCATACATGGAAAAAATCTAAATCTAAACAAAACATACCTCCAAACAATGTTAATGTAAAACCAATAATAACCCTGTGAATAGGAAAAACCCTCAGCTGGATGTTTTGAAGAATATTCAAAATACCCTAAGGGATTCATCCACCAACTACAAACGAGCAAAAACATGTTGTATATACTTAGGTATGTGTTTCTATGGCTCTTAAAGTGGATTCCAAAGTTCCAATCTTGTCAATTGATAGATGCATACTTGCTAATATAATTCGTTACAATACAATTATATGGTTTATTGGAATATTAGAATGAGAATGAGATTATGATATACACTATTTAGTTTGTTGAAACATCAAAATAATATAATTATGATATAATATGCATAAAGTTTTTAAATAGAATATCACCAATTAAAAGATAGATTTGTTGAACAAATAACTTATTTACCATCTTGTGTACATCTATAAAAATTCAGTATACTTAAATATAAAAACCAATCATAAAGCCTAAAAGCAACTACATTTTTAATATGTTAAATAATAGATTTATCCTTAAAAGCAACTATACCTTTTATAAGTTTGAATCAATGTTGTGACCAATAGATTAGTTGAATAAACCATAATGGTTACTCAAAAATTTATATGCAAAATAATAATTGGTTGATAAAAATAAAATAATTTTGTGTTGATCTTTTATAAGAATATGAACGACCATATATTGTATTTATAAAACTATTATATATTAGAATGGGTGGCACATATATATTAACAAACTGTACAAACTTAAAATATAATGAAATATAATGTGGAAGGAAGAAAAATAATAAAAGAATTTTAAAAAAAATTATGTTCAAATTGCGGCGTGGGCGAGTGTATGATAAGGTGGGTGTGTGGTGGGTGTGTGGTGGTTGTGTGTTAAATTCCCTATTGATAAGCATAGCTCTTGGCTTTAGGAGGGATCATAGTTGGGGGAGCCTACCCAGCCCTATGCGTTGGTTGTAGGAGTTTCTCACACTAACCAAATCAAAAAAAATATTAAAAACAATTATAAAAATATTATTTTTTATAATAAATTATTAATAAAGATAAAAATTATAAAACAATACCTTTGGAATATATGTTTGTACATATCCATATACAAAATTAGTAATAGATTTAAAATTGTAGTTGTTGTTAACAATCTTGATAAGTTAATAATAGAAAGTTGTATTTTAGTAACTATACCTTGAAATGAGAGTTTAAGACAAACTCAAAAAGCTTATGATGAAGAATAGGGCAAGCTTTATTTCGCCTTTGTTATTTATTCTAAAATATAATAAAATTATAATTTTCTAACCTAGATTTAGATCCAAATAAATTTAACTTACTTTTATCTTAGAATTTAAATTTGTCATAACAATTTTTTTGGTTGATGTAAATTCTTTTACTAGAGAACATTATTACTATGATTGTTTTCATGGTCCTAACTATATTACAAAATTCATCATCTCGATCTTAAGAAGTACAAATAATTTAATACATATCAATAAGTTAACCATTAAGGTTCATAAGGTCAAAACAATTTTGTAACTTTTGCATCAACGTACTTACATTATGTTATGATGGCCAATTTTTTTTATTACATAGGAGAGTTGGTTACAACCACTATTTTTAGTAATTGGCCAGTGTAGGGTTCAAACCACAAGGACTGCTCCCAACAAACCTATTTGTCTCATTCTTGTTGACCCAACGTGAGATGGGGACCACCAATCGCTCGGGATTCATACCGTCATCGTCGGTCTAGCATGCACTCAGAGGATTCGGAGTAGACTACTACCTTTGCAAAGGGTTTGGCTTCCCCCAAGGTTTGAACCTAGGTCTCTTCTTGGTAAGTGCTTAAAATTTTAGGTTAGTGTGAGAAACCTCTACAACCAAAGCACAGGGCTGAGCAGTCTCCTCCCAACCATGACCCCTCATAAAGTCGAGAGCTATGCTTATCAATAGGGAATTTAACACATAGCCTTTGTGTCCCCCTTTGCATCGCATAGGTTCGAACCGTGGACCTTTTGTTCAATATGGGCAAGCTTGCCTTCTCCACTTGTGCTACAAAGACAGACCAGTTTCTTAAAAGTTTACCTGTTACTAGTTGGGTGTTTAAATTTCTTAGATTATTCTTATTTTGTATTGGATTTTTAGATAAGAGCACTGTCTTCCCTAGGTTAATTTGTTTGCAATGTTCATTTATATCTTGGGGTATCCATCCTTACATTAGAGAACTGAAAATGCAAGTTTCAGTACATAATAAATTTTGGGGTCTAATAATTTATATTATGTTGTAAAACAAAATTAACTATCCCAACCAAAATCTACAAGTCTAAAGTTGTGGCAAGGTCCCAAAATGTGTTTTTTTACTTGTAATAACTAGATTACTAAATCTTAGGATGAAATTAGTTCTTTTCCATGTCAAATTGATCTTGAAAATTCAATGCAATATCCAAAGTTCTTCAAGCACAAATCTAATTCTATATGTTAGACAATGTATTATTCAAGTAATTTCAGACAATTTTTGCATTCTAATATTATATAAATAGTTATTAGTAGACACAAGATGGATAGTAAAATATGCTCCCCACAAGGTAGATTGAGCTACCAATATTTGAGTTCGTTAAGAACAATTAACCCCAATGAAATCCACAAGGATAAATAGTAACAAAATAAGAGGCTAGTGTATACCTACATAAAAATTGAGTTGGATTAGAAAAGAGGAATGGATGAGAAAATAAAAGCTCTTACAATGGAGATATGACATTACTAAAAACATGCAATCTCAAAAAGGAACATTTTGTATTTTTGCCGCCTTGGACTTCTAGAATAAGTTTTCATTCTTGCATGTCAATTTTTTATGTTGAGTCAGATCTCTACTCTACGAAAAATGAGAGACACTTGCATATCTGTTCTTGGGCATCAATAGTTTCATTATTTATTTTTCTTTCAAAAGGAATAAATTCGCAAGTCATGCACAAATTATCTTGGACTTCTTTTACCATGATCCTATAGTACTATAAAATCATAGTACAAGCATATGAAAAGTATAAAAAGAACAAATTTTCTTTATTAATACAAAATATCAAGGTCGATCCTTCGTATATCATTCTACTACCAATGAAGTTTGTCGAGGAAATGTCCTTGGATTCATGATCATGTTAGAGTCAATTTTTTGGCTACTGCAAGATCAAATTATAGATTAGCCATAGGCTATTGGCAAGATCAACTAAGAAGCGACATTGGAAATCATGCACCTCTAAGGATGCAGTTTCTTGTCAAAAAAAATTAAAAGTCCAAATTGATTTGATCTTTGCCTCTAATATTTAGTACAAGTACACAAACTTAAATAAAAATGAATGGGACAAATTTTCAAGGAAATAACAAAGATATTACGATTGACATTTCATTAGAACGAATGCAAAGCTCCTCAAAGTAAATATTGTTCAATGTTGAGTGGTGTTAACAAATCAATCCTTTAAGAACTTTGTACAATGATTATTGAAACTTACCTTGTCACGCTTCAAAAGATAAGAGTAAAACCTTATGAAGGAGACTTAGTGTTGCTAAAAACAAGCCTTTTATAATTATTATATGGTTGAATAAATGATGGCCAAATTAGAAACCCAAAGAAAGATGTCAAAATTCCTTCAAGTTTTTTTTTGGTTGAAAAGTGTCTTTTAGTTCTTAAAAGAATAAATAATACACCAATCACAAAAAAAATTTGGGTGGCAAAAATAGGCGCACCGCAAAAAAATAATGCTAATTAACGACCCGTAGAAGAAAAGAACAATATCTGGGGCTTACAACAACAATTTAACAACAACAACAACAACCATCACACAAATCGTGTGAACGAGAGTGGACAAAATCCTAATTTATTGCGCAAACCACCTGCAACCCAATGCTTTGAGAACCCACCACTAGAATTCGTTATAACCACAATCATGTTGAAATTACCATAAAACATCAAGTCATCTCCACAACTGGGCACGCTCCACAACATCATTGGAAGCATAAACAATGACTATCCAGAACGTAGGATAACTATCAAAGAAAATTATCCATAGCATACAACAGGTGACGTCACAATTGTGTGCCACCAGGTGAAGCCGCTAGCGGGGGGAGAAGAAGGTAGCAATGCCACCATGACCCTGTTCATGCTCACTATGGAGGAAATGACTTCCAAATCAGAAGACCTGACATATCGTTGCAAACAAAAAACCTTTGATTTATATCTCCTATAGGCACAAGAAATCTATAGCGAAAAACTACTTGACAGATTGAACACACCATGTATATGTGTTGGGGGTCTGAGGCCTTACACAATCAAGAGAGAAAATTCATTGGGTAAAGGACGACAAATTATTATCGTAAAAATCTCTAATGCTTTGAAATTGTTGGTGCATGTAGAGTCAATTTTGAAGCTCCCCAACAGAATGTTGATAAGTTAAGGCCTCTTCTCCAGCACAAAATCTCCCACCTCCATGTCCCTCCTTGGGCTACGGGAGCGGCATGAGCTTACATGAGAAGACTGGGGAGGAGAGGTTGGCTTCGTTCCCTTTTTGGGGACCATACCACTTGCGCTTAAAATATGTTTCTATTGAGGCAGTGCAGCCTCTTTGGCAACCACCTCTATTGTTGACTAGTCTCCAACTGGTTGTTCTATCACCTTCCCTGATGGTTGTGAATCTGAGAAGACCACCATCTTTGTAGATGGATTTGGGTTCAAAGTTTTTAGTTGTGTTGGTGCGTAGATTTTTGCAACTTCCTAAAATGGTCCAAACCTCCTCATTGGGTTGAGGGGTTGACCCAATGGTGTGCGCAAGAGTTGGCTTTGGCTTGTTATGCGACATAAGTGGACAATATTTTACCTTATGGTCAAAATCTTAGCACTAGAAACGAGTGTTTGGAAGGTTAATATAAACCATCCTCTACAAGATGGTAGCCTCCTCAAAATTAATGTTAATGGACTCTTTGAGGTCCCTAAACAGATCAACCTCTACATAGACCCACCTTGTGGGACAAACAAAAAAAAATGGTTCAACCAAAACAACATACCCTAAAACACCTACAATTTGTTCTAGGCTAGGTCATAGAGGGAGGGGAAGACCAAGGCACTCAAAATTTGATAGTGATAACAAAGACATAAGATTCACATGTTCAAGTGTTTTATGCACTTGATGTAGAAGACCAAAACAATTAGGAAAATTAACTAAAAATTTTCATCTTCCAAGACCTTTAAACATTTCTCTCTCCCAATAAAATCCTCTTTTAAGGGATATCTAGATGACCAAAGATATGTGTAAAAAATTATACAATATTACAAGACATGTTATCTATTTCTTATAGAAAAATTCCTTTTTCACTTAAGAGAGTTGAATATTTATTTAGATTTTAGGTTTTCCAATCTTTCCTAATAAAGTTCTCCCTATAATTATTAATAATAGAGTTTAATATAAATTCTATAAATAAAATGAATCCAATCTTCCCTAATAATTTTTTTCATAAGAGAATTTAAATTCAAATTTATAGAATAAAATGTAGTATGTAATAATGTGATTTGTTGTATGATGTAAAATAGAAACAATCTTGGCTCATGGAGGGAGCTCTAGTAGGGTTTGCATGCATTGTCATCGCCAATACATGCATAAGCTTCAATAAGGTGGAATGGGTGTGGAATGCAAGGCTTGGGGTTAGATTTCCTCATATCAAACATTGTTCGAAGAAAGTGCAGGTAATTTTTATCTTTCTATTATTATTTTTTTATTTTTTGAGAGAATTAGGGTTCTAGATACCTCTGGAGCTTTGTCATGGCGGCGGTGACAGGGGGATCCCTCCGCCCTAAACCTTCCTTTTGAGATGCAATACAATTGGGAGGTGGAGGGCACTCGGGTAAGACCACGACCAAGTTTCCTCGCAGCCCTCCAAGAATGCCATGCTTAGATCCCAAGAAGAATGCCAATGGATGCATGAAAACGACGGATGGCTCCCCTATAGTTCAGCTAGAAAATGTAGGCATTCAAATAGGCACAGAGGATATGGAAAGGAAAGTTTTGATATGTAGGTTCATGGGTTTTAGACCCCAGTTATAAGCCTTTAGGGACTGGGCATCTAGAAACAAGCAAACTAAGGGAGATGTTCAAATCACGCTCTATCCCAATGATCATTTCCTAGCACTCTTTGTGAAGAGGATCAAAAATTTATCTTCTAGGGAGGGCCATGGTTTCTTAGGAGAGCAAGCTTGTTCCTGAAACCCTGGCATACAAAGTTCCAAGCAGAGGAAGAAATGCCTTCTATGGGCCCTATATGGGTTAGGTTATTTGGGTTACCAACTAAATATTGGAACCCCATCTCCTTTGCAGCCATTGGAAACACTCTAGGAACCTTTATGATGGTGGCTAATAGTACTTACAGTTTTAAACAAATGATATATGCCAAAATATGTGTTCTCATGGACCTCAACAAACCTCTTCCAAAAAATATCACATTACAAATAGAGGATGAAGCTTGGGAGAAAAAAATTGATTATGAAAACAATGTTGGATATGCCATGAGTATGTGCATACGGCGAGAGACTATCCACAAAAGTGCTCGAAGCAAATGCAAGTAAAGGAAAAGGTCGCAAACTTTCAAGAACCTAAAAATAAAGCATATTCAAAGAAAAAGTAGATATGGAAAGCAATATGTCACCAAATAACAAATTTGCTCCTTTGATTGATGAAGACCCAATTGTGGGAGAAGATCATCAAATGGGCATAGAACAGATGGTGGGGCCATTTCTTGAAGCAACTACCCAGTCCATTTCGAGGTAAAAGGCACTACCAAAAATGGACGACAATCATATCAAAAGGCAAACAGACACAAACCTGAACCACAAAGGTCAACAAAGGAAAAATAAGTGAGGAGTCGAAAAAGAAGATAATGATACTTGTGAAACACATAGGATCACTCAGCTTGAAGTAGGAGGAGACACCTCGACCCCCCTTAAAAATGCCTTGGTAGTATACACAAATGATCATAAAAGAAGGCCTGCCCAGGGTCCGTCAGGTATACAATATGAAAAAACATAAGAAAATGAAGATGGACACCAATCAGAAAGTGGGACATAAGACCAATCAACACCACTTAGCAAAAGAAGGGGAAACTCTTGTCTCTAAGGGGAAGGTGACTCTTATCACCAAACTCTTAACCCACCCATCCTCATGAGACTCCTTTCATGGAACGTAAGTGAGATAAAAGGTTGTCCCCTCAAACACAATGAATCAACAATGACTAGGTTGATTCAAAGAAATAAGTCAAACCTAGTCTTTCTTTAGGAGACTAAGTTAACAGTAGAAGAGATGGAGACAATGGCTAAGAAATTGTGGCCCACCGGTCGGTAAAAATCTCTCATATCTCAAGGAGTGTCGAATGGGCTCTCTTGTCTATGGGATCCAATGGAATTTGTGGTGCATACAACTGTTAGAAAGTGGGGTATTCTAGGACTTCAAGGACAATGGAGGCAAAAGGACTAACAACTCCTATGTATTAACAAATATGCAATCGTTGTTATAGAGGACAAATGGAGGCAATGAATACATATATGACACCTTAGGCTCCAATTTCCCAATGACCAGATTGTCCTAGGAGGAGATTTTAACACCATTCTCTCCTTAGATGAAAATATGGGAGGGATGAGAACATTAGACACTACAACTAATTTAATGCATGAGCACTTGAGGCATCTCCACTTGATTGATGTCAAGCCCGACAACGGATTGATGACATGGACGAACAGACAAAAGGGACCCACATGCATCCTAGAGTTCTTGGATAGGTTTGTAATCTTGGATGATCTTCTCTCTCTAGAAGTAATTCCAAAATCTCTTATCCTTAATAATGTAGGATCATCCTAGTGCCCTATATTGCTAGATCTATGGCAGTGTGCTAGGAATTACTCACTCTTTAAATTTCAACTTATGTGGTTCAAAGATACTTCCTTTAAGGCATTAGTTCTTCAGTGGTGGAAGGAAGGAAATCCAAGATATGGCACCCAGATGTATTGTTTTTTCAAGAGATTATATTTCATCAAGACTAGAATTGAGGAATGTAATTGGCATGAGTTTGGGGATGTGAGGGCTAAAAAGGCAGGTTGGGCTTTCAAATTGGAGCAAGTGAACGTTTAGGTTTGCTCCTTGGGACTTACAGAAGAGCTCAACAAATAGGAAATCCAAGTCTTTTCTAAGTTAGAAAAATGGGAAAGGAGGGAGGAGCTCTTATGGAAATAGAAATCCAGGATCCAATGGTTGAAAGAAGGGGATAAAAACTCTACTTTCTTCCATAAACCTCTTATGGCCATATGAGTTTCAAACTTTGTGTCATCCCTAAATACCAACATGGGTGATCCAGTTTACTCTTGGGATGGGATGAACAAAATTACCACGGACTACTTTGAGAAACTTTTCTCTACAGTCCCCTTGGACCCTAGGGCTCAAGAGGAAGTTCTATAGGGAATCCCTTCCCTTATTAAGGAAGAGGATAATGAGGTATTGATAGCGTCAGTTTCTATGGCAAAAGTAAAGGAAGTGGTTTTCAAGATGAAAAAAGGAAAAACTCCTAGACCGGATGGCTTCCCCATTGAGTTCTTCCAAGAATTTTGGGACTTGCTCAAGGATGATCTACTTGCAATGGTAGAGGAAGTGTGGGTGGTAAAGTCAATTTTAAAAGAAATAAACAAAATCTAAATTGCAATCGTACCTAAGTCCCAAGAGGCAGATCAAATTTATGGCTTCCTATCGATAGCCTTGTGTAATGTTCTCCTCAAAATCATTACGACAATGATAGCTCAAAGGTTGAAACCCTTCCTCCCTACAATAATCTTGCTAGAGCAAGGAGGATTTATGGGAAGAAGACAAATTGCAAATGAAATAGTGCTTGCTCAAGAGGCCCTTCACTCCATGCAGGCACAAAGATCCCCATCCATGTTTATCCATTTGGACCTCTCCAAGGCTTATGATAGGGTAGATTGGTATTTTCTCCTTAAGGTCTTGAGGAAGTTTGGCTTCTCCCAAGATTGGGTGGATTGGATTAGAGGCACTATTTCCTCAATCTCTTATGTTGTGTTGATAAACGATAGTTTGTCTCCTTTGTTTACTACTTCCAGGGGATTGTGCTAGGGGGATCCTCTTTCCCCCTATTTGTTCATCATTTTGGTAGTGTCTAGGTCGTCTCATCTCTAAGAAAATGAATAATAGATCCATTCAAGGAATAAGATGTGCATCAATAGCCCTTCTCTCTCTCATTTACAATTTGTAGATGACTCAACCTTGATGGGCCATGCTACTATGTCGAAAGCATCTAGATTCAAAATAATTCTAAACCTCTTTTTGGTAGCCATAGGACAACTTATTAATGAGGAAAAGTCTAAGATCATATTCTTTCATTGTACTGCTAGAGTGGAGACCATGATTCTAAGTATATTGAATTTCAAGCGATCATCTCTTCCAATCTCTTATCTAGGAGTTCCATTAAAGGTGGCCAAACAAAAAAAGGAGGAATGGGGGTGGTTGATAGAGAAGATACAAAGTAGGCTAAATAATTGGACCAATCGATGGCTTTCTCTTGCAAGTAGGTTCACTTTGGTCAAATATGTTTTACAATCTATTCCCATCTATGTTTCCTCGGTCCTAAGTATTCCTAAGGATGTGTTGAGAAAGTTGGACAAGATTAATCAAAGGTTCTTATGGAGCGGGGTAAAAGTAGAGCATAAGTGGGCCCTAGTGAAGTGGGATCAGCTTTGTCTTCCAAAAAAAGAGGGAGGCTTGGGCCTCTAGTCAACAATAAAAAACAACTTAGCTTTGGTAGCAAAATTATATTGGTGGTTAATTATTTTCCCTAATGAGTTATGGGTGCAGATCCTAAGAGCCAAGTATGCAAAAAATTGAGCTCTAGAAGTCTTTACTAGATATCAGCTTCCTCAACAAGGATCTCTAGTTCTTGAGGTACTAAGGATAGGGGAGACAATTATCAAACCACAATTATTCTAGATAGTGGGGAATGGTCATCAAGCAAATTTTTGGACAAACGCTTGGGATGGTGTGCCTCCATTGTCTCAACAATTTTCAAAATGGCAAGACATCATGGAACAACTCCATAGTCGAGGATGGATAAATATATCACATTATTATAGAAACTATGGGGAAAGAAATTTGGAGGATAGAGTCTGGATTCCAGTAAGGGACTGGCAACGAAGGCCCTCAAGGAGGTTATTCATCAAGTTTTTAGAAGTCAATCGCTATCTTGGTCGAAAGACAAAGACAAGCTGGGATGGGGCTCACATTCTAATGATGTGTATATTACAGCTCTAGGATACTCATCCCTCACTCACCATGGGAAAAATCCACTCAAGGATGTCTTTAATTAGATGTGGCAACTTCCAACATGGCCTAAAGTGAGACTCTTTATCTAGCTTCTACTCCGCAAGAGGGTTCTTACAAGAGACCAGTTGATGAAATGTGGTTTTTCTTGTCCGTTCAGATGTGAGCTCTATTGTGAAGAGAACGAGACCTAGGACCACAATTTTTTCTTCAATCCCTTGGCCATTCAATTATGGAAATGCTTGGCAACCTTTTTAGATCTAAGATTCCTTCAATTCACCTCCCTCAAGCAAGCATGGAGGACTTGGCCTGAGGTGAATGGATTGGACAACTCAATTAATCAGATGGCCTTGGTTAGTATCTCTTTGATGCTCTGGAATTTGTGGAAAGAAAGGAATAAAAGAATTTTTAAAGCAACTCACCATAATGTCCAACATATTTGGGAAAAGACTACAACCAATATCAAGGAAACTACCCTGCATACTTTGAAGCTCCCCTTAATGTTATCTCAGTAGTGGCACAATTTACTCTCCAAGCTTCAACTCCCTTTGGATGAATGGGGATGTAGGCACCCACAAAGTCCTTGGCCTACTATTCAGAGGTATGGGCCATGGTAAACCCTTCCTAGAGGAATGGGCAAGATCAACACTCATTGCGTGTCAAGAGGTAATCTAGGAAGGGCAAGTATGGGAGGCATAGGAAGACTTTCAAATAGTACTCATGCCTTTATTCTTGCAAAGAATCTTGGTGTCCTCCCCAACAATATAGCAAAAACATGTGCTATCCTTCGTGGCCTGCAGGAAGTTGCTAAGGTCACTTGGTCTACAGTATAGGTTGAATCAGGCCAACAAGTAACCATTAATTAATTGAAGGTGCCCACGAAGGCCTCCTCTCAGGATTGGAAGTTACAAAGGGTGATTGACAAGATACATACGCATCGATCTAAATTCTAAATAGTAAAGTTTATTCATGCTCGTGAAGAACAAAATAAGATCGTAGATGCTATGGTAAATTGAGCTTTAAACTATAGGGATTTGACTTGTTATGAAGATCCTCAACAATGATGGGCGTCGAAAACTAGGAAATAGCTCTACTATATATTCCATATCAATGCTAGCAACTTCAATTCCTATATGTAGTGACTTAGAAGAAAGTCATAGATTCCTCTTTCCTTGTATTAGCAGAACACATTTAAGACATAATTGTTGCTTTTCTCTAATGGATGAAAACCATGGACAACAATATAATCTTCTTACTTATAAGTAATAAAAAAACATTTTTAACATATATATATATATATATATATATATATATATATATATATATATATATATATATTTTTTTTTTTTTTTTTTTTTTTAGTTATTGTGAGAAACCTCTATGATCGACGCACAGGGCTGAACAGCTCTCCTCCCAACTATGATCCCTCGTAAATTATATATATATATATATATATATATATATATATATATATATATATAATTAATTTACTATAACCAAAAATTTTATTATCAATAAAAAAAATCAAATTTTATAAAATGAAGGGTGATACTATGATAAGGTCATTTTCCTTGTAATACAAGGAACCAAAGTTTTAAATCCAAACCCAACCTACATACCAAAGTTTTAGTTCATATCAAAGTTTTAGTTCAACTATGCCTAAAAACAAATTACTTATTTTATAATTATGGATTAAATTTTACATTTATTTAAGTTTGATCTTTGAATTAAAATCTTGGTAAATTGATTATTTTTTTTACACAAACTCACTCAACACATGCACACATCATGGATCTCAAAAAAAAAAAAAAAAAAAAAAAAAAAAAAAAAACCCACTAAAATGTTCCATAAAACAATAAATTGATTCTTACTTGCCAATCCACGTGAAAGTGAAAGTGATGTAAAATCAAGACTATTATTCATGCGACATGTATTAAACTATGAAAAAAATTGCCAATTTCAAGATATAGTTTTAAATAAATTAAACTATGAAAAATCTGCCAATCTTACAGGTTTCTCACTCCTGTGTTAAAAAACCCTAAATTCAAATTCATTTGTTCTATTTTAAATAAATTTTATGCGAAGAACAAACAAAATAAGTGTGTTGCAAATCCACTTGAAGAAAGAATGCTGTGAAAAACCCTAGCAGAAACAGGGTAAGCGAAGTGTAGAAACTTGCATTTCACGGAGCAATTTCCTAGAATTATTGGCATGAGAGGTAGTGGAGTGACAAAATAAGGCTCAGATTTCTCGAAATTAAAGGGGCATTATAGATTTTCTACAAATCAAATGCAATTGCAACTGCACAGGTTTTTAAAGAAATCTTTGATAAACTTTATGCAGAGAAGAAAAGATGCGCGTTGCAAATCCACCGGAAAATTGAATGCTGTGAAAAATAGTAAGCAGAGTCTAAAATCTCACCTTACATGGGGCGATTTGTGTTGCAAATCCACTTGAAGAAGGAATGCTGTGAAAAACCCTAGCAGAAACAGGGTAAGCGAAGTCTAGAAACTGACATTTCATGGAGCAATTTCCTAAATTTATTGGCATGAGAGGTAGTGCAGTGACAAAATAGGGCTCAGATTTCTCGAAATTAAAGGTTCATTATAGATTTTCTACACTTCAAATGCAACTGCACAGGTTTTTAAAAGAATCTTTGATAAACTTTATGCAGAGAGGAAAAGAGGCGTGTTGCAAATCCACCGGAAAAATGAATGCTGTGAAAAACAGTAAGCGGAGTTTAAAAACTCACCTTCCATGGAGCGATTTTTTTGAATTTTACAGAAATATGACGCGTGACAAAATTGGTCTAGCAAGATTGCAAATTAATCAATTAAATGTTATTTTATTTTTTTGTTGAGTAAGGGACCTCTATAAATTTTAGTTGGATAAAGACAAAGTTAACAACTGTATAACCCACTCACAAGCATTCAACTCCTACCAAGCAACCTACCTCAACGCAACCAATAAAATATTATTATACAAATCTTAATAAAAATAAATAATAAAGTTAAATTGTGAAAGTTTTGGGTAGTTTCTATAAGTGGTTTGACTCTATATGAAGTGGGATAGAGATAATACAGCAAATATTATTTTTTTAAAGTTTTTTTATATATTTATAAGTATTTATAAATGTAAATTTAATTTAAATTTTTATTTAAAAAATATATATATATATATTTTTTTTAAGTTATTAATTCAAAAAATAT
Source organism: Wollemia nobilis (assembly GCA_028583015.1). NCBI lineage: Eukaryota > Viridiplantae > Streptophyta > Pinopsida > Araucariales > Araucariaceae > Wollemia > Wollemia nobilis. The sequence goes on from JAQPPZ010000995.1 coordinate 758,995, forward strand.
AATTTTTTTTTTGTATTTTTTTAATTAATAACTTTAAAATATGGTGGTTTCTTATTTTGTTTAATTTTTTGGTTTTTTTTTATTGATATGACAAGGATTAGATTTTTTGGCCTGATTTCAAATGTAAATTTAATCTTCAAAATTTGGATCTTCTTTTTATTTTTAAGATCTAGAAGTTTATGTCTAATGTCATGTTGTATAAGCTCGGTTTTCAACCCCAAGTGTCTAGTGGAGGGATTGACGTTGGAATGTAGATACTCCTTTCAAGAACTACTCTTCTTCCTTGCTTTATCAGCTTCTTAATCCTTTTTCCTCTAGTATTGACAAGCTTAATGAGATATGGTAGACTCACTCTACCTCCTATAATTGGATTGCTCATTTGAACCGTATCTAGTATTGAAATCTTGAACCTAAGAACATTTTTTTTCTCTGGTCTCTTATTTATCAAGGTCTTCCTATGGGAGAGAAGCTTAGTAGGGTTGGTCTTCCTAATCCTAATTGTCTAATTTGTGGTCGTATTGAAATATTTAAGCATCTATTTTGGTTTTGCCCTCGTGCTTAGTCTACCTGGGTTTGGATTCACTCATTGTTTAAACTTTTTCATCCCAAGTTCTTCAAATGGCAAATGATTTTTTTGTGATTAGTTGTTGGCTTACTTATATTGTTGCTATGTGGAATTTCTTTTGTGCAATTATTTTGTTTCAGCTATGGAAAGCTAGGAATGCTACTTTCTAATCTAAAAATTTAATTTCTTTACAATTTTCTACAAATGAAAATATTACAATGCTTTTTGTTGTTACCATTCAGATCCATTCGTAGGCTTCCAAGGTGGCACATTTGATGAATCTTATTGAGTATTGGTGCGAGGTTCCATGCATTATCAAAGGTTTCTTCTGATCTCCCTATGCCTCAAGGTCCTTTAGTGTAGTAGGTCGAGGGGGCAATGTTCTCCAACCTCAAGTTATTTTGTCAGTGCTCATAGTAGGGCTCGGTCTCCTCCCATATCTCACAGCAGCATCATTGACGTTCATGCTATTCGTAGTGTGGTTGGAGTCTTGTGCATTGCTCAACTAATCATGGTACTGGTTGGAGCCTTGGTCCGTCTCCTCGACCGATTACTTCTCCTCCTACTCTTGCTCGTTTTGCTCCATTGTCGCCTTCAACTTTGATCAATTCTACTCCCCCTGGTTGGGGTATTATGGTTCCTTTGATGAACATTGTTGCTCCTGATAACTCTTGGTTTGTCGATCCGCCTGCAGATAATCCTCATGGTTTGGGCTCTTTTAGGCCAAAGAATGATCCTTCTCCTCCTCTAGGAGTGGCTCCTTATGCTTAGTTATGTTGTTTGTTCACCCTTTTAAGGGTTGGTTTTGTATTTGGCCTTGGGCCTCGTATTTTGGTTTCTTTGGTTGTTCTCAAACTTTGGTTTTGGTACCCTGTTTAGGGTTTTGATCATGTGGATGGCCTTGGACCCCGAGTTGTGATCTCTCCAACTCCTTTTTTATTGTAACCTCTTTTATTTAATATAATTGTTGGTTCTAATAATATATATATATATATATATATATATATATAATTTGATTGAGATAAATTAGTGTTAGGCCTACATATACAAACTTTGAATTAAAAGACATGCTTGGTTTATATAAACTTAACATATTAAAATTATTTTGTTATACCTGCTTAAAAATTCAAGAAATGTTGATTTGAAAAGTAATAATTTAATTGGTTGGTAAGAATTTTGGTATATAGAGAAAAGATTAGAAAAAAAATAGAGGTAAAATGGTAAATCATTTTTATTTAACAAAGGATGTTGTGTATTTAATATTTGTGAACATGGTGTACAACTTACTCTTGTGCCCAATTGAACTTTAGACTTCGGAGTTTCAAAGTCTTATTATTAAGCACACTAGAAGAGAGGATTTGTGCAGGTAGTGGTTGAACCTTAGACCTTTTATTTGGAGTGTCAAAGTCTTATTATTAAACACACTTGAAGAGAGGATTTGTGCGAGTAATGGGTCGTTGGTCACTTTTGTATCATGGATTTTAAAAACCTTCTATTCTATTACTATCATGTCCCAAATTTTCAACCTTCAATGAGCTTTTTTTCTTTTGAAATAACCATATGCATATATTAGATTAGGGTATGGTCCTGACTTACTTATCAAGCACCATTCTTTAAGTTCAATTAAAGACTTTAGAGATCACCAATAACTAGTTCCTCTCATCTCCACGATGAATTCTTTTCTCTTTAGCCCACCACGAAGTATACCCATCCCTACAACTTACATATGTCAGTCTATGTAAATGTACTAGGTGTAGTGTAGGATTAGGCATCAATTTCATTCTCCCAATAAGCTAGCTTATCCCTTATCCCTTTCAATTTATTGAAAGGGCGCACTAATCTTTACACCATATATATATATATATATATATATATATATATATATATATATATATATATATATATATATATATATATATATTTATATATATATATATTTATTTATTTATTTATTTATTTATTTATATATATATTTGTCGCACTAAGCACAATGATTCCAAACTATCCATCTCATCTCCACGATGAGCTAGTCTTTCTATCAATAGGTCTCTCTTTACACCCTATTCTATGGATACAAAATATTTACTTCTCGCTTCCTTCTTTACATTATTAGAGTTTATCATGTATCGTCTTGTTTCAACATGATATGCATCCATTAGATCTTCTACACTACTAGTTAAAAAGTAGTTAATTTTCACAATTAAATGATAAAGTTTAGATGACTACACCTCCACGATGAACCTTTAACCATACTAAGTTTGATTAAAACTAACCCTCCTAAGAAGATCTCTACTAGTGTAGATAACACATACAGAACCCTCAAGCCATTCTCTAGAGGTTTTTGTTGTATGCCTACTAAAGGTTTATGCATCCAAAACTACTTTAAGGATTTTATTTAAGAGGAGCTAGGATTTATCTTATTCAGAAATATAATCCCTCTCAAGAACCGTAAAGGAAATTTACATCTTTGCGGTATAAGAATGCTATTCCATGGTTAATTCTCCAATGCACATAATAATAATAATAATAATAATAATAATAATAATAATAATAATAATATTATTATTATTATTATTATTATTATTATTATTATTATTATTATTATTATTATTATTAGAAAACATTAGATCTTTGGACGCATGTAAGAGTTCTCCAACTCATTGTTTTAAAATAATAATAATAATAATAATAATAATAATAATAATAATTCATTCTAAAACACCAAGGTCCACTCATTCTATGTATAATATGTTTCATTCAATTGCAAAGAAGGGATTCAAGCTTTAATAATAATTAAAGAAGCTCATAAACCACAACATCAATACATATAATCACAACAAAACAAATCCATAAGTTCGTCTCTATTTGTACATCCATATTATGTTCTATCTTAAAGTCCCAACGCCAGAAATTTTATATCTACATAGACCACTTTCTCCTCAAAGGAGTCAAATAGCAATAATCTAGTTTTACAAGATTACATCTCAAGCTTCTTGATTTTGTATGAATATTTAACGCTAACAAAGTCCAGACCTAGCATGGACATTCTGAATGGTTACAGAGTTTCTTTTTCTGTTCTTGACTCATGTGTCGTGTAGAATCCACCTCCTTCAGATTCTCCTTCGCTCCACCGAGAAGGGATGCAATGAAGGACTGGGACAACGCTTAAATGGGGATGCATTCCTATATGCATGCATTTTCTTTTCATTGCGAGCAACATTTTGAAATGACTTATTATTCTATCCTAGGTGATGGGTGGAGTTGGAAATTTGTGCTCTTGGAAGATGTTTTTGGCTGCCCTCAACATCTTAGAGCAGCGTGGACTGTTATCAGAGCAGCAACTTGTATGTTATTTGGAAGAGGAGATGCAGTTTAGTTTTTCGAAATGAAACTATTCTTGCTTCTGGAATTATGTCCAATGCTATTATATATTCTTGTATTTTGATTTTTTTATTAATAAAAACAATATTTAAAAAAAAACATTTTTAAATAAACCAAAACATATCCTTTATGCACAATCTAGTAAGCTGCAGATAATTAACACTCTTTTAAAACAAAAGAACTCTAATAATTCACCAAAAATATCACAGAAGTTCCTTTGAATTTAGCAGGCTCTATGCCTCACAAATTAGAACCGAATTACATGCATCAATGGTTTTTCTTCAGTTTGTTAGGGACCCCATAATCCCTTCACTAGTTTTAATTTTTAAATTCCGTTGGGTTTACGTTCGATATAACATTTTCAAAAAAACCCACCATGTCCTTGAAGACCAAGCAAATTTTAATCTTACTTGTTCAATATTCACATTACAGCCTTTTCATTTTCTTTATCTGTAAATGCATAGTTCCAATCAATCACAAAAGTAGTAGTACAGGTTTTTGTTCGCATGCAACAATTATTTTAGCTACACAATATAGAATCATAACATAGAGTATTAAGGGTTCTTTTTCCAAAATAAAATCAAACTAAAACCTTTGTTTACTTATTATAGAACTGCCAACACGTTCGGGTTCTCACCTTGTGGCTTTATAAACAAGTATTTCAACCGGACGCCTAAGGCGTTATAAACAATTATTTCAACCGGACGCCTAAGTTTTCAAAAGGCTTTTTAGAATATGAGAAAATATAGTGACTGGTTTCAAACGGTTCCTCATCAGTCCCATAGTGGTCCTTAGCGATGAGTTTGTGGCTTCCATTCCATACGACAGCCACATCTGACTTTTCTCATACCTCGAGGTAAACATAATACGTCACATAATACGTCACATAATACGTCACATAGGCCATAATTTGTAGAATTATCATCTTTCCCTCATTCATACATATCTCCAGTACACAAATCTTATAATGCACGTATACATTGGAAAGTATTCTTTAGTTTTAGTGGTGCTAGTTAATAAAAGGAAGTAGTTTGATTTGAATTTTTTAAATGTGTTCCAGACAGGGGACCTTATAAAACCGTGAGCGACACACTACATAAATTATTGGGAGCAACCTAAGATTTAAACCGTGGTTGATAATAAAAAATGACTGTAAATGTAATCGTTTTCCCTAAACTACTAAAAAAATCCTAATTACTTCACCTCATAATGGGTTCTCAACGTAATTTACTGACGCTGCCAAATTTTTTAAGATTAAATTATAAATTTAATTAGTCTGACATAAATGATTTAGTCAAAGTACCCTGTTCACATCGCATTTCGGGTACACAATAGTTTTTTCAATTGTGCTCAAAGGCTACTAATCTCACAGGATTATTCACATGCACTCTCCTCCAGGGGAAGATTTATTAATCTATAAATTCTCTGGAGGTAATAATAACCAATACGGGTTTTTACATACTATTAAAAGGAATTCATACCAAAATAAACCAAAGGTATACTTTAAACAACACACAGTGAGTTAGGAAGTATGAACAAAAACATAACATTTCTCCTTCTCACAAACCAAACAAAACATACCAGCTATGATATACTATTGTACAAGCTATAGTTTTTAAGAGTTTATCTCTTCGTAAGTTTTTCAATGTCTACTTGGAAATTGCACTCCAATTCCACAAGGTGACCCAGTAACACAGTGAGTATCTAGTTTTGCTAGCTCTCGTGCTTTTTTTTTCCTCTCTTCGTTTTTTTTCTTTCCCTACTGAAAAAATGCCACCTCCATCCCCCATTACCTGGTTGCCCTTGGACGTCATTAGTGGGTCGTGTTTTATCTTCAACCAACAATATGCGCATTCCCTCCCTTTTGGGGTATGATGAAAAGTTACCAACCGGTAAGCTAAATGATGCAATTACCAAGGTTCTTGCCTATGCCAAAATTGAAGATTTTAAATATTACCATTTTCTATAGTTGTTAAGTAATCAACAAACTCTCCATAGACTATATAATAATACCTCCCTCCCAAAACAAAAAGTTATTAAGCCTAAGAAAGATCATTGTATTAAACAAACATAACTTTAATCACTTTGATAGATTATATACTCCAATAACTTTACCAAAAACACTTTCATAAAGCCTTTCATTCTTCAAACAAAAGAGGTTGGAAATAACGCATGGTAAGGTTAGACCTTACCTTTTACCTCCCTGGACGGTAGAGACTGGACGGCAGAGGTTTGACGGCATGGGCGGCAAAGAGAACGAATTCTAATTTTCTTCTTCTTTCCTCCCTATTTTCCTTCATCCTTTTTTCTTTCCCTTAAGGTAGCGATTATGGTTTATTTTCTTCTATTTAAACCTTGTAACCGATTAATTCCTAATGCAAGTTTATTCTATTTTCTCCTAACTATTTCTTCTTGGTTACTAACCTAAGCTCCTATCACAATATCTGGTATCAGAGCTGGTTCACGTTTGGCTGGAAGGCGCGGCGAGCAAGGCACGAATCCCGAGGAGGTCGGCCCATAGCATGCAAACCGAGACAAGAGGCCCACAGCACGCGAACCGAGGCAACAAGAGGCACGGATCTCGAGGAGATAATCAGGAGGCGACATGTGGCAGACAACGAGCGAGCGAACGCGACACGTGGCAGGGAGCGGACTCGACGACCGGACACGTGGCAGGGAGCGGACGCGACAGCGCGACACGTGGCAGGGAGACGACGCGACAAGTGGCGAGCAGACAGGCGGGCGACTGGACGGGCAACGCGCGGGAGGCAAAAGGCGTGGTCTCGATTGCCCGTAGGCAATCGAAACTCATCCGCCGAATATAGGCTTTTAAAGCCTGTAAGTTTCATCTGCAGAGCGGATGTGGGACAAATGTCCCGTGTTTTTTTTTTAAATATTTGCTAGCCCGACGGAATAGAAGGAAGGCAAGCGCCTTCCATTCGCGTCGGACAGGCTAGCCCGACTGGCCATTCGGGCCAGCGTTAAGGCTTGGCGCGGGAGGTCGCGGGGTCGAACCCCATGCGCGCCATATATAATCTTTTGCACAATAAAAATTAAATTTTTTTTATTTTTTTCATATTTTTTTATAAAAATTTATATTTTTTATAGATTTTTTTTTTTTTTAAATTTAACAATTTTTTTAAATCTTATCTATAGAAGATATATTTTATAAAATTTTTTTGATTAAAATTAAAATTTTTATGCATTTAAAAATAAGTTTTTTTTTTTTAAAAAAGGGAATCTATCTATCAAAATTGTGGAAGAAAAGATATTTCCTAAGAGGAAATTGCTGTAACATTTTTTTACGCTTTGAGAGGTAAAAATTTAGTAACATTTCCTAAGAGGAAATTTTGTGTAAAAGAAAATTTCAGGGAAATTTTCTTAGATGATACGATCGAATGGATGTTATCAGGCTCTTTGTAAACTGTTACTAAGAACGAACGTCGAAAACTTTGATGAGCATGTGAGAACACTAGGCATAAATTCAGTCTTTTCACAGTTGCAAAACGTAGTTATTGCACAACAGAGAAATCCTGATCTAGGATATGAAGCAGATTCATAAGATAACTCTTTTGGGAGTAGATTTGAACAATTCGAATCTGTGGAGATTGCTCCACAAGGATCTGAATATACTCATTATAGTAATTCAGTTGAAATCCTACAACCTCCTTCACCTGAAATTATATTGATCAGTGACGATGACGAACAAGTCGCTGACAATTTTGTAATTGCTGAATCACAACAAGAATAGGTTGTTTTTTGAAGGATAAATCAAGCAAGGCTTGATAGTTTGTAAAGTCTTTTTGTAATAAGACTATATAAGAAAGGTTTCTTGTTTTAATAGATTGTAATGGGATCAAATAACAATCTACCAATCCCCGAATTCAATGGGGATAATTATGAGTACTGGTCCATCAAAATGAGGACATTATTCATAGGAAAAGGACTATGGGATAGTATTGAATACGGTTACACTGCTCCAATAGATTGGACTACTTTGAGTGCAACCGACAAGAAGACCTTCAAAGATGCACAAAAAAATAACTCTTTTGTCTTATACCATCTTCAATCAGCATTAGATCCAAGTATCTTTCCTAGAATTGCATCTTTCTTAACTGCCAAAGATGCATGGAATGCCTTGAAAGAAGGATTCCAAGGAAGTGATAAAGTGAAGGATTCCAAGGAAGTAGGGTATTGTGAATCTACCAAAGGGTATAGATTGTACAATCCCAAGACACATAAAATAGTTATCTCCAGGGATGCAATTTTTGATGAAGGGGGAGAATGGGGTCATAAAAAATTTGTTGATATAGACTCTAATTCTGAAAGTTCCACATTTGTATAGCCCAAGAAAAGTAGTGGAAGTAGTTCCCCTCCACAAAGTCCACATCAGGAATCTTCATCGAGTACATCAAGTGGTACATCAAGTCCAAGAGGAACTCCTTTTTTGGCACCCCCAAACTCTCCGAAACGATTTCAGAGATCTGTAAGCGCTCCAAGTCCGATGGATATTGATCCAGTTTCTCAAAGGAAAGAAACAAATAAAGGAAAGCGCATACTACAGAGTCATCCATCTTCTCAAATGTTGGATAGGAATTTCCAACAAAGATACACTAGGAGTCAAGCTAGTGAGATGAACGACATTTTGTCAAGACTTGAAAATCTTCACATGTCAGGAGATGATGAGTCTCATGAACCAAGGGGTGATGTAGTCAATTATGCTTTGTTGGTTGCTGTACAGCTAGAACCATCTAGCTATGAAAAAGCATGTACTGAAAGTATATGGCAAGATGCCATGGAAGAGGAAATATCCTCAATTAAAAAGAATGATACTTGGGAGCTTGTGAAGCTTCCCAAGGGAAAAAAATGTGTTCGATGTAAATGGGTCTATAAGACCAAATTCAATGGGGATAATTATGAGTACTGGTCCATCAAAATGAGGACATTACTCAGAGGAAAAGGACTATGGGATAGTATTGAAGACGGTTACACTGCTCCAACAGATTGGACTACTTTGAGTGCAACCAACAAGAAGACCTTCAAAGATGCACAAAAAAATAACTCTTTTGCCTTATACCATCTTCAATCAGCATTAGATCCAAGTATCTTTCCTAGAATTGCATCTTTCTTAACTGCCAAAGATGCATGGAATGCCTTGAAAGAAGGATTCCAAGGAAGTGATAAAGTGAAGCAAGTCAGGCTTCAGACCTTAAAAAGAGATTTTAAAAATCTCAGAATGAAGGAAAATGAAAGAGTCGGTGACTATTGTGTACGAGTCAAAGCAATAGTTGATATGATGCAAACTTTAGGTGATAACACAACAGTTGAAACAATTGTGAAGAAAGTGTTGAGAACACTTCTTCCTAAGTGGAATCACATTGCCATCATAATTGAAGAATCAAAAGACCTTTCTACTCTTACATTTGATAGTTTGATTGGATCATTAACATCACATGAAGAGCGCATTCAAGGAACACCTTCAACAAGCTATGGAGGTGATGACAAAGCCTTCACTTCGAACGAAGTTGCAAGACGAGGACAAGGAAGAGGCCGAGGCAGAGGACAACAACAAAGAGGCAAAGGCCAAAGCAACTCCTATAGAGGAGGAAATCAAAACAGAGGTGGAAATAAAAATAGAGGAGCCAATCAGAACCAAAGCGGCAATGCAGGTCATGGAAATCAATGACGAGGAAGTAACAAAACTAAAACGGCTGACACTTCACTCGTGATTGCTGGTCAAAGTCTTCAAAAGATGAAAGCAGTCAATATGGCTCATTTTATGGAGAAGAAGAAGGCACCTCAAATATTTTTCTTTCATATGGACAGTCAGATCAAAATCTCAAAGACACATGGATTTTAGATACTGGTTGCTCCAACCACATGAGTGGCAAAGAAAATCTCTTTGCTACATTAAATTCAAATTATAAATCCCATGTTAAGTTAGGGGATAATAAATCTTTGCAAGTTGAAGGCATTGGAGCTATGGAAGTTCCAACAAAAGAAGGCCTTAAAAAGGTGAATGACATATACTATACTCCACAGCTACAACACAATTTGTTAAGTGTTGGCCAAATGATGGAGAAGCATTACAAATTAGTTTTTGATGAAGGAAAATGTACAATCCTTGATAAAAACAATTGTAATAGAGTCATCATAGAAGTACCTATGACAAAGAATAGGTTATTCCCTCTGAAATTTGGTGAGCCAGGGGGAGCTCAACTTGCAAATATTGCTATTTCAAATCCAAGTGTATTGTGGCACTTGAGATATGGTCACCTCAATTCCGCTAGCTTGAAAATGTTAACTTCACAAGCTATGGTGAGAAGACTACCAAAAATTCAAGAACATAAGAAGGCATGAGAAGCATGTGCTTTGGGAAAGCACTCCAGAACAAAGTTTCCAAAAGGGCTAGCGTGGAGAGCAAGCTATCCTCTTCAGCTAGTACATTCGGACATCTGTGGTCCAATGCAAACAAAAAGCCTTGGAAATAATTCGTATTTCCTAACATTCATAGATGATTATTCTAGAATGTGCTGGATCTATTTTCTGAAACACAAATATGAAGCATTTGATTGCTTCATAGACTTCAAAAATAATGTAGAAAAGCAATGTGACTACTATGTCAAATTTCTTCACACTGATAGAGGAGGAGAGTACTCCTCAAATGAATTTTTAAATTATTGTAAGCAAAATGGGATAACAATGTAGTTCACCACTGCCTATACCCCACAGCAAAACGGTGTGGCCGAAAGAAAGAACTGTACCCTTGTTGAAATGGCATGTACGATGCTTCAAACAAAGCATCTAACATACAGCTATTGGGCAAATGCAGTGAGAACTAGTGCATATATTCTAAATAGAAGTCTGAATTATAGTTTAGATGGTATCACTCCTTATGAAGGATGGTACGATAAGAAACCAAATGTCAAAAATTTTCGAGTATTTGGTTCTTTAGCTTATGCACACATTCCTGAGGAGAAGAGAAAGAAGCTTGATCCCAAGAGTCAAGCATGTATTTTTGTAGGGTATTGTGAATCTACCAAAGGGTATAGATTGTACAATCCCAAGACACATAAAATAGTTATCTCCAAGGATGTAATTTTTGATGAAGGGGGAGAATGGGGTCATAAAAAATTTGTTGATATAGACTCTAATTCTGAAAGTTCCACATTTGTACAGCCCAAGAAAAGTAGTGGAAGTAGTTCCCCTCCACAAAGCCCACATCAGGAATCTTCATCGAGTACATCAAGTGGTACATCAAGTCCAAGAGGAACTACTTTGTTGGCACCCCCAAACTCTCCGAAACGATTTCAGAGATCTGTAAGCACTCCAAGTCCGATGGATATTGATCCAATTTCTCAAAGGAAAGAAACAAATAAAGGAAAGCGCATACTACAGAGTCATCCATCTTCTCAAATGTTGGATAGGAATTTCCAACAAAGATACACTAGGAGTCAAGCTAGTGAGATGAACGACATTTTGTCAAGACTTGAAAATCTTCACATGTCAGGAGATGATGAGTCTCATGAACCAAGGGGTGATGTAGTCAATTATGCTTTGTTGGCTGCTGCACAGCTAGAACCATCTAGCTATGAAAAAGCATGTCTCGAAAGTATATGGCAAGATGCCATGGAAGAGGAAATATCCTCAATTAAAAATAATGATACTTGGGAGCTTGTGAAGCTTCCCAAGGGAAAAAAATGTGTTCGATGTAAATGGGTCTATAAGACCAAATTCAATGGGGATAATTATGAGTATTGGTCCATCAAAATGAGGACATTACTCATAGGAAAAGGACTATGGGATAGTATTGAAGACGGTTACACTGCTCCAACAGATTGGACTACTTTGAGTGCAACCGACGAGAAGACCTTCAAAGATGCACAGAAAAATAACTCTTTTGCCTTATACCATATTCAATCAGCATTAGATCCAAGTATCTTTCCTAGAATTGCATCTTTCTAAATTGCCAAAGATGCATGGAATGCCTTGAAAGAAGGATTCCAAGGAAGTGATAAAGTGAAGCAAGTCAGGCTTCAGACCTTAAAAAGAGATTTTGAAAATCTCATAATGAAGGAAAATGAAAGAGTCGGTGACTATTGTGTACGAGTCAAAGCAATAGTTGATATGATGCAAACTTTAGGTGATAACACAACAGTTGAAACAATTGTGAAGAAAGTGTTGAGAACACTTCTTCCTAAGTGGAATCACATTGCCATCATAATTGAAGAATCAAAAGACCTTTCTACTCTTACATTTGATAGTTTGATTGGATCATTAACATCACATGAAGAGCGCATTCAAGGAACACCTTCAACAAGCTATGGAGGTGATGACAAAGCCTTCACTTCGAACGAAGCTGCAAGACGAGGACAAGGAAGAGGCCGAGGCAAAGGACAACAACAAAGAGGCAAAGGCCAAAGCAACTCCTACAGAGGAGGAAATCAAAACAGAGGTGGAAATCAAAACAGAGGATCCAATCAGAACCAAAGCGGCAATGCAGGCCGTGGAAATCAAGGACGAGGAAGTAACAAAACTAAAACGACTTGTTTCAATTGTGGGAAACAAGGACACTTTTCTCGTGATTGTTGGTCAAAGTCTTCAAAAGATCAAAGCAGTCAATATGGCTCATTTTATGAAGAAGAAGAAGGCACCTCAAATATTTTTCTTTCATATGGACAGTTAGATCAAAATCTCAAAGACACATGGATTTTAGATACTGGTTGCTCCAACCACATGAGTGGCAAAGAAAATCTCTTTGCTACATTAAATTCAAATTATAAATCCCATGTTAAGTTAGGGGAAAATAAATCTTTGCAAGTTGAAGGCATTGGAGCTATGGAAGTTCCAAAAAAAGAAGGCCTTAAAAAGGTGAATGACATATACTATACTCCACAGCTACAACACAATTTGTTAAGTGTTGGCCAAATGATGGAGAAGCATTACAAATTAGTTTTTGATGAAGGAAAATGTACAATCCTTGATAAAAACAATTGTAACAGAGTCATCACAGAAGTACCTATGACAAAGAATAGGTTATTCCCTCTGAAATTTGGTGAGCCGGGGGAGCTCAACTTGCAAATATTGCTATTTCAAATCCAAGTGTATTGTGGCACTTGAGATATGGTCACCTCAATTTCGCTAGTTTGAAAATGTTAACTTCACAAGCTATGGTGACAGGACTACCAAAAATTCAAGAACATAAGAAGGCATGAGAAGCATGTGCTTTGGGAAAGCACTCCAGAACAAAGTTTCCAAAAGGGCTAGCGTGGAGAGCAAGCTATCCTCTTCAGCTAGTACATTCGGACATCTGTGGTCCAATGCAAACAAAAAGCCTTGGAAATAATTTGTATTTCCTAACATTCATAGATGATTATTCTAGAATGTGCTGGATCTATTTTCTGAAACACAAAGATGAAGCATTTGATTGCTTCATAGACTTCAGAAATAATGTAGAAAAGCAATGTGACTACTATGTCAAATGTCTTCACATTGATAGAGGAGGAGAGTACTCCTCAAATGAATTTTTAAATTATTGTAAGCAAAATGGGATAAAAAGGCAGTTCACCACTGCCTATACCCCACAGCAGAACGGTGTGGCCGAAAGAAAGAACCGTACCCTTGTTGAAATGGCACGTACGATGCTTCAAACAAAGCATCTAACATACAACTATTGGGTAGATGCAGTGAGAACTAGTGCATATATTCTAAATAGAAGTCCGACTTCTAGTTTAGATGGTATCACTCCTTATGAAGGATGGTACGATAAGAAACCAAATGTCAAACATTTTTGAGTATTTGGTTCTTTAGCTTATGCACACATTCCTGAGGAGAAGAGAAAGAAGCTTGATCCCAAGAGTCAAGCATGTATTTTTGTAGGGTATTGTGAATCTACCAAAGGGTATAGATTGTACAATCCCAAGACACATAAAATAGTTATGTCCAGGGATGTAATTTTTGATGAAGGGGGAGAATGGGGTCATAAAAAATTTGTTGATATAGACTCTAATTCTGAAAGTTCCACATTTGTACAGCCCAAGAAAAGTAGTGGAAGTAGTTCCCCTCCACAAAGTCCACATCAAGAATCTTCATCGAGTACATCAAGTGGTACATCAAGTCCAAGAGGAACTCCTTTGTTGGCACCCCCAAACTCTTCGAAATGATTTCAGAGATCTGTAAGCGCTCCAAGTCCGATGGATATTGATCCAGTTTCTCAAAGGAAAGAAACAAATAAAGGAAAGCGCATACTATAGAGTCATCCATCTTCTCAAATGTTGGATAGGAATTTCCAACAAAGATACACTAGGAGTCAAGCTAGTGAGATGAACGACATTTTGTCAAGACTTGAAAATCTTCACATGTCAGGAGATGATGAGTCTCATGAACCAAGGGGTGATGTAGTCAATTATGCTTTGTTGGTCGCTGCACAGCTAGAACCATCTAGCTATGAAAAAGCATGTACTGAAAGTATATGGCAAGATGCCATGGAAGAGGAAATATCCTCAATTAAAAATAATGATACTTGGGAGCTTGTGAAGCTTCCCAAGGGAAAAAAATGTGTTGGATGTAAATGGGTCTATAAGACCAAATTTAATGTTGATGGAAGCATTGAAAGGCACAAGGCAAGATTAGTAGCTAAGGGTTTTACTGTTGACAATATTGTCACATTCCACCAAGGGGCAAAAAAATTGAAACTTTGTATAATATTTGTTTTGTTGAAAGTTTTTTTTGTTTATAAGTTATAGCAATTTTGGTTTTCCCTATTGCCCCTGGTGGACAAAATGAAAAGAAAAGAGCTTCAGGCCCGAAGCACTTCAAATCATCACTTTGGACGAGAACTTTGCCGAAAAGGTCCGAAGGAAACACTTCGCACCCGAAGCATTCCCAGCGACTACTTCGAGTGAAGAGTTTGCGAAGCAGCAGCATCCAAGCAAGCTCGCCGAAAAGGAAAAGATAGCCCGAATCTGCCAAGGTGAAGAAATTACTTCAGGCCCGAAGTATTTCTAAAACCCACTTCAGCCAGTTTTCACCCGAAGTAGTAGAGGTCGAAAAGTGTTTCAGCTGAAACTCCCTCGAACCACCGTTTCAAAAGAAGATCGGCTCGAAGCGTTTTCCCGACCTATTAGCGAAGCAGTTTCACCAGCGAAGCAGCAAAGGATAGAGAGAAATCGGCTTCGGCACTCCACACCCCCGAGGTAGTTTTGCGAAGTGAAAATCTGTGAGGCACTTCCCAGGAACGCTTCCCAAGTTGGGCATTTTCTCGAGGCAGTCAGAGAGCCTCATAAATGCATGTTTTCTTGCCTAATAAGGCCGCTGCTCATTTTTGGCAATTGGATGCGAAGTATCAGCCCGAGAAGAAGAGCCCGGCAAGCATGGCCGCCACTCGAGCACCGCACCTGCAATCCAAGGACACCTAGGTGGCTCATTTAATGCGTATTTCCTCGGCTGACTCGGTCACCCTTACCAGTTTTGGTAGCCGATTTGAGGGATCATCTACAGCATCAACGAGGAGCCAATTTCTCAAGGCTCGAGGGTGTACTCTGCATTTTTTGTAATAATGATTCAGAGGGTCGGGTCCTCTATAAAAACCCAGGCATGTAATGTAAAAGGGGGGGAAACTTTCTGCTAGAAAGCTGCTGTAACTTGATGTCCTGCGTTTAATACTAAAGATATTTTGTGCTCCATTTCTCTCTTTTATGCTGCCTTCTGTGCTTAATTCTTTTGTCTTTTCTTGTTCGCATACTGAGACTCTGAATCCTGAATTCGGTGTACGATCAAGGACTGAACCTCTGAAATTCGCCCTAAAGGATACATAGGAGAGGAAAAATGCCTTGTCGCTTTCTTTTATGCTGCCTGGTGGATTGAGGTTTTTGTTATTCCCTTATCTCAATCACTATTACTCTGAACCCTGAATTCCAGCGAGAGAGAAAGGAGAACCCTGCGAACCCGTCCAGAGGATACATAGGAAGTTCGACATTTCGTTTCTTTCATGTTGTTCTTGGTATTTCTTGTTGCTATTCGAGTTGTTAGCGAGTAATCATGCTTCCTATTCTCTCCCACCTCAAATCATCATTCTCTAACCCTTACCCTTTTTATTTCTTTTCCTAACCCTTACCCTGTTTATTTCTTTCCTGCACTCTTGTCTCAAACCCCAAAAGTAGATTAGTATAGGAGCCGGCATTTCTCCGGAGATCGGCACGAGGGGCATCTCTTCCCTTCGGCCTTTCAATGTTGGTCGCAGGTCCAGGGCACGCAAACCCACCGAAAGTCCTTTCCTGTGCGGATTTGATGACCAACAGTTTCTGGCACGCCCGGTGGGACTCAAGGTCCCATATTTGAGAAAATTTCTAGCCCATCTTCACCGGAGCCAGTAGTTCTAACAAGTTCCCGGTGAGATCCAGTCAGTCTCACCCCCTGAGTAGTAGTGAGAATCGATGCTCTCATTACTAAGAGACTCTTAGCATCTGGCGACTCTGTTTTACCCGAGAATCTTCAAGTCGTAAAGACCAATACTAAAAGCCTGTGCCTTCATGCAAATGATATGGAGAGTTAGGAATAGAGGAGAGGAAACCGAGTTCTTTGAGCTTGATATTGATGCCTTTGGGGAACGCTCTAGGTTAGTTACCCTCGAATATCTCTTACGTGGGACATCCTCGCAAGAGGCTACTGTTGACAAGCAAGGCCTAACTTTCGATAGCACAATGGCTAGTTTTCCTTCGAATCCTCCCAACTCATCGAAGAATCCTAGTGCCTCCGTTCCCATTGCCCTTTCGACGAGCAACCCAAGAGGGACTTCGGGGACTTCTGTTCCACAAAACCCAGGCACAAATATGGCCCAGCAACAACAACAACAATAGTAGCAACCGTCGCCCAGATTATTCCCAGCATGGAATTCTTCGTCACCGTTGAATATCGCGGGCCAAGGGCAAGTTCCACCTGCTGTAATAAAAAAGCTTCCAACATTCGACGAAACTAGAAAGACTGCTCTAGAGCATATCCAGGACATCATTTCCCTGGCGAAAATCCATGATATCACAGAAGAGCGAGTGATGGTGAAGCTCCTGGTTTGTCTCCCTTAGAGGAAAACTCCTCTATTGGTATAGAATTCTGCCATTCGGCACTATTACGGAATGGGACCAATTAGCCGGGCAGTTGATGTAAGGCTTCAATGAGTCCGCTGATCCAACTTCTCTTCTGCAACAATTCACTTCGATCCAAAGACATCCACAAGAAGAAATTATAGACTTCAATGTTAGGTTCACTCGAACCTAGCAAAGAGTCCCAGTTGGGCTTCGCCCGACTGACGAAGCCACGACATACTACTTCCTTCGGGAATTCAATCCTGATATCGGTCTTATGATAAGGTACTCAAATGTCAATACTTTTCCAGAGTTGTATGGGTTAGCCAAGAAAGCAGAAACGGACCTCATAGTCATGGGTAAACTCCCTAAAAAAATGCCAATAGCCCAATACCGAACCCCGAGGCTCATTCCTCCATTGTAAATAACGTGTTCCCACTCGTCGAAGCCCCCGTCACCCTTGTTGCCGAACCTTCGAGTGAGGCTATCCCCTTCAACTCCTTATATTTGTTCAATCCCTCGGCTGTAGACCCAACCGCATTCGACTTCGAGCTGTCCTCAATACGGGAGTCTCCCTTGGCCAAAAAACTCCTCCAAGCCCGACAAAACATAGAAAGAATGTTGAAAGAGGCAAGAAAGAAGAGAGGGCGCTCGCTAGCTCAAGTTGAGAAATGTGTCATCTTCGATTTCAAGGTGGGAAAGGTGCATAAAGTGAAGAAGATACCCAAAGTCCAGAAGCCCCTGGATGAAATGACTCCAGCGGACTATGAATATCAGGATAAGGAAAAGGACTTGGAACATATGAATGTGGACAAGGAGTCCGCCTCTATGCACATTGGAATCGAGACCTTCAAGGCACATGCCAACATTGCCAACAAGCACAGGTTTGAAGCCGAGAGTGCTAACATCAAGCTGGAGGAGGAGCTAGCAAGGGCTCACTCCAAATTGGTAGAGGTCGAGGAGTAATGCAAGCTGATGCATAAAGAAGCACGCGCCCTAAAGCTACAAATAGCACAGCTGGAGTGCACAGCTGAGAATCAAGCACAAAGGCAGGCCAAAAATGATTTTAGGGTCAAGGAGCTTGAAAGTAGGATCTTGCAAGCTCAGATCCAGCTGCACAAGAAGGAAAGCCTAGGGCTATTTGACAGGAGCAAAATCAAGGAGATTCGCTCATAGTTGCTCAAGAGTTTTAGGTCTCGGGATGCCAGTGCCCTTTCAGTTTTAGTCTACACCATAGAGGCCCAGGTTACCGCCGCCGAAGGATGACCAATCATCGAAGAGGTCATTCAGAATGTCAGAGCCCGACTCAAGCTAGCCCTCAAGGTCCAAGATGCAAGGTATCAAGATTTGAAGCTCGTAGCGATGAGTCAGACAGCAAGGGATTGGTCAACAGCCCAGGCCACAGTTCACGCATTTTTCTCCAAAGCCAAGAAAGCTCAAAAGGTGGAAGTCCTACTGGACGCATTCGAAAGCGAGAGGCGTGCATCAATAGGGCTACTTCGAGGAACTCTTCTCCTTAGGCTTCCCGAGTTTCATGAATGATGATGGGAAGCCATTAGCCAAGGAAGAAATCATGCCAAAGTGGCAGCAGTTTGAAGGCGATGTTTTGAAGATAGATGAGTGGGCCGAACCAATAACAAAGAAGTAGGTTTCTGATTACATATTGAAATACTATAGAATCGTCGCTTCCTTAAACGATCTGTATACTAGGTCCCAGCATGCAAAAATTGGGCAGATCGATAGGTTTTGCGCTTTGGTCAGGTCCCTGGAGAATCAAGAGCTGTTCACAAAAAGCATCTGGTCTCAGGTTCGTCGAACCTTGAGAAATATTTGCGTCCTCTTGGCCCCACTACCAACGGCTAAAGATGTAGTAGAAGCAATGGCGCCTGGAGAAGAAGAAGCAGTGGCAGAAGAAGAGGAGAGAGAAGAGGAAGAGGAAGGACAAGCTGTGGAAGCACCCCTAGAAAAGGAACAAGGAGAAGGGTCTGGAGGTAACTCTAGCCCAATGGATAAAAGCTAAGGGTTCTATCACCGAGACGAGCTCGTTGCCCCGCGAGCCGCCAAGAATGTTGACAATATTGTCACATTCCACCAAGGGGCAAAAAAATTGAAACTTTGTATAATATTTGTTTTGTTGAAAGTTTTCTTTTGTTTATAAGTTATAGCAATTTTGGTTTTCCCTATCGCCCCTGGTGGACAAAATGAAAATAAAAGAGCTTCGGGCCCGAAGCGCTTCAAATCATCACTTTGGGCGAGAACTTTGCCGAAAAGGTTCGAAGAAAACACTTCGCACCCGAAGCATTCCCAACGACTACTTTAGCTGAAGAGTTTGCGAAGCGGCATCCAAGCAAGCTCGTCGAAAAGGAAAAGATAGCCCGAATCTGCTAAGGCAAAGAAATTACTTCGAACCCGAAGTATTTCTAAAACCCACTTCAGCCAGTTTTCACCCGAAGCAATAGAGGTCAAAAAGTGTTTCGACCGAAACTCCCCCGAACCACCGTTTCAAAAGAAGATCAGCCCGAAGCGTTTTCCTGACCTATTAGCGAAGCAGTTTCACCAGCGAAGCAGCGAAGGATAGAGAAAAATTGGCTTCGGCACTCCACACCCCCGAAGTAGTTTTGCGAAGCAAAAATCAATGAGGCGCTTCCCAAGAACGCTTCCCAAGTTGGGCATTTTATCGAGGTAGTCGAGAGCCTCATAAAGGCATATTTTCTTGCCCGATAAGGTCGCTGCTCATTTTTGGCAATTGGATGCGAAGTATCAGCCCAAGAAGAAGAGCCTGGCAAGCATGGCCGCCACTCGAGCACCACACCTACAATCCAAGGACACCTAGGTGGCTAATTTAATGTGTCTTTCCTCGGCTGACTCGGTCACCCTTACCAGTTTTGGTAGCCGATTTGAGGGATCATCCGCAGCATCAACGAGGAGCCGATTTCTCAGGGCTTGAGGGTGTACTCCATCGTTTTCGTAATAATGATTTAGAGGGTCGGGTCCTCTATAAAAACCCAAGCATGTAATGTAAAAGGGGGGGGAATTTTTTGCTAGAAAGCTGCTGTAACTTGATGTCCTGCGTTTAATACTAAAGATCTTTTGTGCTCCATTTCTCTCTTTTATGCTGCCTTCTGTGTTTAATTCTTTTATCTTTTCTCGTTCGCATACTGAGACTCTGAATCTTGAATCCGGTGTACGATCGAGGACTGAACCCCTAAAATTTACCCTAAAGGATACATAGGAGAGGAAAAATGCCTTGTCGCTTTCTTTTATGCTGCCTGGTGGATTGAGGTTTCTGTTATTCCCTTATCTCAATCGCTGTTACTCTAAACCCTAAATTCCAATGAGAGAGAAAGGAGAACCCTGTGAACCCATCCAGAGGATACATAGGAAGTTTGGCATTTCATTTCTTTCGCGTTGTTCTTGGTATTTCTTGCTGCTATTCGAGTTGTTAGCGAGTAATCGTGCTTCCTGTTCTCTCCCACCTCAAATCATCATTCTCTAACCCTTACCCTTTTTATTTCTTTTCCTAACCCTTACCCTGTTTATTTCTTTCCTACACTCTTGTATCAAACCCCAAAAGTAGATTAGTATAGGAGCCGACCTTTCTCCAGATATCGTCACGAGGGGCATCTCTTCCCTTCGGCCTTTAAATGTTGGTCATAGGTCCAGGGCGCGCAAACCCACCGAAAGTCCTTTCCTGTGCGGATTTGATGACCAACAAAATGTGTTGGATGTAAATGGGTCTATAAGACCAAATTTAATGCTGATGGAAGCATTGAAAGGCACAAGGCAAGATTAGTAGCTAAGGGTTTTACTCAGATATATGGCATATATTATGAGGAAACCTTTGCTCCAGTTGCTCGACAAGAAACAATCAGAACTGTTCTTTCCTTGGCAGCCCATAAAGGATGGAACATTCAACACATGGATGTGAAAAGTGCATTTTTAAATGGATACCTGAAAGAAGAGGTGTATGTTCAACAACCTCAAGGTTTCCAAGAACAAGGAAAAGAGAACCTTGTTTATAAATTGAAAAAAACACTTTATGGCCTCAAGCAAGCACCACGAGCGTGGTACTCACGCATTGACGACTATTTTAGTGAGTATGGTTTCACAAAAAGCAAGAGTGAACCAACTCTATACTACCTTAAGAATGGAGTAGATATCCTCATAGTTTGTTTATATGTGGATGATCTAATATTTATGGGTAGTAATAATAAGATGAATATGGAGTTCAAAAACTCCATGATGAATCAGTTTGAGATGAAGGATCTCGAATTAATAAGATACTTCCTAGGCATGGAAGTACATCAATCAAAGCAAGGGATCTTCATATGTCAACAGAAATATGCTCATGACATGATCAAGAAATTTACTATGTAGTAGTGCAAATCAGTTGCAACACCAACAGGACATGGAATCTAGCTAAGCAAAGATGATGGAGCACCAAAGGTTGACATGACCAATTTCAAAAGCATGGTTGGGAGTTTAATGTTTCTCACCAACACTAGGCCAGATATACAGTATGTTGTTTCTCTAGTATCAAGGTTTATGGCTTGCCCATCCGAGCTGCACCTTCAAGCAACCAAACGAATTTTACGATATGTAAAAGGTACATTGGATTTTGGAATCCATTACCACAAGTCTAACTCTATGAAGTTAGTTGGTTATAGTGACAGTGATTGGGGCAGTAATATAGATGACATAAAATCTACATCGGGGAACCTGTTTTAGTCTAGGTTCAGGACTAATAACTTGGAGTTCCAAGAAGCAATCTGTTGTAGCATTATCATCTACAGAAGTTGAGTATATAGCCATTACCCATGCTAGTACTCAAATCCTCTGGTTGAGGAAAATCCTTGTAGAGATTGGCGAAAATAAAATTGGTCCAACCAAACTGAATTGTGATAATATTAGTGCCATACAGTTGGCATATAATCCGATCCACCACAAAAGGTCAAAACATTTTGATATGAAGTATCACTTCATAAGAGATATGGTGGAACAACAGATAGTTGAGCTTCAATACTGCAACACTTTGGATAATCTAGCAAACATCTTCACCAAAGGCATGGCTAAAGCTCAATTTATAAAGCTGAGAGACTGTATAGTCAGTCCTATCAACTTTAAGGGGGAGAATGTTGGAAATAACGCATGGTAAAAATTTATTTTTACCACAGTAAGGTTAGACCTTACCTTTTACCTCCCTGGACGGTAGAGACTGGACGGCAGAGGTTTGATGGCATGGGCGACAGAGAGAACAAATTCTAATTTTCTTCTTCTTTCCTCCCTATTTTCCTTCATCCTTTTCTCTTTCCCCTAAGTTAGCGATTATGGTTTATTTCCTTCTATTTAAACCTTGTAACCGTAGATTAATTCCTAATGCAAGTTTATTCTATTTTCTCCTAACTTTTTCTTCCTGGTTACTAACCTAAGCTCCTATCACAATAAAAGACAAGTCATATATATATATATATATAATCAAACACTTAATTTTCCTTGCAAAGGATCACTCTATATTTAAATCAAATTTCATCTAGAAAATGTTATATCAAATAAAACCATATTTAAAAGAAGATTAACAATCAACAAACATTTCCCTCATGCAGATCATGATATGCAACTACATGAAATGAGGATTTGTCCATGTTGCTCCACTGTCCGATGAATAGATCATCACATCATTTCCATTTCTTAAGGCATCCCGTTCACGGTGGTTAAGTCTTTCTTCCATCCACAAGAAAGCCTATTCATACAAAAGTGCAAATCTATTAGCACCATTACATTCTTTCATAAAATGTATGTTTTGTATAAATTAAAACATGAAATAATTAGTCATTTCATCAACAAGATACATCATTATTTTCCATAAAATATATGGTTGTAGAAACTAAGTCAATCATTCCATTAACAAGATAACCTATCAGTTCACAAATCCATCACATGAATAAATTTGCCAAGGGAGGGTCATGACAATTACACAATAGTTATAAAAAAGATTCAGGTTTCAGTGTAAGAGCAAGTATTAAATTCTAATATGTGGATGGCTCCTCGATAGTTCAATTGAAAAAGGTAATCTTCAAACAAGCATAGAGGATATGGAAATAAAATGTCTAATATGTAGGTTCACGAATTTCAAACTCCAATTATTAACCTATAGGAACTGGGCATCTACAAACTGGTAAACTAAAGGAGACATTCAAATCACGCTCTATCCCAATGGTTATTTTCTAGTGCTATTTGAGTGTCAAGAGGATCGAGAACGTGTCTTCCAAGGAGGGTTGTGGTTTCTTGGGAGACCAAGCTTGTTCATGAAACCTTGGCATACGAAGTTCCAAGGAGAGGAAGAAATGTCATTTATGGGCCTTGTGTGGGTCAGGTTATTTGGGTTACCGGATGAATACTGGAATCCCATATCCTTTGCAACCATTGAAAACACTATGGGAATATTTATGATGGTGGTTGATAGAACTTATAGTTTTGAACAAATGATATATGCCATAATATGTGTTCTAATGGACCTCGACAAACCTTTTTTTTGAAAATATCACATTACAAATAGAGGATGAAGCCTGGGAGCAAAAGGTGGATTATGAAGACATCCCATTCAGATGTCGGATATGCCATGAGTATGGGCATATGGCGAGAGATAGCCCATAGAAGTGCTTGGAGCAAATGTAGAAAAAGAAAAAGGTTGCAGGTTTTTAGAAACCTAAAAAGAAGCAGCTATGGAAAGCAATGTGGCACCAAATAGTAAATTTTCTCCTTTGATTTTTGAAGACCCAACTGTGGGAGAAGATCATCAAATGGAGGCAGAATCGATAGTGGAGCCAGTTCTTGAAGCAACTACTTGGTCCAAATTAGGGAAAAAGGCACTACCAAAAATAGATGAATACCAGATCAAAAGGAAAATAGACACAAACCTAAATCACAAAGGTCAACAAAAGAAAAATAAGCGAGGAGCCAAAAAAGAAGAGAATGATACTTGTGAAACACATATGATCACTCATCTTGACGTAGAAGGAGACACCTCAACCCCCCTTAATATGTCCTTAGTGGTATACACAAAGGATCATGAAGGAGGATATGTCCACTATCAGTTTGGTTTACAACAAGAGAAACATAGGAAAATGAAGATGGTTATAAATCAAAAAGTGGGACGTAAGACAAATCAGCACCACTTAGAAAAATAAAGATAAAATATTGTCTCTGAGGGTAAGGTGACACTTATCACCAAATTCTTAATCCACCCATCCTCATGAGACTCCTTTCATAGAATGTAAGGGGGATAAAAGACAGTCCCCTCAAACATAATTAAATTAGGAGGTTAATTCAGAGAAATAAATCAAACCTAGTCTTTCTTCAAGAGACTAAGTTAACAATAGAGGAGATGGAAATAGTTGCTAAAAAATTATGACCCATGGGTTGGATAGAATCTCTTAGCTCTCAAGAAGCATCAGGTGGGCTCTCTTGTCTATGATATCCAAAGGAATTTGTTGTGCATGCGGCTATGGGAAGATAGGGTATTCTAGGACTTTATAGACGATGGAGGCAAAGGACTAGCAAATCCTATGCATTAACATATATGTAGCCACTTCTATAGAGGACAAACAGAGGTAATGGAACTATATCCAACATCTCAGGCTAGAATTTTTCAATGACTAGATTGTCCTAGGAGGGGATTTTAACACCATTCTCTCCTTAGATGAAAATATGGAAGGGATGATAATATTAGACATTATGACTGATTTAATGCATGAGCACTTGAGGCATCTCCACCTAATTGATGTCAAGTATGACAATGGATTGATGACCTAGAAAATAGGCAAAAGGGACTCAAATGCATCCTAGAGCGCTTGAACATGTTTGTAATATCATATGACCTTCTCTCTTTAGGAGTAACTACAAAATCTCTTATCCTTAATGTGGGATCAGACCAATGGCTTATATTGCTAGACCTCTAGCATTATGCTAGGAGTTACTCACCCTTTAAATTCCAACTTATGTGGTTTAGAGATACTTCCTTTAGGCTATTAGCTCTTCAATAGTGGACGAAAGGAAAGCCAAGATATGACACCCAGATGTATTACTTTGTTAAGAGATTACATTTCATCAAAATAAATTAAGGAATGGAATTGGCATCAGCTCGAGGATGTGAAGGCTAAAAGGGTAGATTAGGCTTTTAATATGGATCAAGTGAACGCTCAGATTCAATCCTTGGTACTTACAAAGGAGATTAAAAATAGGAAATCCAAGTCTCTTTTGAGTTAGCAGAATGGGAAAGGAGGAAGGAACTCTTATAGAAACAAAAATCCAGGATCTAGTGGTTGAAGGAAGGGGACAAAAACTCTACTTTCTTCTATAAATATCTTATGGCCAGACAAGTTTTAAACTTTGTACCTCCCTTGAAGACCAACACAAGCAATCTAGTTGACTCCTGGGATGGGATGAAGAAAAATACTATTGACTACTTTGAGGAGCTTTTCTCTACAGTCCCCCTAGACCCTAGGGTTCAAGAGGAAGTTCTACAAGGAATCCCTTCCATTATTAAGGAAGAAGATAATGAGGTATTGATGACACTAATTTCTATGGCAGAAGCAAAGGAAGTGGTTTTCAAAATGAAAAAAAGAAAAAAATCCTAGATTGGATGTCTTCCCTATAGATTTCTAAGAATTATGGGACATGCTCAAGGATGATCTACTTGCGGTGGTAGAGGAAGTGCGGGTGGCAAAGTTAGTTTTGAAAGAAATCAACAAAACCTACATTGTGCTCATACCTAAGTCCCAAGAGGAAAATCATATTTTTGGCTTTAGATCGATAGCCTTGTGTAACGTTCTCCTCAAACTAATTATAACAATGATAGCCCAAAGGTCGAAATCCTTCCTCCCCACAATAATCTAGCTAGAGCAAGGAGGATTTGTGGGAAGGAGAAAAATTGCAGATGAAATAGTGCTTGCTCAAGAGCTCCTTCACTCTATGCAGGCACATAGATCCCCAACCATGTTTATTCATTTGGACCTCTCCAAGGATTATGACAGGGTGGATTGACATTTTCTCTTATAGGTCTTGAGGAGGTTTGGCTTCTCCCAGGATTGGGTGGAGTGGATTAGAGGCACTATTTCCTCAATATCTTATATTGTGTTGATAAACAATAGTTTATCTCCTTTATTTACTGCTTCCAGGGGACTACGCTAGGGGGATCCTCTTTCCCCCTATTTGTTCATCATTTTGGTAGTATCTAGGTCGTCTCATCTCTAAAGAAAGGAATAAGAAATCCATTTAGGGAATTAGATGTGCATCAACAACCCCTTCTCTCTTATTTACAGTTTGCAGATGACTCGACCTTGATGGGTCGAAAGCATCCATATTCAAAATAATTCTAAACCTCTTTTTGATAGTCATAGGACAACGTATTAATGAGAAAAAGTCTAATATCATATTATTTCATTGTACTGCTAAAGTGGAGACCATGATTATAAGTATCTTGAATTTCAAGCGAGCATCTCTTCCAGTCACTGATTTAGGAGTTCCATTAAATGTGGCCAAACAAAAAAAAGAAGAATGAGGGTGGCTGATAGAGAAGATACAATGTAGGTTAAATAATTGGACCAGTCAATGGCTTTCTCTTGCAAGTAGATTCATTTTAATCAAATTTATTTTACAATATATTCTCATCTATGTTTCCTCGGTCCTAAGTATTCCTAAGGATGTGTTGAGAAAGTTGGAGAAGATTAACAAGAGGTTCTTATGGATCGGCTTTGTCTTCCAAAAAAAGAGGGAGGCTTGGGCCTTTGGTCAGTAATAAAAAACAACTTAGCTTTGGCAATAAATTATATTGGCAGTTATTTATTTTCCCTAATGAGTTATGGACATAGATCCCGAGAGCTAAGCATGAAAAAAACAAGCTTCAAAAGACTTTAACAGATATCAACTTCCTCGACGAGGATCTCCAGTTCTTGAGGTTCTAAGGATAGGGGAGACAATTATCAAACTGCAACTATTTTGGATGGTGGGGAATGACCATCAAACAAATTTTTGGACATATGCTTGGGATGTTGTGCCTCCATTGTCTCATCAATTTCCAAAATGACAAGACATCATGGAACAACTCCATATTCAAGGATGGACAAAGATATCACACTATTATAGAAACTATGAGGAAAGGAATTCAGAGGATAGAGTATGGATTCTAGTAAGGGACTAGCCAATGTTGGCAATAGAGGTTGTCAAGGAGGCTATTCATCATGTTAAGGTACCTAGGAATATATATAAGGAGATATGATATTATATTGTATAAGGCTTAGCATGGGCCACACATAACCCAAGGTTGATTCTATTATAATATTATATTATATTGGTAGTTGGCTCTCCAAAGTAGAATTAGAAGATGTATATATAAAGAAGGGTTATTTTTCATTGTAATCATCATGGAGATCAATCATATGTAATCATATTTGCCTACAAAGTGGCTTATGGGACTTTGCCCTCTTTAAGTGGTGCTCTCATCTTGGGAGATCTTGTAGAGTTATTCCTTCCTTAAGGAGTATTATTGGTGTTGCCCTACCTTAAGGGTATTATCTATCTCTGTCTCATTGTGTGGATTGTTATTATGGATTATTATTTGTGGATGAATAATTTGATATTTATACATATTGGTGAATGATTTATGCTAATGACAATAAAATTTCATAACAAGTAGTATCAGAGCAACGGTTTTGGCAAAGTGGGGATTGTTTTTTTTGTGGGTTGTAGAATTATGATAGTTTTTTTTTGGAAAAGCATCTCATATTTCAAGATCCATATATTTGCAAAACGTTGTCCTATTCAAACAATTATTGGATCATTTTGTGTTGAATTTGAAGAACTTTAAAATGAGTGGTCATATAAAAGAATTCGAGCAGTATTGAGGGAGATACAACCTTATGAAGTTAACCATCTGAAATAAAGACAGTAAAAAATTTTCAAATCATAATTTTTTTGGAAGATAAAATTTTTCAATCTAAAGTAAACAAATTAGTTGAAGTTTATTTTATGTTGAAGAAAAAAATGCAGATTAAGGGTTCTTTTTCCAAAATAAAATCAAACTAAAACCTTTGTTTTCTTATTATAGAACTGCCAACACGTTCGGGTTCTCACCTTATGGCTTTATAAACAAGTATTTCAACCGGACGCCTAAGGCTTTTTAGACTGTGAGAAAATCTAGTGACTGGTTTCAAACGGTTCCTCATCGAGTCCCATAGTGGTCCTTAGCGATGAGTTTGTGGCTTCCATTCCATACAACGACCACATCTGACTTTTCTCATACCTCGAGGTAAACATAATACGTGACATAGGCCATAATTTATAGAACGTTGAGACTACTTTCTTTAAAGGGAGAATTATCATCTTTTCGTCATTCATACATATCTCAAGTGCACAAATCTTATAAGTACATCGAAAATCTCCAGTACGTGTACGTATACATCGAAAATATTTTTTAGTTTAGTTTTAAAGGTTAATGGATTGGTAAGTGTTAGTTTGGTTAAGTATTTACCAGGAAGAGACCTTTGGTGGTGTTTGATAGCAAAAAGGAAGTAGTTTGATCTGAATCCATTGAATATGCGTCAAACAGATGATGATAATACAAACCCCAAGTGACTGATGCTCGCCATCTCACAAGCAACCCAAGATTCGAACCCTCCTTGATAATTAAAATAATTATAAATATAATCCATTGAAAAAAAGTGTTTCCCAGTTTCCTTCACCTCTTAACATAATGGGTTCTCTTACTGACGCTACCAAATTTCCAAGATTTAATTATAAATTTAATGAGTCTGACTTAGTCAAAGTTACCCTGTTCACATCTTATTCCGAGTTTCAATTATGCTCAAATGATACCGATCTCACAGGATTATTCACATGCAGTCTTCTCCAGAGGAAGATTTATTAATCTATAAATTCTCTGTCGGTAATAATAATTAATATTAGGTGGATTGGTAAGTGTTAGTTTGGATGAGCACTTGCTGAAAAGAGATCTGCGTTCAAACTTTGGTGGTGCCAGTTTGCAAAGGTAGTAGTCTGCTTTGAATCCTTTGAGTGCGCGCAAGACGGACTACATTGAGTGACTACATTGAGTGCGTGCAAGAGTGCGTGCAAGACCTACTACAGCGACCGGCGGTCCCCATCTCACTCAGGTCAACAATTAACGAGATGGATAGGTTTGGTGGTTGCAGTCCCTATGGTTTAAACCCTGCCAGTTACTAAAAATAGTGACTGTAGCCAACTCTCCCCTGTATCAAAAAAAAAAAAACCCTGTATAAAAAAAAAAAATAACCAATAGGGGTTTTTACATACTATTAAAAAAGTAATTCATACCAAAATAAAAAAATGTATTCTTTAAACAACACATTGAGCGAGGAAGTATGAACGAGAACATTTCTCCTTTCCTATAAAGAAAGAAAATTGCTCACAAACCAAACGAAACATACCAGCTATGATATACTATTGTACAAGCTATCATTTTTAAGAGTTTATCTCTTCAAAATTTCAATTCAAAAGCATAAGTTTTTCAACGTCTACCGGGAAGTTGCACTCCAATTCCACAAGATGATCCAGTAACACACTGAGTATCTAGTTTTGCTAGCTCTCGTACAATTTTTCTCCTCTCTTCGTTTTTTTTCTTTCCCTACAGGAAAAATGCCACCTCCAACCCCCATTATCTGGTTTCCCTCGACGTCATTAGTGGGTCGTGCTTTATCTTCAACCAACACTATGCGCATTCCCTCCCCTTTTGGGGTATGATGAAAAGTTACCAACCGGTAAGCTAAATGATGCAATTACCAGGGTTCTTACCTACGCCATAGTTGAAGATTTTAAATATTACCATTTTCTATAGCTGTTAAGTAATCAACAAAATACCTCCCTTCCAAAACAAAAAGTTATTAAGCCTGAAAAAGATCAGTGTATTAAACGAAAATAGCTTTAATCACTTTGATAGATTATATACTTCAATAACTTTATCAAAACACTTTCATAAAGCCTTTGATTCTTAATTGTCAAACAAAAGACAAGTCATATATATTTATATATTTTAAAAGAAAGAAATAATAAAAACAAACACTTCATCTTCTTTGCAAGGATCACTTTATATTTATATGAAATTTCATTTAAAAAAGGTTATATCAAACCAAACCATGTCTAAAAGAAGATTAACAATCAACAAACAGAATTTGGTTCATTTTCCTTATGCAGATTATGATATGCAACTACATGAAAAGAGCATTTGTCCATGTTGCGTCATTGTCTGATGAATAGACCATCACATCATTTCCCTTTCTTAAGGCATCCCGTTCTCAGTGGTTAAGTCTTTCTTCCACCCACGAGAAAGCTTGTTCCTACAAAAGTGCAAATCTATTAGCATCATCACATTCTTTCATAAAACATATGTTTTGTAGAAATTAAAACATGAAACAATTAGTCATTTCATCAACAAGATACATCATATTCTTCCATAAAATGTTTGATTGCAAAAACTAAGCATGACATAGTCAATCATTCCATTGACAAGATAACCTATCAGTTCACAAATCCATCACGTGAATAAGTTTTCCAAGGGAGGGTCATGACAATTACACAATAGTTATAAGAAATATTTGGGTTTCAACGTAAGAACAATTATCTAATATGCAGATGGATCCCCGATGGTTCAGTTGAAAAAGGTAAACCTTTAGACAGACATAAAGGATATGGAAGGAAAGGTCTAATATCTAGGTTCATGAATTTCAAACCCCAATTATCAACCTGTAGGGACTGGGCATCTAGAAACTGGTAAACTAAGGGAGACGTTCAAATCACACTCTATCCTAATGGTTATTTTCTAGTGCTATTTGAGTGTCAAGAGGATCGAGAACTTGTCTTCCAAGGAAGTTTGTGGTTTCTTGGGAGAGCAAGCTTGTTCTGAAGAACACAAGCTTATACTGAGAGGGGGGGGTGAACAGTATAAGACCTCTTTTTACTTTTTCCTTTATACTTCAAAACAGTAAAGCAATATATCCAAAGCAATATCAAAGCAATGCACAAAACCATCCACAAAGTGACACAACAATTTACATGGTTCATCCACAAAACTTTTCTCTAAAAGTTATCTCAAAGTTCTTTGGGAAACCTTTCCAATTACAATGTTTATGAGCCTCGGCTCAAAGGAGAAACCTTCCCCCAATCTGAATTTATGAGCCTCTACTCAAAGGAGATACCTTCCCCTATCTCTGCTCTGGTTGGTGATCTTCTAGAAGACCTCTGCCTCCGCTGCCCTTAGCAAATGGAACTCTATCCACAAAAGACACCTGTCTTCCCTACTCTGGCTGGAGACCTTTGTCCTCAACTCTATCACCTCAAAGCTAGTCCTCGAATTTGCACTAAACACAATCCTTTGGTCTAGCACAAATGTCCTCATCCTCTGTCTTTGATCAGCACCAAACACAGTCCTTCGATCTGGCACAAATCTGTCCTCAAGTTCTTATAGAACCAATGCACCTCTGTCCTCAAGTTCTCTGATAGAACTATCAACCTCAGCTTCACAAGTCCTCTGTTAAAACCTATCCAAATCTGCTCACAAGTCCCCACAGGAAACTGTCAAAAACCTGCTCACAAGTCCCCAATGGAACCTATCCAAAACCTGCTCACAAGTTCCCAATGGAACCTGTCCAAAACCTGCTCACAAGTTCATCAAGAAAAACTTGCTTGGCATGAACCCACAAAGAGAATTGTTAGAGACCCAATGTGATTCATCAACCTCATAGAAGCATAAAGAGAATTGTTAGAGACTCAATATGTTCTATACTTAACTCCCAATCTCAATCTCAACTCAATCTCAATCTCAATAGAATAAGATAGATGTAGTATGCTATTCTCAAGAACATGAAACACAACCCAACAATTGCCAACCATGCAATATCTCATATAACAATGATACTCATGTTCTTTCCAACAACCAATATCTTTTCTTAACCAATTTGGGCTTCAACAACAATGCTCATAGACAAGGTTTAACCAACATCATTCAACTCAACATTAACCTTGAAGCATTCTACCAATCATCACTAGAAAAGGAAACAAGTAGAAATCCTTTTCCCTCCAAAGATATTTGAACAAAACAGCCACCCACACAATATCACCAATCACACTCATAAGAAGAATGTGCCCATACCTTATTGAAGTGAAGGAAACCCCTTTGGAAATCTGCCACCATCACAAATTTTTTTTGCCAATCTTCACAAGGGTTAGTAGATCACAACATAATCAACATTACTCCACTTTTCATTAATCATCACCAAGGTCTTTAATTGCACAACTTCCTTATCTCTCCTAAAACCACTTGTACCATAAAATAAAATAAATCACAATATTGCATAACCTTATAACTCCCAAAACCACTTATGCCATAAAAGTAAAATAAAACATTTTATATCATGCATAACCATTCCATACTTTAGTTATGACTCCCCTAAACCTTTGATGTCCAATTTACTTTTCAAACATTCAAATAAAAAATATTTTATTTCCCTTCACCTTATAACTCCCTAATTGAATGTGCACGTCATAACATAAATTAATTAATTGAAACACCTTATGACTCCCTACACGAGTGCATACCACACATCAAAAATTATTTTACTTAAAACCTTATGACTCCCTCATACGACAAGACGTAGACCACAATAACCAAGCATTTTATGACATACCTAAAAAGTGCAGCCGCGTAATTCGAACACGAGTGCTCTCCTTTCCTAGCACCTTAGTTCTGTCTTGGGAACCACTCGGGCTATGCACCCTCTTGGATTTTACACCGCTCACACTTTTATTTGTCACTTCCTAGAACCACAAACAACATTCGGCACGCGCACATGAGTTTTGACCCATCAACCTCTAGTATCTCAAATCTGTCCGCGACCACCTGGGTTGGATCTCTTTGTTCTCAATGCTTACACAGCAACCATCAACCGATTCCCCTATGTTTTCGTCTTTATCCTCTTTGAAATCCGTGCCACTTCTATTCGACGTTGTATCGCCGAAAAATCAAATCACATGCTCTTTGTTTTCTTTTGTCGCACGATTGAGAAACAAATTACGTGCACCCTCTCTTCTTCCAAGGTGTGGCTATCGCATCATTTTTATATCCTTACACCTTCGACCACGCAAGCGAAAGTCTTCCTCCTTCGTTGGCGCAGGGGCTCAATGACGAAAATGAAAAACACGACGATTAATATCAAATGCCCCTTCTTAATATTTCACACACACCGTCCCTTCGCTGGCGCAGGAGCTTAATGCCGAAATCGAAACACATCAAGTATTAAATATCGAACTCCATCCCACCTTTTATATGCACTAAGATGCATTGATTAATACGTCGGCACTTTAATTTATTTTAATATTTTAATTTAAATTTTAAATAAATAAAATTTAAACTAAATATTTAAAATTAAATATCTTCATCACCGGGGCACCTTTTTCAACGAAACGAAAAGCCAGCTTGGGTTTTAAGAAAACCCACTTCAAATTTGTTGTCCATGGTTTTAAATAAAACCTTTTATTTTTACTGCCTTGGTTTTCACAAAAACCCTTCCGCTTCTTGACATCAATGACAACATCAAAACTTGAGCAAAGGCAATGTACCCAATGTACCCAAAATTGCCAACATGTTCATGAAACCTTGGCATACAAAGTTCCAAGGAGAGGAAGAAATGTCATTTGTGGGCCCTATATGGGTCAGGTTATTTGGGTTACCAGCTGAATACTGGAACAACATATCCTTTGCAACCATGTGGCTGATAGCACTTATAGTTTTGAACAAATGATATATGCTAGCATATGTGTTCGAATGGACCTCGATATACCTCTTCTTGAAAATATCACATTACAAACAGAGGATGAACCCTGGGAGAAAAAATGGGTTATGAAGACATCCCATTCAGATGTCGGATGTACCATGAGTATGGGCATATGGCGAGAGATAATCCATAGAAGTGCTTGGAGAAAATACAAAAACAAATAAAAATATTGCAGATTTTTAGAAACATAAAAAGAAGCAGATATGGAAAGCAATGTGGCACCAAATAAAAAAATTTATCCTTTGATTGTTGAAGACCCAACTATGGGAGAAGATCATTAAATGGAGGCAAATCAATAGTGGAGCCAGTTCTTGAAGCAACTGCTTGGTGCAAATTAGGGGAAAAGGCACTATCAAAAATAGATTAATATTAGATCAAAAGGAAAATGGACACAAACCAAAATTACAAAGGTCAACAAAGTAAAAAAAAAAAAAGAGCCAAAAAAGAAGAGAATGATACTTGTGAAACACATATGATCACTCATCTTGACTTAGGAGGAGACACCTCAACCCCCCTTAATATGTCCTTAGTGGTATACACAAAGGATCATGAAGGAGGATATGCCCAAGATCAGTTTGGTATACAACTAGAGAAACACAAGAAAATGAAGATGGATACCAATCAAAAATGGGACGTAAGACAAATCAGTACCACTTAGCAAAAGAAAGGGAAAATATTTTCTCTGAGGGTAAGGTGACACTTATCACCAATTCTTAACCCACCCATCATCCTGAGACTCCTTTCATGGAATGTAAAAGAGATAAAAGACAGTTTCCTCAACCATAATAAAATTAGGAGGTTAATTCAGAGAAATAAATCTAACCTAGTCTTTCTTCAAGATACTAAGTTACCAATAGAGGAGATGGAAATGGTTGCTAAGAAATTATGATCCATGGGTTGGATAGAATCTCTCATCTCTCAAGGAGCATCAGGTGGGCTCTCTTTTATATGATATCCAAAGGAATTTGTTGTGCATGTAGCTATAGGAAGTTAGGGTATTCTAGTACTTTAAGGACAATGGAGGCAAAAAGACTAGCAAATCCTATATATTAACATATATGCAACCACTGCTATAGAGGACAAATAGAGGCAGTGGGACTATATCTAGCATCTCAGGCTACGGTTTTCCAATGACTAGATTGTCTTAGGAGGGGATTTTAACACCATTCTCTCCTTAGATGAAAATATGGTAGGGATGAGAATATTAGACATTGTGACTGATTTAATGGACTTGAGGCATCTCCACCTAATTGATATCAAGTCTGACAATGGATTGAAGACCTATAAAAATAGACAAAAGGGACTCACATGCATCCTAGAGCGCTTGGACAGGTTTGTAATCTCATATGACCTTCTCTCTATAGGAGTAACTCCAAAATATCTTATCCTAAATGTGGGATCAGACCAATGGCCTATATTGCTAGACCTCTAGCAGTCTGTTACGAATTACTCACCCTTTAAATTCCAACTTATGTGGTTCAGAGACACTTCCTTTAGGCTATTAGCTCTTCAATGGTGGATGGAAGGAAAGCCAAGAGATGACATCCAGATGTATTGCTTTTTTAAGATATTATAGTCCATCAAAACCAAAATTAAGGAATGGAACTGGCATCAGCTCGAGGATGTGAAGACTAAAAGGGTAGATTGGAATTTTAATATGGAGCAAGTGAACGCTCAGATTCACTCCTTGGGACTTACAAAAGAGCTTAAAAATAGGAAATACAAGTCTCTTCTGAGTTAGCAAAATGGGAAAGGAGGGACGAACTCTTATGAAAATAAAAATCCAGGATCCAGTGGTTGAAGGAAGGGGACAAAAATCCAGGATACAGTGGTTGAAGGAAGGGGACAAAAACTCTACTTTCTTCCATAAATCTCTTATGGCCATACGAGTTTTAAATTTTGTACCTTCCTTGAAGACCAACATAGGCAATCCAATTTACTCTTAGGATGGGATAAAGAAAAATTGTCATTGACTACTTTGAGGAGATTTTCTCTACTGTCCCCCTAGACACTAGGGTTCAAGAGGAAGTTCTAAAAGGAATACCTTCCATTATTAAGGAAGAATATAATGAGGTATTGATAGCACTGGTTTCTATGGTAGAAGTGTTAGCTTTTGATGCAGCATGTAATGGGAGATAGCAAACACAAGATGCAGAATAATATGACATAAAGTAAATCTATGAGATGACTAAAAATAATATATATAGAAATGATGGAGATGTTTACAAAATAGCTCTGGAGGAAATGAACACTCCATGAATAGAGCTACTGCTCAAGAATGGGCATTGAGCATATTACACTCCACCATATTACATCACACTACTACATCACACCACTTTGGTCAATACTACTTCCTACTGATGTAGTACTCACTCTCTACACACTCCTATATCTATGTTCTATACCTATGGCCCTTTATATAGGAAATAGGTTCCTTGGCCAACACTCTACCTAGATGTGCAAGGGACAACTTGCACATATACAACTTGCACTTTGACACTTGTGCAATTATTACATTGCATGAAGTAACTAGATAACTTCCCCCTAAAGTAATCTAATGTCCTAAGTATGTACCAAGGAAAGGTACATTTACATGATCCAAATGATGTAATAGACTCTATTTCTAACACCCCCTATATTACATTATTTGGATATTGAAGACTTTAGTCTTCAATGTGGATCTTCTTTAGTTGATGGTTTTGATTCTTCTATAGATGCTTTAGTATTTGGATGATACAAAAATAGGCTGAAGTTGTAGGTTCTCCTTTCAATTGACCTTGCACTGAATTCCTCCTTTGGATTTATCTTTATCTTCTTCTTCTTCAGCTTTGCCTTTGGATCTAATATTTGTGCTTTCATAGGTGGTCGTGCTACTTCTCATTTCTTGTAGAGTGGGTTCCTCTTTCTTATATTCAATATATATAGAAGTTTCTGAAAAACCACTCATATTATCATGATAATATCTTGAATTAGTAGATCCTGAAATGTCAATGCTGCATGAGGATTGGAAAAACTCTTCTAGATATTCCTCATTAATTTTGATCTTCTTTTTGAGTAGTTCTATCAATCCTCTTTGTTCTACATTTTCATTCTTGTAGAATTTATAGGTGAGCAATGTCATATATAAAATGCTCACAAGA
This sequence comes from Wollemia nobilis, assembly GCA_028583015.1. NCBI lineage: Eukaryota > Viridiplantae > Streptophyta > Pinopsida > Araucariales > Araucariaceae > Wollemia > Wollemia nobilis. The sequence goes on from JAQPPZ010000995.1 coordinate 796,019, forward strand.
TCTAAGGAAAGTGTAATATCACTTTTTCCATTTTCAATATCTTCATTGAGATGGGCTTGAAGATAGTATTCCATAGTATCAAAATTATCTTCTAAAGCTTCACTATGGATTACTTTTGAAGTTAGATCTATCATTATTTTAGATTTTATGAGCTGATTCATGATCCCAAGTTTTATAGCACTGAATTGTTCTTTGCTGAAACAATTATCCTTGTTGGAGTTTGTATTGAAAGTAGACATTCTTATGATTCCCTGATTAGGATATTGATAGAAGAATATAAGCTTGATTTGATAAAATCTTTATTAATCCTTGTTTTGTAGACTACCTTATGTCTCCCAAGCAATGTGAGTATTTACTCCTAAGGATTTTTAGGTTTTGAGGAAAGCTTATATTTTATAACTTGATAATATTTGATAGAAGTTGATATTACCAAGTTTTGTAGAATGCCTTATGACTCCCTAGTATGTTATGGATAAGATATAGTGCTTTTGTAAATTATAGTTCAATATTTGATTGATTTTGTAAAGGTTTTGTAAATGCCAAAATCAATTCCTATTATCCCTTATTGCTCCTATTGAACTAAGCATTGTTCCCAAATTTTAAAGAGGTAATAATGTTGGATCTTTTGTCTCCTTTTGATAAGTTTGAGATAATAATATTATGAATATCCAACCTTTGAAAGAGCTATGATAAACCTCTCTTTTATGAATAACCTATTGGGAATTAGGTTTAGTGTATCTAATTTTCCAATTAATTAATTTGATGTAGTAGCCCTTATGACTCCCTAATCTTTGGATAAATTAGATCACAATAATATTTGCAAATAATTATTATTTATTCCAGTAGAAACCCTTATTGCTCCTAGGATTTATATTGCAAATATTGTATTTATTTGATAAAGTATTCCCTTTGATAAATTGCTTTCAATTAATTAAATTCCTTTAATTACAACCTTATGACTCCTGAGGAAAGAAAGCATATAATAATAGGAATTAAAATTTACCTTTCACCAAGCAATATATGATGCTATTCTGTTGAGAAGCTAGGGTTGCACATTATTTACGTAGACATCTTGATGTTGTGATTGCACCCTCCAATGGAATCGCTTGGAGCTATATGTGTTCCAAAACTAGTGTTGCTTGGACTCTTCCTTTGACCTCGCTTGGATTGAGCATTGAAGGCTCTAACACCTTCTTTCCATGCTGCAATTCTACATTGTGTGCGCAGATGATGAAGTGTAAATATCGAGATGAGAATTTACTTGCCTTCTCCTTTGACCTCGATCATTGACATCCTTAATATGGAGAAGCTTCTTGTCTAAGGTGCCAAGTGGCATGTCCATTTCTCATCGAGTGCTTGAGGAGAGTTTGGTGCAAATGATACATTCATCTTCCTTCTTGTAATGTACGAGTGTTACACTCTTTAGCAAAATGTTCGATCTTCCAAGAGACAAGTGTATCCCATACACTCAATGCACCAGCATGTTTGTGTAACTCCTTTCTTGAAGATGAGCACTCTCTTGACTTGAGCGTTAGGGTTCTCTTTTGGTGATAAGTGTCACATTCTTCTCTGCATGGACATCCTCCCTTTCACTGGTTCAAACGGACCTTTTTGGAGATCCTTTTAGCTTCAAAAATCTCCAACTCCTCTTTCATTCACCTGCACTTGCTTTCATCTGGGATATGGAGCAACAATATGGAGGCTTTGAGCACCGATTTCTACCAGTGGCTATGGAGTAAGTGACACTCCAATGGTGCTTCATTTTCCTTTCTTCCTTGCTTGCTTACGTCCTCCTTCCGTAGATGCTATTGCTCTTGATTAACGTTTTTTTCTTCCTTTGTTTTGCTCATTGTATCTTGCAGGTTCGATCATCTTGGATGCGAGGAGTATGAGCCCATTGATTGGCTCCTTGAGCTAAGATTTGATTGATGCTAGCATACAACCACTTTCGACTGGTTTTTCCAGCAAGCGTAGTGCCTTTGGGGCACCTTTAAATCTACCTTTTCTCCTTGTATAACCAGATTAGGATTTGTGCAATATAATGTAAAATAGTTTTTACATAAAATATGCTTATTGCACCTTCTTTTGCACTCCTCTTTTTACATCTAAATTTTTGGTTTTGAGGTAGAATATTTGAGTGCAATATAGGGGTTTTAAGGTTATATTTTTGAATAGACACCTTCCCCTTTTAGCTTGGATGTTTTATGAATGGATCCAAGCTTGTAACCACATGATGGAAGCTTTGTTTTGCTGTATTTTTCTACACTATTTTTGTGCCTTGAACTTGAGACTCACCAAGTCTCGTTCGATGCTTCCTTTGATGCTCTTTTTAGGTGGTTACCTTCTTCTCCAATACTTGGAGGATTGAGATTATTTTGTGGCTTCCTCAGGCCACCCAAAGTTGCAGATCTTTGTGCACTAATAGTGTCTTTAGACACTTTGACAAATTATATTTTTGTGCCCTTCTTACGAACACAAGCAATAATATTTTTGAGAGCAATATAATAGTGCAAATCTAATAATATTTTAATGCACTAATAATATCACCTTATTACTCCAATTAACTCTCAAAAACTAATGCACTTAATCAATCTACTACAACTTAATCAAGAATAATATAAAATGAATCTTCAAGAATTATTCTAAAATTTCTTTAACAACAAGGTAATAGGAGCTAGTCTTCATTTTCTTTTTCAAAGTAGATAATAGGTAGTTGATAGATAGTTTGAGATTCTGAAATCTAATCAACTCCTAAAGTGCAAATGAACCTTAAAGAATCCTTTATTTTTGCACATTTTTTGAAGACTCTAATTCAACTCTCCTTTTTGCAACTTCAATCCAGTTAAGGTGCTTAAACAAATCTGATAAGTAATCCACTTAATGAATCTACTTGCACCAATAGTTGCTTACCTTTTTTTGAAAGCCCTTTTCACCACTTCTGTAGAGGATGTAGATCTTGGTGTCTATGATCACCAAGTTGCTACCTTAGATAAGATCTTGCAACTCTCTATAGGCTACCTTGAACAACTTTATCTTCACCAAAATATGGTCTCCCTTTCATGAGCCTAGAATTTTTGGTGGCTTGTTCTCCTCTTGTAGTCTCCTCCTTTTTGTTGTAGAGATATTTGATTCTGAAGTGGTGCCTTCTTGCTATGAGAGGTAATCTCCAAGTCTCCTAGATTTGGTAGGCTTCTTCTATCTGAATCTTCCTTCAAGATTCTTGTCGAATTTTGACTTCAAACAGGATCTTCTTCTCAAGATTTTGTATGTCTTGAGGTCTTCTGAGATTTGGCACTCCTTGCCAAATTCTTCTTCTTGGGCTTGTTGTCGGATGGTGACAATTGTCCCAAATATTTCACTATCTCCAATAGTGAATTTCTCCAATGAGTTCTCCTTGGAACTCCTTTGATGAATTCTTCAGCAAGGCTCTCCAAGCCTTTTACTGGATGCTCGTAGAGACCTCTCCAAGGCCTTTGATCCTGCAGCTCCTTCTGGTCTTCCTTGAGACCTTATCTTCAACCTTCTACTTCTGGAAGTGTTGGTGGTGAGATCTTCTCCTAGATCTCTAATTCTGCTACCTCTGTATTTGAGCAAGACTCTCCTAGTCCTTCTTCATCAATGAGATCTTCTCCTGATCTCTTTGCTTCAGGTGCTGGATTGATTCTGAAGAAGATACTCCTCCTAACATTTTTGTAGGAAGCTTTCCCAACTCACTGAATCTTCTTGTTCCTGCAACAAAATATTAGTACTAAAATCTACTTCTGAATTAGATACTCTCTTCTGAAGTCTTCTTCAAGATCAAGGCTACTATGGCCTTTTTCAGTATCAAGGCTTCTGTGGCCTTTTTTAGTATCAAGGCTTATGTGGCCTTTTTCAGTACCAAGGCTTCTATGGCCTTTTTTCAAGGCTTCTATGGCCTTTCCTTCAAGGCTTCTATGGCCTTTCCTTTTGGATCAAGGCTACTATGGCCTTTTCTTCTGGATCAAGGCTTCTATGGCCTTTTAAGGCTTCTATGGCCTTTTCTTCTTGTGAAGTTTCCAATTTAGCAATGGAGATCTCCTGTCTCCCAACTTCACCATAATTCTGCTCCAGAAGTCTCTTCTGTAGTATTCTTCTCTTGTAGTAACTAATATCTGCACTATGAAAGCACTCCAACCTTTGGGCAACAAAGTTGAAATCTCCTAGCTTTCTATTGTAGGAGGTGTCCCAATCATCTAAGAATTAATTCCCTACAATAAAAGAAACTTCAGGTCAATTTCTCCAGATCTCTTAGATGAGCTTCACTAGTTGATTCATCAAACTAGTGGATCAAATGTTGAGTCCTAGTCTTCACAAGTTTTCCCTTGAAACTCTGTGGAAAGACTCTAGCCATATGCAATCTCAGTATTCCAGAAACTAAGATTTATTTCAGTCCTAACTTGTGGCTCTCCTTAATTCTACCACCTAGACTCTCCTGAGTATTTTTGATAGTGACTGGTCCAATGGCGCATCAAGTTGACAAAAACTCAGGGTCAATGATAATGGTGGTTTTCCTATTGACCTACCATGGCTCTGATACCACTGTTAGATTTTGATGCAACATGTAATGGGAGATAGCAAACACAAGATGCAAAATAATATGACATAAAGTAAATCTACGAGATGACTAAAAATAATATATATAGAAATGATGGAGATGTTTACAAAATAGCTCTAGAGGAAATGAACACTCCATGAATAGAGCTACTACTCAAGAATGGGCATTGAGCATATTACACTCCACCATATTACATCACACTGCTACATCATACCACTCTAGTCAATACTACTTCCTACTGATGTAGTACTCACTCTCTACACACTCCTATATCTATGTTCTATACCTATGGCCCTTTATATAGGAAATAGGTTCCTTGGCCAACACTCTACCTAGATGTGCAAGGGATAGCTTGCACATATACAACTTGCACTTTGACACTTGTGCAGTTATTACATTGCATGAAGTAACTAGATAACTTCCCCCTAAAGTAATCTAATGTCCTAAGTATGTACCAAGGAAAGGTACATTTACATGATCCAAATGATGTAATAGACTCTATTTCTAACAATAAGTAAAGGAAGTGGTTTTCAAAATAAATAAATAAAACTCCTAGACTGGATGTCTTCCCCATAGAGTTATTATAAGAATTCTGGGAAATTATGAAGGATTATCTACTTGTGGCGGTAGAGGAAGCGCGGGTGGCAAAGTCAGTTTTGAAAGAAATGAACAAAACCTACATTGTGCTCATACCTAAGTCCCAAGAGGAAAAATATATTTTTGGCTTTAGATCGATAGTCTTGTGTAACGTTCTCCTCAAAATCATTATAATAGTGATAGCTCAAAGATTAAAATCCTTCCTCCCTACAATAATATAGCTAGAGCAAGGAGGATTTGTGGGAAGGAGACAAATTGCAGATGAAATAGTGCTTGCTCAAGAGGTCCTTCACTCCATGTAGGAACATAGATCCCCAACCATGTTTATTCGTTTGGACCTCTCGAAGGCTTATGACAAGGTGAATTGGTGTTTTCTCGTATAGGTCTTGAGAAGGTTTGGCTTCTCCCAAGATTGGGTGGAGTGGATTAGAGGTACTATTCCCTTAATATATTATGTTGTATTGATAAACAATAGTTCATCTCGTTTATTTACTGCTTCCAAGGGACTAGTCTAGGGGTTCCTCTTTCCCCCTACTTGTTCATTATTTTGGTAGTGTCTAAGTCACATCATCTCTAAATAAAGGAATAACAAATTCATTCAAGGAATTAGATGTGCATCAACAACCCCTTCTCTCTCATTTATAGTTTGCAAATGACTCGACCTTGATGGGTCGTGCTATTGCATTAGAAGCATCCATATTTAAAAGAATTCTAAACCTCATTTTGACAATCATAGGACAACTTATTAATGAGGAAAATTTTAAGATCATATTCTTTTATTAAACTGCTAAAGTGGATACCATGATTATAAGTATCTTGAATTTCAAGCGAGCATCTCTTCCAATCTCTTATTTAGGAGTTTCATTAAAGGTGGCCAAACAAAAAAAAGAGGAATGGGGGTGGCTGATAGAGAAGATACAAAGTAGGTTGAATAATTGGACCAGTCGATGGCTTTCTCTTGTAGGTAGATTCACTTTGGTTAAATTTGTTTTACAATCTATTCTCATCTATGTTTCTTAGGTCCTAAGTATTTCTAAGGATGTGTTGAGAAAGTTGGACAAGATTAATTAGAGGTTCTTATGGATCAAAGAAAAAGTAGAGTGTAAGTGGGTCCTAGTGAAGTGGGATTGGCTTTGGCTTCCAAAAAAAGCAGGAGGCTTGGGCCTTTGGTCTATAATAAAAAACAACTTAGCTTTGGCAATAAAATTATATTGGCGATTAATTATTTTTAAATATGAGTTATGGCATAGATCTTGAGAGCCAAGCACGCAAAAAATTAAGCTTCAAAATAATTTAATAGATATTAACTTCCTTGACGAGGATCTCTAGTTCTTGAGGTACTAAGGATAGGGGAGATAAGTATCAAACTGCAACTATTTTGTATAGTGGGGAATGACCATCAACCAAATTTTTGGACATATGCTTGGGATGTTGCGCCTCCATTGTCTCATAAATTTCTAGAATGACAAGACATAATGGAACAAATCCATAGTCAAGGATGGACAAAGATATCACACTATTATAGAAACTGTGGGGAAAGGAATTCAGAGTATAGAGTCTAGATTCTAATAAGGGACTAGCCAATGTTGGCAACAAATATTTTCAAGGAGGCTATTCATCATGTTAGGGTACCTAGGAATAGATATATGTGGATATGATATTAAATTGTATAAGAGTTAGCATGGGCCACACATAACCCAAGGTTGATTATATTATATTAGTAGGTGGCTCTCCAAAGTAGAATTAGAAGATGTATATATAAAGAAGGGTTATTTGTCATTGTAATCATCATTGAGATCAATAATATGTAATCATCTTTACCTATGAAGTGGATTATGAGACTTTGCCCTCTTTAAGTGGTGCTCTCCTCTTGGGAGATCTTGTAGAGTTATTCCTTCCTTAAGGAGTATTATTATTGTTGCCCTACCTTAAGGGTATTATCTATCTTTGTCTCATTGTGTGAATTGTTATTATGGATAATTATTTGTAGATGAATTATTTGATAATTTTGCATATTGGTGAATGATTTATGTTAATGGCAATACAGTTTTATAACAAGTGGTATCAAAGTAACATTTTTGGCAAAGTGGGAATTATTTTTTGTGGATTGTAGAATTAGGATATATTTTTTTTGGAACAATATCTCATATTTCAAGAGCCATATCTTTGCAAAAATTTGTCCTATTCAGAAAATTCTTAGATCTATTTGTGTTGAATTTGAAGAGCTTTAAAATGAGTGGTCATATGAAGAAATTTGAGCAGTATTGAGGGATATACAACCTTGTGAAGCCAACCATATGGAATAAGGGCAGTGAGAAATTTTCAAATCGTGATTTTTTGGAAGATAAATTTTTTTAGTCAAGGTAAACAAATTAGTTGCAGTTTATTTTGTTATGAAGAAAAAATGTAGATCTATTTTTTATAGGGAATTTTAGCTACAAATCAGTGGGGAGATATATATTTTTTTAAATCCTAGTTTGCATTGGGGCATGAACTATGGAACTACAAATTTTTTCTAGAGAAGATGATATTGATGTTAGAGAATGGTGGAAACTATTTAAATCCTTGTATTATAATTATTTTATTTGGCACCTTATGCTTCCTCACTATCTTGGAGGAGAAGCTCTCTCTTGGTTTTATAGTTTTTATAGCACCCATAATTATGAGCTGACTTGGGATAAAATAGAGCAAGCATTCTTGAGTCAATGGGACCCATATAAAAATATAGTTAGTTTGAAGGTCACCATCAAGGGATATGAAGAAGAAATAAACATGCTTCAAAAAGAACAAAAGGAAATAAAAAAGAGAGGTATCAAATTTTAAAGAAGTGGTAGAAGATTAAAAAGATGTTAGTATGTAGACAAAGAAAACCATACCTTTTGTAACAGAGAAGTTAAAAGGTGGACAAAGGGATTTTTTTGAATCTAAAAAGTCTATTTTATAGGTTCATGGATGCATTCAGAAAGAAAATACTGTTATTTCAACTAACCCTAGCAACAAATATAATTTCATTAATATTTCTTTGGCTAAGAGGTTGCATGTTCAAGAAACAAAAATAAAGTACATACATCTTGAGGGTGAGAATGTTTAAATTTTTGAAGATTTGAAGATCACCATGGATAAGTATGTTTTAAATTCAAATTTTTATGCTCTTGTGATCGATGATATGGATTTTATTCTAGGTTATCCTTGGTTGGATTCTTTGTGTACTATTAACATAAATGTTCAAAAGAAGTTTATAAAGTTATGGTATGGGAAAAAGAAGATAACATTGCAATATATTTCTCATATTAAGGAAGAAGGATCCAAGGAAGACCAAGAAGTGGTTGCAAAGAAATAAATTGAAGAAAAAATAGAAGAACCTAAAACAAAATCCAAGAAGGAAGTAGCAGCAACAGAGTCCATGGAAGAAGTAGTAGAACCAGAGTCCATGGAAATAACAGTAGTATATTCCAAGGAAACTTTGTTAGAAGAGCACAAGGACACACTAAACAAAGAGAACATTAAAGAATAAGGTGTAGAATAATTTAAAACAATGGAGCTAGATGTCGAGAAGTAAAAGAAGATAAAACATCAAGTTAAGGTTGTAGCATATTGCCATCAACACTACCATGAGCAACAATAATCTTGGAGGTATGAATCAAGGCAACAATATAATGGTTCTATATGAAATCAAAAAGACACCAAGTATGAAAATGTTTTGCGGAGAAAGCATAGTGATCCTGGTTTTCAGAGTGGTGTATCAGTAGCAAGGAACAAGTGGATCCTTCATTCACATTATCAAAATAAAGTAGTAGAAGCATGAATCCAATTAAGAGAATTTAGATACTGAAGTGGTAAAATGACATACCAACATCAACAAATACCACCACCAATAAATTTTTTACTTGTATGGATGGATAATTGAGATTGATACCAGTTCCAAAAATTTCTTAACAAATCATATTGTCTTATTTCTTCATATATTTCAAGGATGAAACATTTGTAAGGAGGGTGGAATGTTACGTTACCTAGGAATGGATATATGGGGATATGATATTATATTATATGAGGGTTGGCATGGGCCACACATAACCCAAGGTTGATTATATTATAGTATAATATAATTGTAGACACCTAAAACACGTCATGTTTAGAAGACTACTCATATGGGCACCTTTGCAGACCATATGAATGAGCTTGGAACTTTCCAAGACCAAGTAGTGGTTCTAACCACTCATTTTATGTAGTCTAAGCCTATCCAGCCTTAGCCACTAACAAAATCAATGACTAAGATCCTAGTCGATGATGATCAAAGCGGCTAAGGGCATCCTACCCCTAGCTACACTAATCAAGAGCAACTAGACCTGTAACAAACTAGGCCATCTTGAGCCAAGCAAAATCAGTTGCAAAAACCCAAATTGCAATGGTTTTGGAGCGATTTTGGGTTGGGAAGCTTCTATAGGTTTCCTCCCAATTGCTCAAGCCAACTAATTCTTGATCTTGGCTTCCTTGAGAAGCCAATATTGGGATTTGGTGAAGTCTATTTATAGACCCCCCAAAGAGGTATAATGATCCATAATTCATTGTAGCGAAGCTCTATCGGTTTGAAGACTGAATTTACAACCCTTGAGGAGTAGTGAAGTGTTGTCAAATTGGAAAATGACACTTGTTGTTGTGTCAATGGAGTTTCCAATATCTTGATGAGCAAGCTTGTCATTCCACATCAATTCATCATGAATTTAAGAGAATTCAACCACAAATCTATGTTTGGACACACCAACGATCCTTTAACATCAATTTAACGGAGGAATTGAGTATCCACTGACCTGATTTCAAGAGTAGAACACTTTCCTCATGGCCATTGTTGTCAACAGTGGTTCATAGGCTTAACTGTTGGATTTAATAGTTGTTAGTGGAGCCAGCTGCTATGAGCTATAATAGCTAGGGTTTGACATACAAACTCCTTTGATTTAGCCATAGATTTACATTTCTTAGCATGCATTTATCTTAACTTAGCATAAATTAATTAGATTTCATGCATTTCCACTGTTTATTCATAGTTTCATAGACATATTTACTTTCATTTGTGCACTTCATGGTTTCCTTTACATGCTTTCATATATTAGGTCCCTTTATGCTTAATTTGCCAAATTACATGCATCTTTAGGTTATTTTATATGTTTCAAGATTTGCTTCATGTTTTATTGTCAATATTTTAGGTAACTTTATGCATATTTATATATTTTCATGTATTATTTACATGTTTGCTCTAATAAATACACTTTCTTGGAAATCAGCCTCATCATGAGAGGCTTCATATGCTACTAATGTGCTTTGTTGTTTCCTTACATGCAGATAACATATCTCTCAAAGATAAAGCATATTGCAAGACTCTTCCTCTTGACATTGGAGAAGGAGGCATCCTAGTAAGCCCTCAAGCAAATTGGTGTTAAAGTGAATACCATTCAAGTGCACCTTTCCCCGTTGAGGGGCCTCAACTATGGTAATATTTGTATCAATTTGAGTTACTCTCTAATAGGGAGAGATTGTAATTGAGCTTCATCATTCTAATAAAATATCACCCTCGTTTCTTGAATATCTTTTATTTGTGCAAATGATTACTTGATTTCCTTTGTAAAATTGTTATATGCTTGCAATAGTGTAGATGCATGGTTTTTACCTTTATACAAGTGGCGATCAGCATCAATCAGATATCGTACAAGTGAGTTTTGACTGATACTGGATAATACATCAATATCATCACTACCACTGCATTCAAGAATATCAATATATTGCCTTCCCACATTAGAGCATCAACTTTCACTCTGCAAGCCTTTAACAACGTTGTATCTTCCACAATAGGTACAATAGTCCTCCCCATTTAGGTTGGAGAAAAGACCATACCTACATTGTGCTACATCTTAGAGGGTTCAAGACAATACAACATATTTCTTGGAAGGCCTTGGATGAGAGCCATGGAGTGCATACCATCCATAGTGCATCAATGCATTAAGTACATTCATGAATATAAGGTCCATATAGTTCAGGTTGACCCAGACCCTTTCAAGTATTATAAACCAGTGGATCATCCACAAGAGCCTATTGTGTCACCCATACATCTGGACAATAAATCTAATGATGTTATCTAGAATCTAGATGCAACCTCACAGTTCCTTATGAAGTTACCTTCACCACCGCCATCACCCTTGGTTTCATCCATTACGCCTCCATCTTCAATTTCTCTAAGCAAGGAGAAATTGACTAAGACAACCACAAAGATGCTCACAACTATCTCAAACATGTCATTAGAAGACTTTCTTACTCCTATCAAAGGGGAAGAACCCATTGTGGTTATGGATAATCATATCATATCATACCATCTTCATCCACCATGTCGTAGGTCACAGTTCACTCGGATGAACGTGAGTTTAGAGAGCATATAGAGGCAAATGTTACATTTACACCTATCATTGAGTCCATTGAGGATTTAGGTCGACCTCTTATCAAGTTGCTACCCATTGATCCCATCCTTGATTCTTCACCCGAACATGAGGAAACATCAATTGCTACAATTGAAACAAAACAACCTCAGCAAGTTGAGGAGCCACCCACAATGTATCCAAATGCCAAAGTACCTTCTCACGAGTTTGTGGAAATGGTAAATATCAAAATAGAGAGCCAAGTGTATCCAAATAAATCAACACAATGGGTAGTACCACCAGATAGTGCTACCACATCAGAAGTGCTACAACCTTTGAAATTAGTTACATCTAACTCATTTATCATAGCACCATCAAAGGAGCAAGAATAGGTGTTTCCCCCATGTCAAACTGGCGGTCTTCAAGCTATCACAGATAAACACTACAAAGTGAAACAATGTTGGAACTATAAGCAAGTTTAGTTATCATTGATGTTAAGAAGTCAGCACTAGTAAGAGTCAATTTCAGGTTCCGTAATCAAGTGCAAAAGAAATTTCCTTCCAGGTGGTTAGATGAGGTTTAAAGGGAAAAAGGAAGGCCCAAGCAAAATAATATTATAATAATTTATTATAATATTAAAGGTGCAAGAGATTTAATTAATTATAAATTAATTATAATAGTTTTATTATAATTTAATTTATAAATTAATTTAATTAACTTTTAAAGTTATTAAGTTAATTTTAAATTAATTATAATTTAATTATATATTAATTTATAGGTTAATTAAACTAACCCTAAGCATAGGGTTATAAAATTCATAATTCGAATTTTTGAATTATCGTCGATGTCATCGAAGGCATAGCCCAATGCATATAAAGGAGGGAAAGGCCTTGGTAAATATTTCATCCGTGATAATGGTGTGTTTCGTGCATAAAGCAAAGGATCGATCGCGTGTTTTTTAAAGGCTTATAGAGGCAAAAAAAAGGACAAGGAGGAGAGGCTTTTGGTTTACATTCCAAGGTGCACTATAGCACAACCGGCAGCAAGGGAAGGTGCTAAGTCTTGGCCAGCAGAAGGTGCAAGGATCAAATCATGCGGGCTTGAGTTTTTATGAAGCGAGATTTGTTTTGAGGTTTACAGGCCAGGTTGGAGACAAAGGGAAGGCGTGAGCCTTCTTCCTTGTGTGGAGGCTTGTAGCCCACGTGGTGGGCGCGCTTCTTGCTAAGGTGCCCGGTTGTGGATAGGTTTTGTGTTCAAAACCCGTTGAAAGTGTTTTGTTGGGCTAAATAAGTTGTGCGTCAATTTTTCTCTTGCTAAGGTTGTAATTTTGGTGGTTGATTTGCTGTGAAAAATAAAGGTTGATTAAAATTTTTGAGGGAGATATAAGGGTATTAAAAATTAAATATTTTATTTTATTTTTTGGTGATTAGAGTTTATGAAGTTGGAGATTATAAGGGTTATAAGGACTTTGCTATACTTTTTGTTAAGTGTAGTGTTATGGTGAAATTATTAAATTGAATATTGTGAGTTTGGATATTATAAGGTGTACAAAAGGTTTGATTATTTTGTGTGAAAGATAATCTTTAAGAAAATTATTTTGTGGAGATCTTGAGAGAGGTTGTGGTAACCTAACCCTAGTGTTGGTAAAGAAAATTTTGATTGTGGTTAAGACATGTTTTGAATACATATATCCATCAAAATAAAAGGTATGGGTAAATCTTCCTTGTGAGAATAATATTGTTGGATTGGATGTTATGAATGTTAAGTTGGAGTGAAAAGGATTGTTTGGTAAGCATTGTTGAGTTTGATTGTTAATAATTTTTTTGAGTAAGAGTTGATGATAAAACCTTGTTTGATAAGCATTATTAAAAACATTGAATGAACCTTCATATGCATGATTAGGGTTTGTGAAAGAAAATGAGTATCATTGTTATGTGAAGTTGAGAACTATCTTGAACTAGGGTTTGTGAAAGAACATGAGTATCATTATTATGTGAGATTGGTTTATAATAATTGTTGGAAATAATTAAGTGAGTGTTCATATGCTTGGACTAGGGTTTGTAAGCAAGAAGTATTTCATTGAGTGATTTATTGAGTGGAGTTGATTGAGCCTAGTCAAGTGGAAGTGTTGAAGTGATAGTTCTAATTCTGTGAAATAAATTGTTCTATATTCTGAATTGATTTGAGAAAGAGAGTGAAAGTGATTGAGCATTGTTGTGAGTGTGAAGTATATTGAGTCTCTAAAAATTCTCTATATGTTTCTATGGTAAAGAGAGAGTGAAAGTGATTGAGCATTGTTGTGAGTGTGAAGCATATTGAGTCTCTAACAATTCTCTATATGTTTTTGTGAGATTGGACAAGTTCTAGTGAGGACTTGTTGAGTAGATTTGTGGCAAGTCTTGGTGAAGACTTGTTGAGCATATTGGACAAGTTCTAGTGAGGACTTGTTGAGCAAATTTGAGGTAAGTATTTGAGAAGACTTGTGGAAATATTGGTGTGAGCTTTTGTGGAAGCTTACAATATAGATTTGAAGACAGATATTGAGAGTAGATTGGACAAGTTCTAGAGAGGACTTGTGGACAGATTAGTGTGATATTTTGTGGAAGATTATAATGCAAAGTTGAGACAAGTCTTTGAGAATACTTGAGAGCAGAGTTGATTGATTGATTTGTTCAAACCTTGAGTTAAGGTTTAGAGCAGATCTAGTAGAGTTGATTTATGATGGATTCAAGCTTTGTGTGAAGGCTTGAGGATAGATATTGAGTAGATTTGTGCTAGATCAAAGGACTTTGTTTAGTACATATTTGAGGATAGATTTTGGTGTAGATTTGAGGATAAATTTATGCCAGACCAGAGACAAAGATTGAGCATATTTGTGCTAGACTGAAGGACTATTTTTAGTGCAAATTTGAGATTGAGCTAAGAGCAATCTTTGGAGGTGACAAAGTATAGAGGATGATAGTCTCCAGTAGATAGAGGTCCATTAGCCAGGGTAGTGAGTATAGGTCTTTTGAGTGAGGATAAGAGTATTCAGTGGATAGAGATCCATTAGCTAGTGTAGTGGAGGCATCAGTTCTTCTAGAATATCACCAACCAAAGTAGAGGAGGAGTTCTCATGTGGATAAAGATCCATGAACCAGCTAAGGAGATTGGTGTCTCATATGGATAGAGATCCATAAAATTGATTAGGAGGTTGGTGTCTCCTTTGGATAGAGGTCCATAAACATTGTAATAGGGAAAGGTTTCCCAAGAGATTTGTTGAGAAAATTTTAGTGAAATAATTTCTCTGTGGAGTAGCCCACATTGGGTGAACCATGTTAAATTGGTGTCTCTATTGTGTATGGTGATTTATGTATTGATTTGATTATTATCACTGATATTGCTCTTGATACATTGCATAATATTGTTTGGGAAAGAAAAATTAAAAAGTGGTCTTATATAAGTTCACCCCCCTCTTAGTATAAGCTTGTGTTCTTTAGACAAAAATATGAATTGAGCAACAAACGTGAGCATGTGGATGCCACTATCAAATTGGATCATCAAGAAGCATCCACATCATCTCAAATGAAGGAGGTTTATGATTTAAATATACCCAAAGGTCCTGTGAGTAACCTAGCAAATATCCCCAATTGCTCAAACCTGTGATCAATTTTCAATCTATTATGTGTCGCAAATGCCATCACCTTGTTTGATGTTCGCCTATTAAATATGAATCATCCAAAACCCCAAGGGTATGAGAAGGAATTACACTGTCTATACCATATATAGAATGAAAATGACACTTATGCATGTCAAGGTTTCAAATCCACAATATAGAACATGCTTGAAAAGAAGTAGCTTCGGGTTGTCAACCAATAAATAATCATAATTAGCAATCCATCCCTTACATCAAAAAAGCAAGGAGAGCCCCCTAAGCCAGCAATTGACATACCTATGGCTCAAACTGGTCACCAAACTATACCAGAGCATGCTACACACCCAAAACATCATTAACACAATTGGACTCCTTTAAACGAATCTATGTCAGTCATTTTTTAGAAGTTGCAAGTAGCTAAGATCATTACCTTACCTGGCATAAAATCTCTAGACCCAAATAGAGCTAAACCTAAGGGCTATAGGGAGGACCATTTTTACCTTTATCATTGAATAAAGGGCCATGACATTCACAAATATCAAGGGTTCAAAAAAACGGTTCAATACCTTATTGATAATTATGTTTTATCCGTAAGTAGGTCATCCATAATGCCTCAGCCTATCGCAGAATAGGCCTCATCATCCTAGTTGAGATCCCAATATTAGTCGCATCCTCATAGGCCTAATAATCCACCTCAATGAGTAGTCACATTTGATATGACTACTATGACCCTATTTCAAAAGCTTCACGAGGAAAATGCATTTGCATTATTATATGTCAAACAAAAAGCACCTAAGCCTAGATCACCTAGTGAAAGCCTCCATTGTGTTTATCATCATATTTAGGGCATGACATATGTAGCTACTTTGCATTCAAGAATGTGGTACAAGACCTGTTAGAGTGAGATGATCCACACAGACAGATCACTCATTTGACCCCATTAGGACATTGGCACCTCACAGGGGTCCGCACCCAAACAGGGAGAGTTGATTTCAGTCACTCTTCCTAAAAAAATTGATTACATTACAGTGAACGACATATGCAATAGGGTCCTCAAGGTAGCAAAACTTTCCCACCATCCATATCAAGATAAATGAAGCAAAGTGAGAAATCCAAAGGTATCACACCTTTCTTGCTTTCATTGAGTGGAACACACACTAGGGATACCTAAGGTAGCATACTTTCCCCCTTTAAAAATAATAAAATCCAAAAAATAAAAATCATAAAATCATTAAAATCTAAAAATAATTTCAAACATAAAAAATCCAAACAAATCAAAAGGCAATAAAATTCAAAAAACATTGCAAAACACCAAAATACAAAAACATTTACATTTGGTATTTACATTTTTATTTTGCATATGCATTCATTTAATTACATTGCATTAGGTATTTTCATCCATTGAACTTGCATTAGGATAGGTTGTGTTTACAATATGATAAACGACACCATGTCTGTATGTAAATCATGCATCTTTTCACCATCATCATCCATCACCCTTGTGAGTAATTATGTTTTTCAACACAACCCCTCTAGTTGCTATAAGGAATATACTAGGGTTTTTTGATCATTCAACCATACCTAGTGATCTTCTTAGATTTTGTAGAAAGCTATATTCACTTTTGGAGATGAGGTCTAGTTTTGATAGTACCTTGCATATTTCAAAATCCTATCACAATTTAAACATTAACAATCCTTTTTTGAACAAGGAAGGATGAACACTACAAAGTGGTCCTAGTCACCTGAAGCGAAAGGTTTTTTTTACTTGTTCGTCTTGTAATGTGCATGGTCTAGGATGCTAATCATTGAAAAAAATACAAGATCCTCCCTACCCAAATAAATCCCTTGCTTTCATACAAAATAAGCAAAATCCCAAAATCAAAGCAAATCCCTTGCTCCAAAATAAAACAAAAAAAATGCAAAATAAACAGTGGTTTTCATCACTAAGCATGAGCAAGTATCCCAATAAATCAAAAGAAAATAAGGGGATGAAGAGCTTGAATCCCTAGAATGGTCAGTACTCAAAACCATTGAGTGATCCCCATTACAACAATGGGTTGAATGAATCCTGCCTGGAAATGGGGTAGTTCTAAGCAATTTACAAATGATCTAGCTTTAGGTGGCTTGTATTACCTAGTAGTCTAGTCCAATTGCAGCCAAAATTAATATTATGGTGAGTATATGGTGATCCTCATTACATAAATGTGTTGAATGAATCTCGCCTGACAATGAGGTAGTCTTACATTTCATCTAATATATTCATTTACACACACAAGAATAATGAATATCTTGTTCTTCATGACAAAATATTTTATATTTCAGGAGTCCTGTATAGTCATTATACAACTTTTGAATAATCAACTAGGTGTTTGAATCTCATGGAAAACCTCAAAAATCCCCTATAGCAACAAATCATCTCACCAAACAATCACCATTTTCCTTATGAGGTTTTATTTGTTAAAGGGTGTCCATGAAATAGGTTAGATACCGAATGGATATCAGCAGTGATATTTAGACGACCATTGACTATTTTATGTATATATTTTAATTTACAGAAGCTTATAAGGGAAAACCATACATCTCACAATCATTTCATCTCACATATGGATGCTAAAATGATCAATTCTTATGATAAGAGTTACCATTTACATTCATGATTTTTATACATCTAGTGGTGTCATCCATTAGTTTGTTAAACACATGTCAGATTTATACCTTATGTTTTAAGTGATTAAAGCATACAGGTTTATTTGCATTAGAACATCATCATATAATTAATGCATTACATTACATATCATTTGTCATATCACATCACATAGATTAAATGCATAAACAATTGAAACAAATTAAACATGCATTTAAAATTCACCATTGCATCCATATATGCATACATAGTAGTGCATCTATACATATAGATCATAGCATCTAAGCATACATCTATCATCTAGCTAGTGCATGTCATTAGTATATCCCATCCATATAGCATAATCAAAACATCATATTAGCATCATATACATATGCATAACAAGGACATAAAGCAATAAAATGATACACATAATGAGCAACAAAATAGTATCATATATAAATGTGTTCCAAATGTACATAGAGGAGGTACAAAATGCCCTCAAGCTATAATAGTGTAGGTCATCAGACCTTACACCCAAAAATGATACAAAGACATCATGTCATATCATAAGGGGCCTATACCCCCAAATTCACCCCCATCCTCAGCTCTATCTCTATGAGTCTATCTAGAGCTAGTGCCCACTGATCTCTCTGATTATGCACTTGATCTATGATTGGGCCACACTGATGACTGCCTAGACTTGATCCACCTACTTTGGTGGGAGCCCCTGCTATGGATTGCTTTGGAGGAGTGACACCTAGTATCATGACCTAACCCTACACAGAGATAATGTATGCAACATCTATGGCAATTTGAGATGTGCTCTACTCTAGGAGTCCACTCAATCACCTAATATTTGCATCTGTATCCAAGTCTATCGATATCTGAGTGACTAGAGTGGATGGTGTAGCCTGAGAAGTAGAAAGAATCCCTAGCTATATCCTAAGAGTATCCCTATCAACAGTCCTAGCATCTAGCTAATCCTAAAGAAGATCCCTTTATGAAGTGATCTTATCTATAGTAGTTCTAATTGAATCCACCTATGCCTGTAGAGCAGTCCTCTCCTCTACATAATCTCGCCACTACCTCTACCTTGTCTACAACTGACTCTAAGATGTAGGTAGAGATGTATCCTGCTCTAGGATCTGCTATTATATTGTCTGTAGTTATGTCTATAGACTGTGCCCTTGAACCCGCGACTGGGACACCTCGTCATTTGGCTCATCCTCCTCGCCCTCATCCTCCTATGGATCCTCTGCATGTGTAGTAGATTGACCCCACTTGCCCTTAGTCCTAAGACACACTCATCGTCCATGTGGATCATCTAGTGCAGCCTGAGAAAAATTGCCTCCCTCAGCCTCAATAATCTCTCCATCCCTAGAATGATCCAAAGGACTACCACCATGCCATAACCTAGTGGTCCACCAGGTGTCATGGTCAGTAGTAGTCTTGGCATCTGCTACCCCTATGTCACCTATAACATCATCATCTTCAGTCAGCTCTATTACCTACGGTTATGCAAGTTGTGTCTCTACCTTCAAGTGATAGTAGAGGACTGTCTCCTAAGAGATATCATATTGAAAGTTAAACTACCTCATGACAGGAGAGAAGAGAAAGAACTCCCTCACGTCAAGCTTACATCCAATAACCCATTGATCACACCTCATATGGGCTAGGTATCTGTCAGCCTCCTCCCAAGCTGGTTAACCCAAGTAAGGCCTCCATATGATCTAACTCGCCTAGATTCCTGTCAGTGAGTCCATATAGTGTTGTAGATCCCCAACATGAGACCTGTTCTTGCATGTCACTGAATCTCGTGGCAAATGGGCACCATAGCACTATGTTACCATCACTGTTGTAATCTCCAGGGGCAATCCTCCAGGTCTATCTATCCTAATATGCTCCCACCCCCAGATCTGTAGTTGTAGGTTGCATCCCATGCCTACCCACCCCTACTGCATAATATAATATAGCTCATCATACATCTGGATAAGGAGTGCACTCCCACACATCATGATGAGTGGCTCCTCTATTATGCTCCCAAGGAGGTTCTGTACCATATCCAAGAGGTTCCAAGGGAACCTCACACCAAACGTATCTAGCAAAATCACATTACAGATCATGTACATAAGAACGACTTGACACCACAAGAAAACATGTTGTCTATACCAATAGGTAATTGGTAAACCTCCATGCTCAATTTTACCTAGTACCTCAATAGCCTATCGTCAAAAACCCTTCAAAATATGGCAATCTTCATTGAAGTAGCCGAAGAGGTGATCACTCGTACATCAATGGGAATCTTATAGATTCGGTAGACATCCTCAGGTGTCACCGTCATCTCTCTAGTCAAAATATGAAAGGTGTTAATCCTAGCATTCCATCGATGGGCTAGGACTATGATGTAAACTTGGTCCGATCGGATCATCGATAGTCAAAGTACATAACCAAGGCTCAAGACCCCAAACCACTCCTAGTCAGTGCAGTCTAACTTGGGCAACATCTCAAGCAACAAATTGAGCTCTCACATGCATGCATTCAAGGTCTAAAATGTAGCAAAACCAAGTGCATAATCAACCTCAAAACCCCCCAAAAAAATCAATAAATTTGGCTAAGGTTCCCTAGTCACTCACGTCAACAATAGTCATCGTGGCCGTTGCTGACATTGATAGTGGCTAGCATAAATGGTTAATTTTTTTATTGTTGGTATTTGAACCTAGTTGCTGATAGCAATAGCGACCCCCAGTTGGTAAATTGGGAGCCACTGATGCCAACAATGGCTATGAGAAAGACCCCTTGTGAGGTCATTTCCCCCCAAAAATCCCAAAATCAAATTAAACCCTTCCATTAAGCTAGCCTAATGCTAAACCTAACTAAGGTGAGGTTCTTTACTTGTAGTTTAATGAGGTTCTTTTAGCTTCATTAATTAGTGAGGTTCCTTTTAATGCTCAAATTACAAGTGAGAGATGAAGAATCTACCTTAGGAGCTTTGACTCTGCCACTCATGGAAGCCTCCGACTGATCCGCCATCGTGTTCAAAGGAAATCTCAACAGCGTGTTGAGTGTATATTTTTCCCAATTGCAAAATACCACCACATGCAGAGTATTGAATAGAAATATCTCTCTTGAAAAGAAACCAAATGACAAGCATTCAGCTTCTCCAAGGTTCTAGTAAAATATCTAAAATATTACAATAGTGCCAAAAATAATTCAATAATGCATGTGACCATAAACAAGGGGCCTTTGCTGGTTCTAAACAATACTTAGTGATTTGAAAGATCTAACTAAAAATACAAGCAGTTCTTTTTAGGGTTTTTTAAAATTGGTGCTACCCTGAATCCCTGTTAGTAGAGTATTTTATCTTCATTTAAAAGGTTTCAAATGACAAAATGTGGAATTGTCCACCTCATTTTAATGCCCGTGTCTTTAAGATGAAGTAAATTTTAGAAAGTTGGGTTTATTTTATCTTCCTTATGTTGATGCCACTACCCTAATAGTGGTCAGTAGAAGTTAGCACGTTAGCAAATGTTAGCAAAGTTAGCTTTCATTTCTTATCTTAGTTTAATGTGAAATAGTAGGTTAGTATACATCCTAAACCATATGTTTTATCTGAAAGCTTTATATTAATGAAACTTGGAGGTGCAAAAATTTTGGAAAATGACCAGAATGGAAATAACTTGAAAGCTTAACAATTTTGGAAATGGACCAGAAAAAATGAAACTAACAGAAATTAGCAGAAATTCTGAAAAAGGACCAGAATGGAAATGAAAGAAACTAAAATTCTGGATGGACCATAATGGAATTCTTGAATGCTTGCAATAAAATAAACTTTGAGAACAGTAAAATAAATAAACATGTAAATTTGGTTAGCTGAAAAAGTCAAATTTTGAATTAGTTTAGCAAGTTCCTCTCTGCAAAATCCCAAGTTATGAGGTAATCATAAAACAACCTGAATCAATGGACCTACAACATAAGCACAATACCATTAAATCAAGTGCGAGACTCAAAGAAAACATAAAGAAACTACATAATCTTGACCTTCGCCTATTGCAACCCATTTCATGGCATAAGACAATGGCTAGAAGTCACTAAAATGCATAAATGATAAGACACTAAAAACGTTAGTTTTATGATAAAAACCCTCCTTTTGATTTTGCTCACAAAAGTTTGCTACCCTCTCAAAATCTGAAAATGCTCTTTCTTTATTGCTTTCTCGAAATGTTACATCATTTCTAGTTCCCTTGAAAAAGGTAGGATAGCAAGGTATAAATAATGCTAAGAAGTCCTTTCGCTTCATATTCTCTCACAACCAAAATAATGAATGGATATAAGAAAATAATCCATCATCATTTCTGTGATTTAATAAACATAACACTTCTAAACGTTATTTATTTTTAAAAAACTAACAACAAAAACATAACCCTGCATGACTCCTTATATCTCCCCTTTCTCTTATAAGCATTCTACCCAAGAATACCCCTTTACATCCATAAAATGAATGATAAAAGCATTAACTATACCTTATAACCCCTATGATTTTAGACCTCCTTTAAAACATTGAACGTGATCAAACCACATTCACATTAACTAAAATAATACAAGCCAATCTTATTTAGTGAAACTTTCGTTATCACTTTTTGAGGTCGAGACCCGATGGTATTTATCCTAAGCCATACCAATGTGCCCAAGGACTGGGATGGCATTCCCCAATCCTAGGCACTTTGGTTTTCATGTAACCAAACGAAACCATCACACTACCTATGCAACCATGGCATTGTCCAACTTAAGTAGCCATAGCGCTGCCAACGACGTAGCCATGGTTATGCCAAGACTATGTAGCCATAACATTACCATCGATGTCATGGCACTACCAAACCTACGTAGCCATGGTGCTACCAAGACTATGCAGCCATAGCGTTGCCATCATTGTTGTGGTGCTACCAAACCTATGCAGCCATTGATGTCATGGTGCTGCCAAACCTATGCAGCTATCGACGTCGTGGTGCTACCAAACCTATGCAGTCATGGCGCTATTCAACTCCCTACTCTCACACTCATGCTGCCATAGCGTAATGAAACAAATGCAACACTAAAACCTTCCATGCTATTCGATGTCGACCTTTAACTTCATCAATTGGCATCATAGGTTGCCCTAATAACACTTCTTCCTTCCTTGTTCAATGGCATACCTTTGCCTCTTGGCCGTTTCACTGACAACTTCGACACCTTTCATGATGTTCTTCTTAAACCCTAACGTCATCTTGGACCGCTCTTCTTTACCGGCGTTGCTCCGCGAAGCTTCGTTGCCATAGTGCTGAACTTTCTTGGACTAGCCACTCATGTCTTCGAATGTTTTCGAATAGTCATCGCCTTATCTAAAGAATTTGACGAAGCAATTCATTCATTCTAATTGATATCAATATAAAGGTTACAATGTGGTTATAAGTTGGTTTATCAAACTAACTTGGTGGTTAATAAACCAACCTAGAGAGCACCTACTAGCGCTACCCTTTTGCAAATAATGTAATGACATATATGCTAACATCCCCCCTTATTACATTATTGGCAAATTCTACTAATATCTCGAAACTTTTCATATTTGATATGCCCAAGTGCTTTGGTAAAGATATCTGCAACTTGCGCATTAGTAGGAATGTATTGAAGTTGTATATGGTGCTTGGGAACTTCATATCGAATGAAATGACATCTGGTATCAACATGTTTGGTACGTTCATGAAAATTTGGATTTTTGACAAGATTCAAAACACCTTGATTATCGCAAAACAAATGAAGAGGAAGATTATTTGGAAGACCCATGTTTGTAAGAATGCGACTTAACCACATTATCTCGCAGACTGCTTCACTGGCTGCACAATATTTTGCTTCTGTAGAAGATAAAGCAACCACATGCTACTTCTTATTGTGCCATGAGACAGGTCCATATCCTAGATGAAAAACATATCCAAAAGTGTATTTACGATCATCAATGGATCCAGCATAATCTGAGTCTGTGTATCCTAGTAAGAAAAACTTATTATTCTTTTTGTATTCTAGACCATAATTTGTACTACCACGAACATAATGAAGAACTATTTTTGTTGCTTTACAGTGACTCATCTTAGGCTCTTGCATGAACCTTGAAATATATCCCACAACAAAACTGAGATCTGGCCTAGTATTTGTTAGATATAGGAGACTCCCAATCAACCGGCGATAGAGAGTACCATCTACCTAAGGTGATTCATCATATCGTGAAAACTTAAGTCCTTGCTCCATTGGAGTTGCTTTTGACTTACAGTTAGTCATCCGATATTTTTCTACTAAAGTCTTGGCATATTTCTTTTGTGTTACTCTAATATGAAATCTTTGCTAAGTAACTTCTAAACCAAGACAATAGTGCAGAAGTCTTAGATCTGTCATTTCAAATGATTGCTTCAAATCATTTTTCACTAAGTCAATCATTCTTTCCGAGCTTCCTGTTATGATCAGATCATCTACATAAAGTACAAGGATCACTATATCGAACCATTTTTCTTAATATAGAGATTTGCATCTGAAGGACTTCTTTTGAATCCATGTCGCACAAGGTGACTATCTATCTTGATATACCAAGCTCGAGGAGCTTGTTTGAGCCCATACAAGGATTTGATCAACTTGCATACTTTTTGTTCTTGCCCCTCGACCATGAATCCTTCTGGTTGAGTCATGTATACTTCTTCCTGTAAGTCACCATTCAAGAAGGCACTTTTAACATCCATATGATGCAGCTTCCACACAAACTGAGCTCCCATGGCACAAAGTACTCGAATGGTATTCATTTTTGCAGTAGGGGTAAAAGTATTATTTTTTATGAGAGACTTATGTTCTACATCCATGGCCTATTTCCACTGTGGTTTATCAAGTTCATATTGAACCATTGTGGGTTCATTTGCATTCAATGTAGACATATAAATCTTTTCTTCATCCTCATCGTCTTCTCTATCATTTTATGTACCCACTGACAAATCATCAAAGTGTTGACAAAGTTCGTCAACCTCTGAAGTAGATTCCTCTGCTCTCATTTGATAGTACATGGCCTATCTAGAGATAGATCTAGAAGGGAATTCAACTTAGCATCTCTCAAAGTGCTAGTATACCATTTTGGTACTTTATGTTGTTGCTATGGAAGTTGAACCTCCTTCTTAGGTTCTTCTTCATCTAGGTATACAGCTATAGATGTGAAAGCTTCATCAAATACAACATCTCTACTTACATGTATCTTCTTGGTATTAGGATCAATCAATCGATATCATTTTGAATACTCATCATAGCTAAGAAAGATACACTGCAGGGTTTTCTCATCCAACTTCCTCCTTTTCTATTTTGGAATGTGCATGACTGCTTTACATCCAAACACCCTTAAATGAGAAATGGAAGGTTTCTTACCACTCCAAGATCCTTGTGGTGTTTTCCCTTGTAGAGCTCTAGTGGGTGCTCTATTTAGGAGGTATAATGTTGTGTTTATTGCTTCTACCCAATATTGATCCTCAAGATGTGCTCCCTTTAGTATACATCGAACCATTTCCATAATGGAACGATTTCTCCTTTTCGCAACTCCATTTTTCTGAGGTGTATAGGCTGTAGTCAGTTGTATTTTGATCCCATGTTTCTTAATAAAATATGAAAACTCTTCAGAGGTGTATTCCCCCCTCGATCTAAGCGGAGGGTTTTTATGAAACAACCCGACTCCTCGACAAGTTTTTTGAATTGTTGAAAGTAGAGAAATGCTTCTGATTTCAACTGAAGAAAGAAAACCCACATCTTAAATGAGTAATCGTCAAAAAATAATTGAAAATACTTCTTCCCACCATAGTTGGTTGGCATAGGACCACACAGATCAGTATGTACTAGATGTAAAGGATTTGTAGCTCAAGAGGAGCTAGTTTCAAAAGGTACTTTGTGTTGCTTCCCTGCTAAGCAATCTGAGCAAACTGGTAAGATAGATGAGAGTGGTGGAAGGCCTTTTACCATCCCATATTTGTGTAATTCAAGCAAATATCCTGAACTGAGGTGCCCATAACATCTATGCCAGAGAGAGGTGGCCTCCTTTGTAGTTGCAACCAGAGCAACATGAGGAGTTGAAAGTGCATCTAGAATGAACAAGCCATGTTTGTAGGATCTGGTTGCAACATGTTTACCACTGTGGGTGATAAAACATCTCTTCTTGCCTTTGACAACTCAAAACACGACATCCATATTTCTATCCAACATTTGTGTGATTGAGAGCAGATTATTGGCTAAGCCTGGAACATAGAGAACCTTCTCAATTTGACAATTACCATTAGGAAGGGACACAAAAATATCCCCTTCTCCCTTTACTTGATAGACTTGATTATTAGCAATTGTGACTGGCTTACCCTCTTTCTCCACAAAAGTATCAAACCATGATTTTTCCCTAGTCATGTGTTTGCTAGCTCCTGAATCAATATACCATACAACATCTATCTGGTAAGATGAAGTATGAGTCATGAGCACCTTGTGTGCTCTTTCAGAGTCAAAATTTGAATCGAACCCAAGAGAATCTGAGTCTGAGTTGGAGTCAGCATAAGAAACATGGCCTTTAGGTTGCTTATGTTTGTTGTATTTTTGTTTGTCTTTGCCCTTCTTCTAAGGACCTCTATCGTTTTGTTGCTTGTTTTTGAACCAACACCTATTGGTGTCATGGTTATTCATATCACAAATCTTGCAATATTTTGTATTCTTCTGCTAATTTTTCTTCCCTTTTTCTTTGGAAGAAGGACCCCCTTTTTGAAACTGATCTTGTTTCTTACCACTTTGTTGTGTGGAAAGGGCATTATCTGGCACGTGATCTTTCTGAACCTGAGTTGCATCCTCAATTTGAAGCAAATTTACCAGCTCCATAAATGATGCTTGTCTACTAGAAACATTGAGAGAAGTGATCAACATCTTGTAGGAATTTGGCAATGCTCTCAAGATGACAGAGTTCAAGATATCATCATCCACTGGTTTTCCCATGGCATTCAATTTGGCTTTCAAGTCAGCCCACTCGCAAAGGAATATATCAATTGTTTCTCCGGAATTCATACCGAGAGTATGTAGTTGAGTTTGAAGGTGTAGAATAGTGGATTGATTCTTTCCTTCATATACTGTGATCAAGGCATCCCAAGCTATCTTACTAGTTTTTGCATCACAAATATGAGGCTGCACCTCATCTGTAGTAGCAAGAAAGATAAACACGAGACTCTTCTTGTATTTATTATCCCAAGCATCTTGATATGTTCCTGTTGTCTAAGGGCGCTTTGCAGTGCCAGTCACTACATCCCATAAATCTTCCAACTGAATAATGGCTTTCATATTTGTTTTCCATGGAACAAAGTTAGGACCTTTCAACAATTGTGAATCTAAGAGATACTTATGAATTGTGGCCATTATGAAGGTTCCTTATATCACCAATTGGTCTCCCTTTATTTATACCTGTCAGATCTTTATATCGTAACCATTCAATATATACCTGCACTTACGTGAGGGAGACTATAGGTATATAGGAACAATATACTACTCAATATGTAGCCGCCCTTACGTGAGGGAGACTGCAAGTACATATGAGAAGCACAATATATTGAACATAGGTGATACTGAAAGGGCATCGTGTTGTTAATGACACCTACCATAGAAATTTTTATTCCTCATGCGTGGGGCGTAACTTCCCCTAAACACTTTGGAATAAAAAACTTTCGTCAGGATTTAAGCCTAACAACAATCACGATGTGGGTATGAAATGGAAAAAAAAATTGATTTGCATTATTTCTTCTCGAGGATTAATAGAGAACAAGCTCAAACGTCGTTGTTGCAGCTATATTAGGCGACGAATACAGTAGTCCAAAGCATGAAAGCATTACCTGTAAGTGTAGACCAGAGGTATCTCAAATACCGAATGCTGTTGTGCAATAAATTACACAAATAGGGTATAAATTTGGGTTCTCATATTTTTTTTGTAACTTATGATTTTTAATGCAAGAAAAAAAGAATATTTAAATGCAAAATAAACAATCACAAATGCCCACAAATTTAAGCACCTATTACAAATCTAGCAATTATTCTACCAAATGGTTTGATTTCCCCCTTTATCTTACAATTTTGCAAATGAATCATGTGAAGACTGAGATCTCCCCCCTTCGTATTGCAAAATAGACAAGGAGAGAAAAAAAATTGTACCTGAAACCCCCAAAAAAAAAATTTGGAGCCTTCAAGGCGTCATTGGACTGCACAGGCGTCAATTGGGCATGTTCGGGCGTCAACAAGGCACTACGAATCATCAAAAATGCCACCCACCATCACAACATGCGCGGGGTATCAAAAAACCTGCTACCCACCGTCACAGCGCACGCAGGGCATCCAAAAAATAATTTATACCTCCCCGAAGGGACTTGAACCCGTGACCTACCGCCTAACAATCACCACGCATACCACGTGAGCCAAAGGGCCCGACGAGAACAAGCAGGGAGCAGGCATATCTTAGCAACATCGGGGGCAGAGAAGGGGAGAAATTTTTTTTTAATCCCACATGGCCTATGCTGCCACTGTGGGGGTCTTTAAAACATCGAAAGCTACTATAGCTTTCAGTTGCCTTCGGGCAACCACCCTGCTCTTTTTCCTCCACAACTATCGACACACGTGCCCGATCTACTCTTTCTACGTCTGTTAGTGTTTCCTCTACCTGCGTGCCTCATGTGCCCGATCTGCTCTCCTTTGTGTATGTGCCTTCAGTCTTGTTGGCGGGTAGTCTGTCCTCTGTCTGCGTCCGTCAATGTTTCCTCTGTCTGTGTCTGCCAGTGTCCTCCAGTATCGTTGGCTGGTATTCTGTCAGTGTCCTCCAGTCTCATTGGATGGTAGTCTATCCTCTGTCTGCGTTCGTCAGTCTCACGTCCGTCAGTGTCCTCCAGTCTCATTGGCTGGTAGTCTTGTCTGCGTCCGTCAGTCTCCAAGAACCGTGTTGTTTAGGGAAGTTGGAGTAGTTAGAAATGATAACTACCTTACCCAATTTCTGTGATCATCCCTAGCTCTAATACCATAAAGAATTTTATGAAGCAATTCATTCATTTTGATTGATATTAATATAAAGGTTACAATGTGGTTATAAGTTGATTTATCAAACCAACTTGGTGGTTAATAAACCAACCTAGAGAGCGCCTACGAGCGCTACCCTTTTGAAATATTGTAATGACATATATGCTAACATTATCTGCAATCAAATGAAATGACGTTAAACTTTACCTTATCGTAAATATTATTATCACGTCTTTTATAAAGTTCATTATAATAATATTATTATATACAATATAATAATATTGTTATAATAATAACATTTTAGAAGAATATAATCACAAAAATATTATTATAATAATAACATTATAATATAATCATAATAATATTATTATAATGATAACATTTTAGAACCTTATAACATAATCTTAAAAATATTACTATTATGTACATAATATAGTTAATGCAATTATATTAGGTAGATAATAGCATATTGGCTTCTATCTCAATTTCTTTGTACCTTTTGTATCCTCTTTTTGTTTTAGGTCAGGCTTTGCTTTGTTAAACACATTCCATCACCTTAGATGGTTTGAAGAACATTAAACTCCTATTCATCAAAATGGATTTTAATTAATATAAGCATTAATGCTAGATTAATTAATCATTAAATATTAAATAACCAAAGCAATTAAAATCATTAAAACAAAACGGTCAAACATCCCTATTCTTACAAACCAAAGAAAACCAAAAACCTTTCATATCAAAATATGACAAGTGGGTCCCCAAGAATTTTAGTGTGGTTGTGGAAAATCCACAACAAATGGCGACTCTGCTGGGAAATGCTCCTGAACATTTCGGTGAGAACCCAAAAAGAAAAATTGAAAACACACTCTAAACCAGAAAGCAACAAGCATAAGAAAATGCATGAATAATATCTATAGACTTATAAGAACAGTAAAATATTAGAATCATGCAATATTAGCTCTGGATGTGTGTAGCACTCCACACCTTATTTTTTTTGTAACTTTTTCGCATTGCATTATCAATTTTACCTGACTAGAATTATGTTGCAAATGTGAAGAGGGTTAAGGCCTAGAAATATCTGGTTTTTCTAGGCTTAGTATGAAAACAATGGTGTTTGTCGGCAGGGTTTAATTGTTGGCAATTTTTTTTATATACCTCTCCTCTCCCTATTCACTCGCATTCCTCTTTTCTCTCTATTATCTCACCCCTTATCTCTCCTCTCCTTTTCCTTATCCCTCCACGTCGTCTACCTTCCTCCTTCTTCTCTAACCACCTTCCTCCCCGCAATATAAATACAATGTATGTGAAGGCGCTGCATGAAAATTATAATAAAGGAGACCATATTTTTAATCTTTTATTGCCACCTAGTTTGAATACGATCACTGCTATTAGAGCCAGTGTGGGTAGCGCTCGAGGAGACTGAGAGCCGAGGCAGGGCTCATTTTTTGAGATCGGTCAGAGTGCGGAATGACACAGCCAACACATTTTTTGAAGCACAGTAGGAGGTGATAGACTGGGCACAAATACTGAAGCGACATGTGGACAACACGTGGATAGCTGATGTGGAGGGCCCATAGCTCGAGGATTTGAGCTGGCAGGTTGACATGGCAGCTGAGTAGGCAGTGACATGGCAGTTGAAGAGACACGTGATAAGGTGAGGTGAAAATTGAGTGAGCAACTGACATGGCATGGTGACGTGGTGAGGAGTTGATGTGGATGCCACGTGGTGAGTTGCGGTTGGATGACATAGTTTCATTGGCAAAAGATTTTGGAGGTAATTGCCCAAAGGCAATCGAGAGCATATGCGCTCGCGGGCGTATAAAAGGAGTTGGTTTGCCTCCCTTCCACTACATGTGGGATAATTCATTTAAAAAAAAAAATTGTCACCGTTCTATTTAAATAAATATTATCCTCTCTTTGCTTCTGCCTGAGCACGTAGCGCACATGGTCAAGTCGATTGGCTTTTTGGTTGGAGGACCAGGGTTCAAAACCCGTTGGGTTCGAAGCATTTAAAAGTTTTTTTTAATTATTTTTGTTGTTGAAAGGTTTAACAAGGAGTGCGCGTTTGGTTTCAAAGTCACCGCTTGGTGTAGCAGCCCACATCGTTGCTCATAACTAGGCGGTCGAGGGTTCGATCCTCTCTACGCCAAAAATTATAAAGGTTTTTTTATTAATTTCTTTAAAGGTTTCATTAAAAAAAATTTAAAGCTTTTTGAATATTAATTTAATAATTTAATAAATGCTTTTAATTATTTAAAAAATGTTTTTTTTATAATATTTAAAAACATATTTTCATATTAAATTAAAAACTTTTAAAAGACTTTAGAAGATTTAATTGTAAACTTTAGAGAAATTGTGGCAAATTGTAAATCACCCAAGGGGCTTGAAAAACTTGATTTTTTGAAAACTTTAAAAGGGCAATATTTGTAAAAATGGGGAACATATAAGTGACGGGAAGCCTTCCAAAGCGCCCATGGCATGCCATGGATGCTAACCCTTGGAACCCTATTCAAGGCTAAAAATTTTGTGTAATAGCCTCAGCGACTGTAAAAGAGCAAAAATTGTAATCTCAGAAGCTCTAACGAGGTTTTCTTTTTGCCTTGATAAGTAGATGATTAGATCTATCAGATGTTACCATGCTTTGTGCCCTCTACTATGGAGAGAAACTACTAAAGCTTTTGATGAATGAGTTTGATGAGACAGATTGCATATCGTATTCAGTCAGTTGCAAAATTTTGTTATAGCCCACCAAAGGAATCCGAATTCTGGATACGAGGCTGACTCAAAAGACAATATTTTTAGACAAGTGGATGAGTTTGATTCAATGGCATTTGAACCTGAGGAACAATCCAGTGAGAGTTATACCCCATGCTCTCCAGAGCCTGAGCTATCGAAACCTGAGCCAGCAGAGGCTGAGCCAGCACAGGCCAAGCCAGTGACAGTTCCTGAAATAGTTGTCATCAATGACGATGAGGATTCCATTGCAAAAAATTTTGGGCCTTCAGTACTAGGTAATCCTCAAGAAGAAGAACAATAAATCAGTAAGAGAGTTAAGAAATCTAGATTTGATTTGAACTTGTAATTGCTTTTTACTTCCTATTGTTTTAGTCAAATCAAAGTTTGCTTTCAAGTAGTAGAAATGGCTTCAAATTCGAATCTGCCATTTCCTGAATTTAATGGTATTGATTATGAATAATGGTCAATAAAGATGAAAACTATGTTTATTGGTAAAGGTTTATGGGAAATAGTTGAAGCGGGTTACACATAACCTTCTCCTATTGACTAGTCTACCTTAAGTGCTGCTGATAGAAAAACCAATAAAGAAGCCCAAAAAAATAATTTCTTTACCCTATATCATTTACAAGCAGCCCTATATAAAAGCATATTTCGTAGGATAGCATCCTGTATAATAGCTCAAGATGCTTGGAAGGCTTTAAAAGAATTTTTTCAAGGGAGTGATCAAATGAAGCAGGTCAGGTTTCAAACTCTGAAAAGAGATTTTGAAAATCTTAAAATGCAAGAGAATGAGAAAGTAGGAGACTACTACGTGCGAGTCAAATCCATAGTAGATAAAATGGTCACTCTAGGTGAAGATATTAAACTAGAAGTTGTAGTGAATAAAGTGTTGCGAACACTTCTTCCTAAATGGAATCATGTAGCAATCATTATTGAAGAGTCAAAAGATTTGAATGCATTAATTGGTTCTCTTATTTCACATGATGAGAGATTGCAGGAATCTCCTTCCACTAGCCATGGAGGTGATGACAAAGCCTTCGATTCACAAGAAGGAAAAGAACAAGGTAGAGGTCATAGCAGAGGTCAGTACAAAGGTAGAGGTAGGAATAGTCCATGAGGTGGAACTCCTAACAAAGGAGGATCTTCAAACAAATGTGGAGGTTAGAATAGAGGTGGATAGCAGAATAGAGGGAAGCATCCAGGATGAGGAAAAGGAAGTGAAAAGTAAAAACAAGCTTGCTACAATTGTGGCAAACTTGGCCATTTCGCTCATGACTGTTGGTCGAAATCTTCTCAAGGGAGCAGCAGTCAGAGTAGTCAGTATGGCAATTTTGGAGAAGATGAAGGGATCTCAAATCTCTTTCTCTCATATGGCAAGTCGGATCGAACTTGAATGATACCTAGATCTTGGACACTGGGTGTTCAAATCATATGAGTGGCAAAGAAGAACTCTTTGCTACTCTAGATTCTTCCTACAAATCCAACATCAAATTGGGAGATGACAAGTCATTGGCAGTTGAAGGTATTGGACCCATGGAGGTTCCAACAAAAGAAGGCATGAAATAAGTAGGTGATATCTATTACACACCTCATCTCCAACACAATATTTTAAGTGTTGGTCAAATGTTAGAGAAGAACTATAAATTACTGTTTGATGAGGGTAAATGTACCATTTTTGATAAGAGTAATAGTGATAGAGTCATTACTCAAGTGCCAATGACAAGGAACAAGTTATTTCCTTTAAAGTTTGGCCAGCCAGGAGGAGATCAATTAGTAAATGTTGCTATTGCAAATCCAAGTGTGTTGTGGAACTTGAGATACGGTCATTTGAATTCAGCCAGTTTGAAGATGTTAACTTCTCAAGCGATGGTGATCGGACTTCCTAAAGTTCAGGACAATAAGGAAGTTTGTGAAGGTTGTGCCTTGGGCAAGCACGCTAGAACCAAATTTCCTCATGGACAAGCATGGCGAGCCAGTTGTCCACTCCAAATAGTGCATTCAGACATTTGTGGTCCAATGCAGACCAAGAGCATTGGTAAGAACTCTTACTTTCTTATTTTCATTGATGATTTTTCAAGAATGTACTGGATATATTTTTTGAAGCACAAAGATGAAGCATTTGATTGCTTCATATATTTTAAAGCAAGAGTTGAAAATGAGAGTGGATATTTTGTTAAGTGTCTTAGATCAGATAAAGGAGGAGAATACTCCTCTAATGAATTTTTGAATTTTTGTAAAAAACATGGAATAAAGAGGCAGTTCACTATTGCCTATACTCCACAACATAATGGTGTGGCTGAAAGAAAAAACCGCACCATTGTAGATATGGCAAGATCTATGCTTCAAACAAAGCATTTGAGCAATATGTATTGGGCATATGCAGCCAGGACCAGTGTGTATATTTTGAATAGGAGCCCTACTTCAAGTTTGAAAAGGAAAACTCCTTATCAAGCATGGTATGGTAAGAAATCGAATGTCAAACATTTCAGAGTGTTTGGTTCACTGGCTTACTCACACATTCCTGATGAACAGAGGAAAAAGCTCGATCCTAAGAGTCAAGCATGAATTTTTGTAGGGTACTATGAGAACATAAAAGCTTACAGACTCTACAATCCTAGGACTCGAAAGATAATACTTTCTAGGGATGTGATTTTTGATGAAGGGGGAGAATGGGGAAATCCCCAAATTTATAGTGATGTTGAATCTCATGATGCAGGTTCTTCACAAATTCAACAGGCACCACAGAAAAGCAAGAAGTCTCCTCCTCCTCCAATCCCAAGTAGACATTCGACTTCCAGTTCATCATAATCATCACCAAGTCCTTCTCCACAAAGGTCAGTTAGTTCCTCACCAATGGATATTGATTCTCCATCTAGAGGGAAGATAACTCTCCAGCATCATCCATCTTATCAGATGTTGGATACAAATTTTCATAGATGATTTACTAGAAGTCAAGCAAGTGAAATAGGTTCAGTTTTGCAAAGACTTGAAAATATACATTTGTATGGAGACGATGACTCCCAAGAACCTCGGGGAGATGTAGTTAACTATGCCTTGTTAACTAGTGCACAACTTGAACCTTCTAGTTATGAGAAGTCTTGTACTCATAAGATATGGCAAGAAGCCATGAAATAGGAGATAACCTCTATAAAAAACAACGATACTTGGGAGTTGGTAGAGCTTCCTAAAGGAAAAAAGTGTGTTGGATGTAAACGGGTCTTCAAGACCAAATTCAATGTTGATGGAAGCATTGAAAGTCACAAAGCAATATTAAATGCAAAAGGATTTACACAAAAGTATGGTATTGATTATGAGGAGACATTTGCTCCTGTAGCCAGACAGGAGACCATCATAATAGTTCTTGCTTTAGCTGCCCACAAAGGTTAGAAAATCCAACACATGGATGTAAAAAGTGCCTTTCTCAACGAGTACTTGATAGAGGAGGTTTATGTTAAACAACCTCAAGGATTTCAAGAGCAAGGTAAAGAGCATCTTGTTTATAGATTGAAAAAAGCACTATATGGCCTCAAGCAAGCACCATAAGATTGGTACTATCGCATTGATGGCTATTTCAAAGAATTTGGGTTCACCAGAAGAATAAATGAACCCACTCTCTACTACCTGAAGGAAGGGAAAGACATCCTCATAGTCTGTTTATATGTGGATGATCTCATATTTATGGGTAGTAATGAAAATATGAATTTGGAGTTCAAACACTCCATGATGAAGCAGTTTGAGATGAAGAATCTGGGCTTAATGCACTACTTCCTTGTAATGGAGGTTCATCAGTCAAATATAGGGATCTTCATCTGTCAACATAAGTATGCTCGGGATATGATCAAGAAGTTTGCTATGGAGCATTGCAAACCAGTTGCAACTCCAGTTGGATATGGGATCCATTTAAGCAAATATTATGGAGCACCAAAAGTTGATGTGACCACTTTCAGAAGCATGGTTGGAAGTTTGATGTTTCTCGCCAAAACCAGATCTGATATTTAGTATGTTTTTTCTCTTATCTCTCAATTTATGGCTAGCCCATCTGAGCTGCATTTGCATACAACTAAGAGAATTATCATATATGTGAAGGGTACATTGGATTTTGGAATTCATTACCATAAATGTAACACTATCAAGCTTGTAGGCTTTAGTGATAGTGATTGGGGCAGCAACATTGATGACAAAAAATCAACTTTAGGGAACTTTTTTAGTCTGGGATCACGACTAATAACATGGAGTTTTAAAAAACAAACTGTGGTAGCTTTGTCTTCTACAGAAACTAAGTATATAGCAGTCACCTATGCTAGTACTCAAG
Organism: Wollemia nobilis; assembly: GCA_028583015.1. Classification (NCBI taxonomy): domain Eukaryota; kingdom Viridiplantae; phylum Streptophyta; class Pinopsida; order Araucariales; family Araucariaceae; genus Wollemia; species Wollemia nobilis. The sequence goes on from JAQPPZ010000995.1 coordinate 831,968, forward strand.
CCTTGTGGCTAAGAAAAGTGTTGTAAGATATTGGAGAGCAACAAAATGGTCCAACCAGAATCTACTGTGACAACATCAATGCAATTCAGTTGGCATACAATCCAATCCACCATAGCAAAACAAATTATTTTGATATGAAGTACCACTTCATTCGAGATATGGTGGAGCATGAAATTATTGAGCTTAAATTTTACCGCACTTTGGAGAACATTGCAGATATCTTTACCAAAGCGATGGCTAAAGCTCAATTTATAAAGTTGAGAGACTATGTTGTCAGTCCTCTCAATTTTAAGTGGGGGAATGTTGCAAATGTGAAGAGGGTTAAGGCCTAGAAATATTTGGTTTTTCTAGGCTCAGTGTGAAAACAATGGTGTTTGTCGACAGAGTTTAATTGTCAGCAAAAAAAATTTTGTATACCTCTCCTCTCCCTATATTCTTTCTTCTCCCTATTCTCTCACATTCCTCTTTCCTCTCTATTATCTCACCCTTTATCTCACCCCTTAATATCCTCTCCTTTCCCTTATCCCTCCATTTTGTCTCCCTTCTTCCTTCTTCTCTAACCACCTTCCTCCTCACAATATAAATACAATGTATGTGAAGGCGTTGCATGAAAATTATAATAAAGGAGACCATATTTTTTGTCTTTTATTGCCACCTGGTTCGAATACGATCAAATTATGGCAATGGATATGGAGATATTTGAGGGTAAAAATTTTTATAGCATGAGCAGCACATTCTATGGTGGCTTGAGCAAACGCCTCAAAAATGTCTAACCATCTTAGGATCAACTGTGTGTGCGATGAATTCATTGACTAGATTTAGGGATTGGTTATGAGTCGTCATCATCAAGGACTAGTGTGTGCAAGTGTACCTTAGAGCTTTGGGGAATTGGATTCTCAACCAAGGTGTGATGAGAATATAGCCCTATCCTTTACTGCTCTCATATTTGACCAAAATAATTAAACCGATTATGGATGAGGTCATCAGACTAATCTATCCTCATGGCGGCCATAAATCTCAACCTTATGGGAGTCATGTCACCAGGCATGAGTGTACTCCATTGCCAGTCAAGCGTCTATAGCCCCGATGGAGGTTAACTCCATAGTCCATGATTTTGCTCTTGACTTCTTGAATCTTGGGATGACTACCCATCCTTCTGAGGGACATGTAGTACGATCCTTACAACCCAATAGTCAATGGTGTGATGGAAAATGAGTGGTGAACATTTTGCTTTGGATTTCTTGAATCTTGGGATGACTACCCATCCTTTTGAGGGACACGTAGTACGATCCTTACAACCCAATGATCCATGGTGTGATGGAGGTAAAATCAAAGCTTTGGGGAATCGGATTCTCAACCTAAGCATGATGAGAATTTGACCCTATCCTTACTACTCTTATTTTGGGCTTTCAAGTATTGCAAAAGTGGTAAAAACCACTATTTTATGGACTATGTGTAGGGCGGGATAGACCAGAATTATCTTTTCGCCTCACATCCCCATCCAAGTATGGTTTCATATTATTTTACCCAAGATGTTGGACATGGACAGAAATGTGATAGACCTACGACAACTTTGGCAACAACTTCCAAACCTAAGATCTTCTTAGTGTTCTTTGTGCCTTTGATCCCAAGATAATTGGACATCACTTTCAGTGTTTGGGTTTAGCATATGATGTTTATGTAATAAGAATGTGCCTTTGAGACATGGGTGGATGATATGCAAGATCAACGACTTCATGCTTCATGAGCTGCAAACAATATTTCACATGTTCAAGCCTTTTGCCATATGATTCCAATTTTTCACATCCTTTTAGTCTTGGTTGACATTCGTATACACATAGGCTGACCTCTTACTCCTACAATCAAATCCAAAACTGGACCACTTTGACATACTAAAGACTTCGAAATCAAAGAAACAAGATCAAATAAACAGGAAATAAAACCGATAAGACAAACAATTAAGCAAGTTGATTAGTGTACATATAATACAATGACTCTACCCTTAGGCCTGAAAATAATGCTTTAAATGAAGGCCATTGATGGGTAAGGCCAAATATTTTCCATCCAAGGTTTTTAATCTGAAACTATTTTCACCTAGGACTTCGGATATTAGATAGGGTCCCAACCACAAGCAATCAAACTTTTCATGTTCTCCTTTTTTTCATGCCTTTTATCCCACAACAAAACTAAATATGAAACTTTAAAGACCTTAATTTTGGACCGTTTATCAAACCACCTTTTGATTATGTCTTGATGTTTGCTGAAATGAAGCATGGCTTCCTCCCTTTTCTCATCAAGATGCATTAATTGGGTTAATCTGGTTTCAAGTTTATCATCAGTCCCAACATAGTCTTTTATAAAATGTAAAGTTTGCAATTTCAGATTAGTAGGAAAAATAGGGTCTTTCCCATAGACTAAGTGATAAGGAGATGTCCCAATTGACTCCTTGCTTCTGGTCCTATCTGCCCAAAGGGAAAATTTTAACTTACTATGCCAATCTCTAGGGTTCTTTTCAAGTAATTTTTTGATTATGCATAATAAATTTTTATTTGATGATTCCGCCAAACCATTGCCTTGGGGGTAATAATTGGAAGAGAATTTTAGACTCACCTTATTGTCGTACGCCCAATTTGCAAATTCTAAAGAGGAAAAGGCAGAACCGTTGTCACTTACTATGGAGTTAGGCATTCCAAAATGAGTGACTATGTTTTCCTCTAGAAATCTAATCACAACCTCGGAGGTGGCATTCTTAGTAGGTATAGCCTCTGTCCACCTTGTGCAGTAATCAGTAGCGGTGAGGATGAACTTATGGGAATCGGATGAGTTAGGATTTATCACCCCAACAAAGTCTAATCCCCATTGTGCAAATGGTCTCGTCTCTACCACTGATTGCAATGACATTGCTGCATTTCGCTCTTTGTTGGCTGCCACTTGGCATATGTGACATGTTCTTACATGTGCATGTGCATCTTTAAACAAGTGGGGCCAATAATACCCAACTCTAAGAATTTGGTGTGTTGTCATGTTTGCTGACCCATGTCCAGTTCCATACTTACCATGGAAGTCTTTGAGTACTTGGGTTGCTTCCTCTTGAGTAATGCAACGAAGGAAAATTCCTTCGTGATTCTTCCTGTACAACACACCAGATTTAATCAAAAATCTAGCTGATTTTAAATGTAGTGCCATGCATTGAGTGGAATTCAAATGAGAAGGGCACTTACCATGCAACAAAAAATATACAATATCTACGTACCATTCCTCTGTAGTGATATCATTAACCTCATAGTTTTGGCACGTTATTAAAGGGTCAATTTCTGTGATAGCCTTGACCAAACCTTGTCCACGCACTATCTTCATGGGCTTTATCTCTAAGTCAAATTCTTGAAGGGTGGAAAGCCATTTCCCCCTTCTTTCACCTAGCTCACTCTGTAAGAACATGGACTTTATTGTTGGGTCAGGAACTATAGCAAAAACTTTACTATGCACAATGTAATGCCTAAATTTTTTTACAGTTTTAAACAAGGCATACATTTTCTTGTCTAGGACAAAATACCTCAGTTTCGTGTCCTTCAAAGGAGAACTCAGAAAGGCTATAGGATTTTCAATGTTGTCTTCACTTTTTTGAGTTAACACACTTGCAAAAGAATGATCTCGAAGCAAATGTGTAAATATAAAATGGTTTAGCATAGTCTGGACTAATGAGAATAGGGGCTTTGGAAATAGCATCCTTGATGCTTGTGAAGGCATCCCTATTCTCACTGGTCCACTTTATCTGAACATATTTTTTCAGCATGTCATTTAGGGGCTTGGCGATTTCAGCAAAACCTGAAATGAATTTTCTCACAAAGTTAATCTTACCAAAAAAGGACCTAAGCTCCTTTTTGCTATTGGGATGAGGAATATCCCGGATAGTGGCTATCCACTCTGGGTCTATAGCAATCCCATATTTTGAAATGACATGTCCTAACAGCTTACCCTCCGTTACCCCAAAGATGCACTTTTTTGGATTTAGGGAAATTCCATGTTCCCTGCACCTTTGGAGCACTTTCCTCAAGTCTCTAACATGATCTTCCCTCTTCTTGGAGAAGACAGGAATATCATCCACATAGACAATAATGCACTTACCACTGAGCCCCTTGAATGCAAAATCCATGGCTCTTTGGAAAGTGGCTCCAGCGTTCAACAAACCAAACGGCATCCTCCGGTAGGCAAATGTTCCCCACTTCGTGGTGAAGGCCGTCTTCATCCTGTCATTTGGATGTATGAGAATTTGATTATATCCCGAGTATCCATCCAAGAATGACATCATTTCAGACCCATTTACCTTTTGGAGTATCTCGTCAATGGTGGGTAATGGGTAATTGTCTTTTTGGCAAGCTTTGTTCAGATTTCTAAAATCTATGCACAACCGAATCTCTCCACTCTTCTTCCTAACAGGGACAAGATTAGCCACCCATGTGGAATGCCTAATAGGGAAGATGATTTTGGCTTCCAGCAACCTCTTCACTTCCTTCTCTATCAGGGGCTCTAGGATTGGGTTAACCGTTCTTTACCTCTATCTAAAAGGCTTGGAATCAGGCTTCAGAGGAATAGTATGCATGATTACATTCGGGTCATAAGTTTTCAGCTCTTCATAGCTCCAAGCTATGCAATCAATGTATTCTCCTAAAACCTGAGCTATTGATTCCTTCTCTCATTGTGTGCATGCCTTTGCAATGAACACTTCACGTGGATCTACTGCACTCCCCAAATTGACTGAATTGCATGATTCCTTGGGGGATGGTATTTTTCTTTCTTTTTTCTTTTGATATCCAATATCAAACAACTTTTCTAGAGAGGCCCTATCACTTGGCATCTCGTTCCATACTCCGGTTGTTCCTACTTCTACTTGCCTCCTCTCTTCTTCGTCTATAACCTGATTTTCAAATATACCAGAATTAGTGACAAAACTAAAAATGTGTCTATCACTATCAAAGACCTGTAAGTTCATGACATTGTCTGGTATGGAGGGGCAAGGCACTAACTCAATGGAAATTTTTTACATTTTTTATGGTCGGCAAGCGAAAGCATGCTGGCCGCTACGGCTAACGAATCAGCCATTTTATTATTTTTTCTTGAGATGAGGGAAATATTGAAAGCATCAAACTCATTAATTAATTCCCTCACTCTGGTTTTATAGAGGTTCAACCTCTTGTCTCTATAGGTATATTGCTCCTTGACCTATTTGACTACTAACTCTGAGTCTCCCGATGCCTTAAGGTATTTTACCTTTTCTCTTAGGGCCAACTGAAGTCCAAAAATTAGGGCTTCATACTCCGCCACATTATTGGTGGTCGGGAACTATAATCTGTAGGCAGCAAGCAAAGGCTTACTACCAGGACATGTGAGCTCTACCCCAAATCCCGCACCTTGTTTTGATTTGGACCCATCAAACTTTAGGGTCCACACCCTCTTGTTTTCTTTCGAAGTACAATGGTAAAGATTATCATTTTGGGACCCTTCGGCTATGTCCTCTATGTCAAAATTGTAAACCCCTAATTCTATTTCAGTAAACTGAATCTCATTGGGTTTATTATATTCTGTAATCATTTCCCTAAGTCTGGGCTCTCTGTCTACCCAGATTTGGTTTGCAACTCCTCTCCATGGCAACCACATATGGGAGGAATCAGTCACCACATAACCATTGAGATTTCTGCTCCAATCCCTGCCCAACACCATGCCATACTTGGCAGCAATATTTAGCACAAGGATATCCATGTAATGTTGGACCCTAGGCTCTGAGTTGATCTGAACTAGGACATATTTTACAACACCTATTACATCCACCATAGATCTGTCTAATTGGACCACTTTGCTATTCGAATGAATAGGCTTAAGTCCTAGCTTTTGGCTTATCTCAAGAGGCATGATGTTGGTCGAGGCACCAGAATCAATCAAACAATTGTGTAAATTCTTGCCTGTGATCCTAATAGTTATGAGAAAAGGAGGTACCTCTGGTTTCTCTTTCATCATAGCAAGTTGGGGTTCTACAGATTTAACCTCATGAATTTGACTCGGGGAATTTAATCTCTTCCCCATGATTTTATCCTACCCCAACAATAGAGAGACCTCATACATTGAGATATTGGCCTTGGTCCTTTTCATATCTTCTTCCAAGTCATAAGTGGATGTTCCAGGATTTGACACTTTTGGCATTGTCCTAGGTGCTTCCAAAAATGGAGGTGGTGGATTCACATCACCTTTTGTATCGGGAGGAACTAAAGGGTTGTTTGGGGGAGTAGAGGAGGTTTTGGGATCCTTAGAACTCCTAGTAAAATACTTGTGATTAGCTTTCCCAAAATGTTTAGCGGCCCGGGCTTCCAAAGCTTCATCCTCTTCCTCTCCTAACACATTCATATCTTCCTCCATCTCATCATTTTCTAAATAATGAATGACTTAGACACCAAAGAGTCTGACTTTCTATGGCAACAGTGATGCATTTCCTCATCACATGACTCTGACTCATCACAATCTCCTAACGCATCAGCCTGATTGGCTACCGGATTGGGTACGCACCCATTATTAGGCTGCGTATTGTACGGTCCTGTTCTCCTATGGTCATGGTTTCTATTGGGCATGTGATTTTGGGCAACTTGTTTCTGTAACCGAATGATGTCATTGCCCTATTTGATGGTCATTCTCTTGAGCTCTTCCAGCTCAGAATTGGGTCCTTGTGGTTGACAGCCCCAGATCCACTAACATTTTTGACATTAGCAACCTCTAGATTAGGCACTAAGGTTTGAATCTAGGTGTTTTGGGTCCACCATGGACCCTTGGCCTGAAGAGGTGCAACCATGGGATAGGCATTTGAGGCTTGAGTACTACTCACCTCAAATCTTGGCAAGGTTATCTGATTAGCAGCCATCATTTTTGGAGTGGGTGGAATGGCAACACTAGGGTATGTCAAAAAATATGGAAGCGTGGGAGTGAATGGGTATGACTGATGATATGGCAAAGCATTCATCATGGGCATCTGAGGTGTCATAGCTTGATTCATCATGGCAAATTGATTGTAAGGGCCATATTGCCCTAACATGGGAAATTGAGGCATAGTGCCACCTTGCGGTGTCATTTGTTGCTCAATAGTCATGGCTTCAGCATAGGCTAAGGCCAGCATTGTAACTTGAGGATTTCTCCTGGTAAACATGGTTGTCATCGGATCTAAGGCTGTGAGGTATAATTGCAATGCCACAACAACATCTATTGCAAAGTGACGAGTCACGTTTGTGTAAAGCTTTTGGAATCTGGCATTAAATGTTCTGATAGGTTCATTAGGATACCTCTTGCATGACACGAATTGGTTATACATGATGGTAGGATCTAGCAATGACCTAAATTGATTAACAAAGGTAGCTTCCAACTGGGCCCAAGATGTAATGGACCCTGTAGGAAGATTCTTGTACCATTCATGAGCCATTTGGTCAAAGCTATTAGGGAAGAGTCGACAAGCGACGTCTTCATGATTGACTCCCTACCTAATCATATGGTCCTTGTAAATTTGAACGTGCTCTTCAGATGAAATGGGACCATCATGGAAAAACTTAGGGATAGACCTCTCAAGGTGCCTAGGTATGTCATGGACATCCCCAGGTATACTTAACGGAGAACTTTGGGTACCAAACCAGGGAACTAGTTGTTGTTGTTGTTGTTGTTGGGCCATATTAACCAAAGGTAATGACCCTACTAAAGCAGTTGATACACTCGGGATGACGAAGATGGGTACACTTGATGTAGCTCTTGCGGTGGAACTAATGGGTGCACATCCACTGAAGGTATTCAGATTCAGAGGTCTGAGAGCTAGCCTTTCCAAATCTTGGCAAAGCGTCTCTAAACCTAACGTATCAGAAAGCTCGGACGAGATTTTAATCTCCTAGATTTTGTACCTCGGTTTCCTAGTTTTGGGAGAAAGACTTTGAAAAATGGTTTCCTCAGTGGTTTTAGACCTAGTAGCAATGCGTCTAGGTGGGTCCAGCTTGGGAAAACTCAAATCTATTCTATTAAGGCTTCTCACAAACTAGTCAAGAGTAAAATGTTGCACCTGCAAACACAATATTGTTGAACCAAAACTGACCACGTTAGCATTAGCAAAAAACTAAATCACAAAGCATAAAAGAAGGCCCTCCTTCTAGCGCCAAAGATGTTGAGTGTATATTTTTCCCAATTGCAAAATACCACCACATGCAGAGTATTGAATAGAAAACTCTCTCTTGAAAAGAAACCAAATGACAAACATTCAACTTCTCCAAGGTTCTGGTAAAATATCTAAAAGATTACAATAGTGCCAGAAATAATTCAATAATGCATGTGACCATAAACAAGGGGCCTTTACTTGGTTCTAAACAATGCTTAGTGATTTGAAAGATCTAACTAAAAATAAAAGCAGTTCTTTTTAGGGTTTTTTTAAATTGGTGCTACCCTGAATCCCTGTTAGTAGAGTATTTTATCTTCATTTAAAAGGTTTCAAATGACAAAATGTGGAATTTTCCACCTCATTTTAATGCCCGTGCCTTTAATATGAAGTAAATTTTAGATAGTTGGGTTCATTTTATCTTCCTTATGTTGATGCCACTACCCTAATAGTGGTTAGTAGAAGTTAGCATGTTAGCAATGTTAGCAAAGTTAGCAAAGTTAGCTTTCATTTCTTATCTTAGTTTAATGTGAAATAGTAGGTTAGTATCCCTCCTAAACCATGTGTTTTATCTGAAAGCTTTAGATTAATGAAACTTGGAGGTGCAAAAATTCTAGAAAATGACCAGAATGGAAATAACTTGAAAGCTTAACAATTCTAGAAATGGACCAAAAAAAATGAAACTAACAGGAAATTAGCAAAAATTCTAGAAAAGGACCAGAATGGAAATGAAAGAAACTAAAATTCTGGATGGACCAGAATGGAATGCTTGAATGCTTGAAATAAAATAAACTTTGAGAACAGTAAATGAAATAAACATGTAAATTTGGTTAGCTAAAAAAGTCAAATTCTGAATTAGTTTAGCAAGCTCCTCCCTGCAAAATCCCAAGTTATGAGGTAATCATAAAACAACCTCGAATCAATGGACCTGCAACATAAGCACAATACCATTAAATCAAGTGCGAGACTCAAAGGAAACATAAAGAAACCGCATAATCTTGACCTTCGCCTATTGCAACCCATTTCATGGCATAAGACAATGGCTAGAAGTCACTAAAATGCAGAAATGATAAGACACTAAAAACGTTAGTTTTATGATAAAAACCCTCCTTTTGATTTTGCTCACGAAGTTTGCTACCCTCTCAAAATCTGAAAAATGCTCTTTCTTTATTGCTTTCTCGGAATGTTACATCATTTCCAGCCCCCTTGAAAAAGGTAGGATAGCAAGGTATAAATAATGCTTAGAAGTCCTTTCGCTTCATCTTCTCTCACAACCAAAATAATGAATGGATATAAGAAAATAATCCATCATCATTTTCTATGATTTAATAAACATAACACTTCTAAACGTTATTTATTTTTAAAAAACTAACAACAAAAACATAACCCTGCATGACTCCTTATATCTCCCCTTTCTCTTATAAGCATTCTACCCAAGAATACCCCTTTACATCCATCAAACGAATGATAAAAGCATTAACTATACCTTATAACCCCTACGATTTTAGACCTCCTTTAAAACATTGAACGTGATCAAACCACATTCACATTAACTAAAATAATACAGAGCCAATCTTATTCAACGAAACTTTCATTGTCACTTTTTGAGGCCGAGACCCGATGGTATTTCTCCTAAGCCATACCAATGTGCCCAAGGACTGGGATGGCATTCCCCCATCCTGGGCACTTTGGTTTCCACGTAACCAAATGAAACCATCACACTACCTACGCAACCATGGCACTGTCCAACTTACGCAGCCATAGCGCTGCCAACGACGCAGCCATGGCGCTGCCAAGACTACGCAGCCATAGCGCTGCCATCGACATCATGGCGCTGCCAAACCTACGCAGCCATGGCGCTACCAAGACTACGCAACCATAGCGCTACCATCGTCATCGTGGCATTGCCAAACCTACGCAGCCATCGATGCTCCATCGATGTCATGGTGTTGCCAAACCTACGCAGCCATCGATGCTGCCATCGATGTCGTGGTGCTGCCAAACCTACGCAGCCATGGCGTTGTTCAACTCCCTACTCTCACACTCACGCTGCCATAGCGTAATGAAATAGATGCAACACTAAAACCTTCCATGCTCTTCGAGGTCGGCCTTTAACTCCATCAATTGGCATCACAGGTTGCCCTAATAATGCTTCTTCCTTCCTTGTTCGATGGCATGCCTCTGCCTCTCGACCATTTCACTGACAACTTCGATGCCTTTCATGTTGTTCTTCTAAAACCCTAACGCCATCTTGGACCGCCTCTTCTTTGTCGGTGTTGCTCCGTGAAGCTTCATTGCCATAGCGCTGAACGTTCTTGGACTAGCCACTCATGTCTTCGAATGTTTTTGAATAGCCACCATCGCCTTATCTGCAATCAAACGAAACGACGTTAAACTTTACCTTATCGTAAATATTATTATCACGTCTTTTATAAAGTACATTATAATAATATTATTATATACAATATAATAATATTATTATAATAATAACATTTTAGAAGAATATAATCACAAAAATATTATTATAATAATAACATTATAATATAATCATAATAATATTATTATAATGATAACATTTTAGAACCTTATAACATAATCTTAAAAATATTACTATTATGTACATAATATAGTTAATGCAATTATATTAGGTAGATAATAGCATATTGGCTTCTATCTCAATTTCTTTGTACCTTTTGTATCCTCTTTTTGTTTTAGGTCAGGCCTTGCTTTGTTAAACACATTCCATCACCTTAGATAGTATGAAGAACATTAAACTCTTATTCATCAAAATGGATTTTAATTAATCTAAGCATTAATGCCTAGATTAATTAATCATTAAATATCAAATAACCAAAGCAATTAAAATCATTAAAACAAAACGGTCAAACATCCCTATTCTTACAAACCAAAGAAAACCAAAAACCTTTCATATCAAAATATGACAAGTGGGTCCCCAAGAATTTTGGGGTGGTTGTGGAAACTCCACAACACAGCGTTCCGTATCATATTCTCTCTCTCCCCTCAGAACTCTCACTATTTACTCAAGCTAGCTGGAAATAATGAAAATAAAAAACCCTAAATTTTCTTTTATATTTTTTATTTTATCCTCGGTCGTTGATGGCAACAACAGGTATGGATTAGGGTAACCCTGGCTACTGACAGAAATAGCGACTAAGAAAATTGTAAAAACTAGCCACAGCTAGCAACCAACAATAAATGCACCAAAATTTTCACCATGAGAAGCTTCAAAATGGACAATATTAAATATCTACCGCTCCAAAATTCTCAAAAATCACAAAAATAATAAAAAAATCAAATAAATCAAATTTCAATATGCCTTGTACCTAGTTATTTATTTTACACACCTGACGGTTGCAGCGACTTGCACTCCATGCAATCTGGAAAGATGAGGAAATAACCATAAGGGTATTTAAACCAAATTATTCATTGTTGACTTAAAATGTTTCCATTTCAATCTCGAAGAAGGCCATGGTGACCAGACTACCCCATAGTAACGAGGTATTCATTGCATTTCTCCTATGAATTTCATCAGATCATCGAACATAGTGATTCAACACAAGCTTAATTAGAATTTCCATCATCTCGATTTCCTAAGAAGGCCATTGTGCTCGAACTGCTTTACGGGATAGATATGTACAATTACTATTAATGGTTGAAATCACAATTGTAATAGGACCTACCATATAACAAAATGCAAAGATCTTGAATAGTCCAAATTGTTCATCATGGTCAAGTGACTCATCACTTTCATCACTTTTCCTTTCCTCATTGACTCATCGTTTGAGGGGGTATTCATAATATCAACATTCATAATCAAAATCAATAATTGAACACTCAATCATGTAAGTTGCATTTGTCTTACAAATCATTGCCAAAGATAATCATACCCCTGCTTGGGGTAGAAAACAAGTAAATTAATCAACTGCTTGGTATTCTTGAAGCATGAAGGATCATAGGCACTAGCCTCTTCATGAACTGAACAATGTCCAAGATCAAGTAAGCCTGATGCAAAAGGTTGTACTTGAGTCAAGTTCCTTAACTTTTGGAGGCAATGAATCCGATACGCGCACCCTTTTCATGATTGGGGCATCTAACGTTGACCAGATCAATGAACATCAATCAACCTATAATATGGCTTTAGGTGGTCTATTTTTTTCTTAGCGTCATGTTTTCCCAAAATGCATCCCAAAAGGGTATCTGTAGACACCTAAAATACATCATGTTTAGGAGACTATTCATATGGGTACCTTTTCAGACCATATGAATGAGCTTGGACCTTTCCAAGACCAAGCAGTGGTTCTAACCACTCATTTTAGGTAGTCTAAGCCTATCCAGCCTTATCCACTAAAGGCAACCTACCCCTAGCCATGCTGAGCAAGAGCGGCTAACCTTGTAACAAACTCGACCTTCTTGAGTCAAGCAAAATCAGTTGCAACAACCCAAATTGCAATGGTTTAGGAGCGGTTTTGGGTTGGAAATCTTATAGAGGTTTCCTCCCAACTGCTCAGGCCAACTACTTCTTGATCTTGGCTTCCTTGAGAATCCAAGATTGGAATTTAGGAAAGTCTATTTATAGACCACCCAAAGAGGCATAATGATCTAGAATTCATTGTAGTGAATCTTTGTCGGTTTGAATACTAGCTTTACAACCCTTGAGGAGTAGTGAAGTGCTATCAAATTGGAGAATTACACTTGTTTTTATGTCAATGGAGTTTCTAATAGCTTGAGGAGCAAGCTTGCCATTCCACATCAATCCATCATAAATTTAAGAGAATTCAATCGTAAATATGTGTTTGGACACACCAATGATCCTTCACCATCAATTTAACGGAGGAATTGAGCATCCATAGATTTGATTTTAAGAGTAGAACACTTTCTTCATGGTCGTTGCTGTCAATAGTGGCCCATAGGCTTAGCTGCTGGATTCAACATCGGCTAGCAAAGCCAACTGCTATGAGCTATAGTGGCTAGCATTTGACATGCAAACTCCTTCGATTTAGCCATATATTTACATTTATTAGAATGCATTTAGCTTAACTTAGTATATATTAATCATATTTCTTGCATTTCCATGGTTTATTCATAGTTTCATCGACATTTTTGCTTTCATTTGTATACTTCATGCTTTCCTTTATATGCTTTCATATATTAGGTCCCTTTATGCTTAATTTTCCAGATTACATGCATATTTAGATTCTTTTATATGTTTTAAGCTTTGCTTCATGCTTTATTGTCAATATTTTAGGTAACTTTATGCATCTTTATACATGTTCCTGCATTCTTTACATATTTTCTCTAGTTCATACACTTTCTTGGAAATCAACCTCATCATGAGAGGCTTCATGTGCAACAAATGTGCTTTGTTGTTTCCTTACATGCAGATAATAGATCTCTCAAATACAAAGCATCTTTCAAGACTCTTCCTCTTGACATTGGAGAAGGAGGCATCCTAGTAAGCCCTCAAGCAAATTGGTGTTAAAGTGAAGACCATTCAAGTGCACCTTTCCTCGTTGAGGGGTCTCAACTATTGTAACATTTGTATCAATTTGAGTTACTCTCTAAGAGGGTGAGATTGTAATTGAGCTTCATCATTTTTAATAAAATTTTACCCCCGTTTCTTAAATATCTTTTATTTGTGCAAATGATTACTTGATTTCCTTTGTCAAATTGCTTGCAATAGTGTAGATGCATGGTTTTTACCTTTATACAATAATATAATATTATATTAGTAGTTGAATCCCCAAAGTAGAATTAGAATATCTAAATATAAAGAAGGGTTATTTTTCATTGTAATCATCATGGAGATCAATCATATGTAATAATATTTTCCTACAAAGTGGCTTATGGGACTTTTCTCTCTCTAAGTGGCGCTCTCATCTTAGGAGATCTTGTGGAGTTTTTCCTTAAGGAATATTATTGGTGTTGCCCTACCTTGAGGGTATTATCTATCTTTTTCATTGTGTGGATTGTTATTATGGATAATTATTTGTGGATGAATAATTTGATATTTCTACATATTGATGAATAATTTATGTTAATGACAATAAAATTTTGTAACACATCAGGTTCTTAGAAGTCGGTTGTTGTCTTGATTGAAAGCCAAAGACAGGATGGGATGGGAACCACATTCTAATGGTGTGTATACTACAGTTCTAGGATACTCATCTCCCACTCACCACGAGAAAAATTTAGTCAGGGATATCTTTAATCAGTTGTGACAACTTTCAACATGGCCTAAAGTGAGACTGTTTAGTTGGCTTGTACTTCAAAAGAGGGTTTTTAGGAGATCAATTCATGAAAAATGGTTTTTTTGATCCATTCATATGTGAGTTCTATTGTACAAAGAACGAGACTTGGGACCATATTTTTTTCTTATGTCCCTAGCTATTTAATTATGGAAATGGTTGACAACCTTTTTAGATATAAAATTCCTTTAGTTCACCTCCCTCGAGCATGCATGGAAGACTTGGCCCAGGGTAAATGGATTGGATAGCTCAATGAAACAAATGGCCTTGGTTAGCATCTCTTTATTGCTCTAGAATCTATGGAAAGAAAGGAATAAAATAATTTTTAAAGCAACTCACCATAATGCCCAACATATTTGGGAAAATATTGCAACCAATGTCAAGGAAACTCGCTTGCATACTTTGAATCCCCCCTCCAAGGTATCTCAACAATGGCACAATTTACTCTCAAGGCTTCAATTCCCTCTGGGTGAATGGATACGTAGGCACCCATAGAGTCCTTGACCTACTATTCAAAGGGATGGACCATAGAAAGCCCCTCCCAGAGGTATGGGAAAGATCAAAATTGATTATGCATCAAGAGGTAATCCAAGAAGGATAAGCATAGGATGCATAGGAAGACTCTCATATGATACTCATACATTTATTTTTGTAGAGAATCTTGGTATCCTCCCTAACAATCTAGAAAAAGTGTGTGCTATCCTTTGTGGTCTCCAAAAAGCTACTAAGGTTGGTTGATTTGTAGTACAAGTTGAATCAAACTCACAAGTAACCATTAATCAACTGAATGCGCCCACCAAGACCTCCTCTTAGGATTGGAAGTTACAAAGGGTGATTAACAAGATACATGTGCTTCAATCTAGATTTAAAATAGTAGAGTTTCTTCATGCTCCTCAATAATGAAATAAAATCATAGATGCTATGACAAATTGAGCTTTAGATTGCAGGGATCTGACTTGTTATGGAGATCCTTCTTGATGGTGGTCAAATAATAGTAGGGAAGACCTCTTTTGTATACTCCATATCGATGCCAACAACTCTAATTCCTATATCTAGTGACATAGAAGAAATTCATAAATCCCTATTTTCCTGTATTAGTAGTAGGCATTTAAGACATAGTTGTTGCTCTTCTGTAAAATTTTGGATGAAAGCCCTATTTGCTTGGAAGGGTCGACGATGTAACCTTCTTACTTGATTATAAGTAATACAAAAAAAAAATTAACAAAAAAAAATAGGTATTAAAGTGCCAAATGAGTTGTATAAGAAGAGAACATGACAATGAATTAGTGCAACTAGTGAAAAATAGTTTTAACATTAACTATAAAGGTAAAAGGTAAATTAGATTTTAATATCCACACGCCCATAGGTCATATGAGGATGCTATTTACTTAATATATGGTTATCAACCATACTCTTATATACATAAGCATGGTGTATAGCCTCTACCCCTCCAAGATTTGAACCTTGTACCTTTTATTCAAAATTGTAAAATCTTTAGTGTTAAACCTTATTAATCTTAATAAATAGATATAGTTAATATTTTGATAATTGTTTTTTGACCATAAACATATTGTTAGGACTTCATCCTGAAACTATTATGTAATAACCCCTTTCTTAATGTAGGGATCCCCATTATAATATTTTGTAATGATATTATGTAATATTTTGTAATAGTTTGTGGCACTAGAAGTGCCTAGACAAGTGGTGTCATTTTATGTAATTGTTATCAAGAATACAACTTTTTTATTTGGTAGAATATTCTAGCTCAAGTGGCATTTTACATGTAAGTTAGCCTTGAGCGTTAGGTAGTGTGATGAAGTATTTAAATATGCGAGGGGTAGGAATGAATATATATTTTTTGCATATTGAATGAAAGTATTGGAGGTTGCCCCCTCAAAGAGGCCTGCAATTTTGTGTTGTGATTTGTAAGATTTATATATTTCTGCATTTACATTCCATATTACAATATTCTATTCTCTCATGCTCTTTTGCTTTTATTGCAATATTTATGTGAATGTGCTTAGTTTTATTAGAAGGTTCCTAATAAGTAGTATCAGAGCACTTTCTAGGGCCGTATTCCATTTTCCTGCCCTGCCATTTCAACTGGTAGGTATAAATTTTCTATGTTTTCATTTTTTTGCCATTTTCCTTATTTAAAAAAAAAAATCCAAAATTTTTCCATTATTAGTTTATTAGGTTAGAAACCTTGTGTCGGGGATTTTAAAATATCACAGAGGAGTTGTCATTATTGGCTAAGCTATATTACCCATAAAGAGTTTAGTGAAGTGAGGGGTGGTTAGGATCCAATACCTAGGCCTCAAACAACACCTATATATGGAATTGAGCTCTCACATATCTTCGAGTATTCGAGAGACCCCCTAGGATTAGGAGAAACCTTTAGCCTTAGGAAGATTTTTTATTTTGTATTATCCATTGTACACCAGACACAAAATTTAGAAAGATCACCCTCCCATACTGTCAAAGAGGCAAGTAGTATGCTCAAGGGTATGCATGGAATCCTCCTTGGGTAGTGGTCTCAAATATTGGTCCAAGCACTATTGTTCATCATTGCAGTATAATAGAGAACCTATGAGCAGTATACATACCCTGGCTTAGAGTTTCTTGTTTTTGTTAAAATTTTAACCTGAAACCAAAAATCCTACCACAAAAATTGAGCATACTAATGAGATTGCACTATCCCAGAATTATTGCATAAAATAAATATATGAAATGGTGCTAAACATAATAATTAAGATGGGTCCTATCAAGAGTAGTCAATAACAATCAGTTATGAATATAGACAGAGTCAGTAACAACCAAGACAAAGTTTTCTAGTATCAGTAACAGTTGCCTATGACTTTCAAAAATTATAACAACCATGGAATTTGTTAGTAATAGAGTCAGCCCATATAGTTTTTAGAAATAGTGAGTAACAATGTTAGTGATAGAACAATGTTAGACAAAATAGTGTCAGTAATAGAGTGTATGGTCAGTAAAAGCTTATCTAACAAAAATCCATTTTTTGAGTAAACCAAGACTCCAGGAGAAAAATAAACAACACTTCAAGACAACCCCCTATAAAGTCTAGGGTGCCAAAAATCAATATTATGGGATATAGCTCATTGCGACCATTTTGTCGAGTTGATCATTTTGGTATATAGCCTACATGCACTTTTTTAGGGGTGCCAAAAAACGTCATTGTGGAACCTAGTCTATTACAATCATATTTTTGAGTTGATCATTTTTATATATAGCACCCAAACACTTTTTTGGCTCATTACTAAAAATAGTAACCCCTGAAATCACACTTCTATTTTTAGTAAGTATCATTAGAAGGTCACAAATCATAGAATATGGCTTTAGGTACTAGGGAACAATAAAAGGTACAAGAATTAGATGCAAAAGTTGTTGTTCATGTAGAGTCTTGGGGGAAGCATGTGGGGGAATAGTTATTTGATAGCTTAAACCAGTTAAGGTTAGATATCAAATATTTACATGAATCCTTGAATTATGTCATCAAGGAATAGAGGAAAATGAAGGTATAATTAAATGGAAAATTGAATGCCTGGACAATTGTATATCTACTAATCCCCACACATATGATCGATTTGATTCTCATGACTGTAAGGAAGAAGAAACTAGTAATCATTAGTAGGATGCCCCCAATAACAATGGACTTAAGCTACCCAAATTAGACTTTCCAAATTTTTATGGGAAGTATCTAGAGGGATGTATTTGTAGAGTAGAATAACATTTCAGTCTTCATAATGTTCCCCATTATATGCACTTGGTAATTGCCTCTTTCAATTTTAAATCAAATGCACTACATTGGTTTTAGTGGCTCAAGAAAGCACATTGTGACCTTACTTGGCTTGAATTTGAGCAACAACTACTCACTCGATTTGGTCCTAATGAGTTTAAAGATTTTACAAGAGCCCTTTCTAAACTCAAACAAACTTCAACCATTTGATATTATCAAACTCAATTTGAAAAATTGGCCAACCATACCATTGGTTTGAGTCTCGCATTCTTCCAAAGTTGTTTTGTGAGTGGTTTGAAGGATGACATTAAAGCTGAAGTTAAAATGTTGAGGCCACAATCATTACAATTAGCAATAGCTTTGGCTAGATTGCTAGAAGAAAATTTTAAGGCTCAAGGACACACCCCTAAATTTTCTCAATATTAGCCACCTTTTTTGTCCAAGTCTACACTAACTCCTACCAATAAAACTCCTACCATCAAAAAATTGACACGAGAAGAGATGGTAACTAGAAGGGCCCAAGTGCTATGCTATAACTGTGATGAAAAATATTCCCTAGGGCATAAGTGTGTACCCCAAAATTATATTTGCTTGATGTGGATGAGACACCAACCATAGAATCTTTGGAAGCATAAAAGGATCATCAAAAGGAGGAACACACAAAATAGTCAAAAGTTCCATATGAATCCCAACCAGAAATCTCGGTGCATGCCTTAGTAGGAATATCAAATCCTCAAATGATAAAAGTGATAGGAAACTTCAAAGGACAACGGGTCATAATTCTTATTGACTCAGGAAGCACACATAACTTTATTGATCCACATGTGGCCAAACAGAGAAACCGTTACATTAATACTTGTAATTCCTTTGAAGTGATAATTGCTAATGGAGGTACCCTGCCATGTAAAGGAAAGTGTCGTAATATGAAAATCCAAATAGGGGAATAAAATATTAAGGCAAACATATTTTCCTTACCACTAGGCGAGTGTGATGTCGTTTTGGGGGTACAATGGCTATGGATGTTAGGCCTAGTATTGTGGGATTTTTTGATTTGTGGATGAAATTTAGCCAACAGGAAACATAATACACCTTACAAGGGATGAAGGTTGGGGCTACTCAATTTATTTCAACCCATAAGATGGAAAAATTATTTAAAAATCCTCCCATTGGGTTGTGGCTCAATTATCTTCTATGGAAGCTTCTAAGAAAAGGGATAAGGACCATCTAGAGGCATTGCGGGTTTTATTGCAAAGACATGCTCAAGTTTTTGAGGAACCCAAAGGACTACCTCCTCGTCATTCTCACAACCATGCGATTCAACTTCTTCTTAGTAATCTTCCCCCGAATGTTCACCCCTACCAGTATCCATATGCTCAGAAATCAAAATTTGAGAAAATGGTACAGGAACTTTGTGTTGTAGGGGTTATTCATCCCAGCGTTAGTCCCTATTCTTCTCCTGTGTTGTTGGTATGGAAAAAGGATGGGTCTTGGTGCTTGTGTATGGATTACAGGGACCTTAAAAAAATCACTATTAAAGATAAATTTCCTATTCTAGTAATTGATTAATTGATATATAAATGGCATGAGGTCCAATATTTTTAAAATTGGATTTACAATTAGGATATCATCTGATTCGAATCAAGGATGAGGACATTTATAAAACAACTTTTAGAACTCATGAAGAGCATTATGAATTCTTAATTATGCCATTTGGATTGACCAATGCACCTTCCACCTTTCAGATTTTAATAAATTTCATTTTCTAACCTTTGCTATAGAAGCTTCTAAGGAAAGGGATAAGGACCATCAAGAGGTATTGTGAGTTTTATTGCAAAGACATGCTCAATTTTTTGAGGAATTCAAAGGAATACCTCCTTGTCGTTCTCATGACCATGTAATTCAACTTCTTTGTGGTAGTCTTCCCCCAAATGTTCATCCCTATTGGTATCCATATGCTCATAAATCAGAATTTGAGAAAATGGTATGGGAACTTCGTGTTGCAGGGGTAATTCATCCCAACGTTAGTCCATATTCTTCTCATGTTTTGTTCGTACGAAAAAATGATGGATCTTGGTGTGTGTGTGTGGATTACAAGGAATTTAATAAAATCACTATTAAAGATTAAATTTCCTATTACAGTTTTTGATTAATTGATATATAAGTTGCATGGGACCCAATATTTTTAAAATTGGATTTGCGGTCAGGATATCATCTGATTCGAATCAAGGATGAGGACATTCCTAAAATAGATTTTAGAACTCATGAAGGATATTTTGAATTCTTGGTTATGTCATTTGGATTGATCGATGCACCTTTCACTTTTCAAAGTTTGATGAATTCCATTTTTTGACCTTTCCTTCACAAATTTATGTTGGTCTTCTTTGATGATATATTAATTTACATTCGTTCATGGGAAGAGCATCTCTAGCATCTGGATCAAACATACAACTTTTGTTTGAGAAAAAACTTCATGCCAAGAGGTCCAAGTGTTCTTTTGGGTTAAAATAAGTTGAATATTTAGGTCACATTGTAACCAAAGATGGAGTTCAAGTAGACCCCAAAAAGATTCAGGTTGTTCAAGATTTGTCTAAGCCTCGAACCTTAAAGAGACTTCATGGATTTTTAGGACTCGCTTAATATTATGGAAATTTATGAAGAATTATGGAAAGAGCAACTCCCTCAACAACCATGTTGAGGAAGAATTCTTTTATGTGGTCAAAATTACCAAAAAGGAATTTTGCAAAGTTGAAGCAAGTTATGACCACTACCCCCATGTTAGCAATGCCTAATTTCTCTAAACCTTTTATAATTGAGAGTGATGCGTCTGGCAATGGCATTGGGATGGTTTTGATGCAAGAAGGAAGACCATTGGCCTTCACCAATAGAGCACTCTTAGGCTAGAATTTGGGTAAGTTTACTTAAAAAAAGGAGATGCCTACCATTTTACATGTTGTTAATCATTGGCATTTGTATCTCATTGGGAAACACTCTTCCATCAGGACTGATCATCAAAGTCTCAAATATTTCTTGGAACAAAGGGTGGCCACACCAGAACAACAATGATGGGTGTCTAAATTGTTAGGTAATGACTATGAAATCACCTATACGAAAGGTAAGGAGAACATGGTGGTTGATGCCTTGTCCCAACAATATGAAGAGCTAGAAATGCTACATGTTATATCTACACCACTTTTGCAATGGATCCATCATCTTAGGGAAGAACTGACCAAGGACTCCTATTTGCAAATATTGGTCAACAAAATCCAAGCAAAGCCTAACTCATGCCCTGGCTATACTTGGGATGGTTAAGATTTACGATATCATGACCGACTTGTCATTCCCAAAATCACAAATGAGGGACCTCATCCTATAGGAAATGCATGTATCACCAACAACTGGCCATTCAGGGTTTCTCAAAACCTATGCCAAGACCAAGCGTACTTTCTTCTGGAGGGGAATGCAAAGGGACATTCAAAATTTTGTGGCCGAATGTGACAAGTGCCAGTGCATGAAAGGAGAAAATATGTTTTCTCCTAGAACCCTTCAGCCCTTACCAATTCCTGAACAATTATGGATAGATATCTTTATAGATTTCATTGAAGGGTTACCTAAATTAGGAAGAAAATATTTTATTTTGTTGGTAGTGGATCGTCTCATGAAGTATGCTCATTTATGTTCCTTATCCCACCCCTATACCGCCTCCGTCGTTGCCCAAGTTTTTTTTTTTTTGAGTAATACTTCTTATACACATCCACCATGGGGATTGAACCCGAGTCATATCACCAATAATGCAAGTGGCGTCCTTGCCTCCGTCGTTGCCCAAGTATTTTTAGACTCCATATTTCGTCTCCATAAAATGCCTAAATCCATTGTCTTTAATAGGGACCCTACTTTTACCAGTCATTTTTGGAACTGTTCAAGTTGCAGGGAACTCAACTCAAAATGAGTTTGGCTTATCACCCTCAAACTAATGGCCAAACTGAAATTGTCAATAAGTGCTTGGAAACATACCTCTGTTGCTTCACCTCAGAACATCCTACACAATGGGCCAAGTGGCTTCCTTTGGCGGAATGGTGGTATAACATGTCATATAATACCACTACTAAGGTTAGCCCATTTGAAGCAGTATATGGTCATCCTCCACCAGTACCCTCCTCTTACATTCCAAGAAGATCTAGGGTTCAAGCTGTGGATTCCACTCTTAGATAACATGATTCCCTTCTCCGACAACTTAAGGTCAATCTTGACTTGGATTAGAACAAAATGCGTTAGCAAGCTGATCAACACTGCTCTGAACATAGCTTTGAATTTGGGGACGTGGGTTTTCTTATCATGCAATCCTACAAACAATCATCTCTCCAGGTTCGTGGGTGCCAGAAACTTGTTGCCAAATACTATGGTCCTTACTAGGTGTTACAACGGATCAGGTCAACAACATACAAACTGGCCCTTTCGGCCACTTCCAAAATTCACCCAGTCTTTCATGTCTCCTCTCTCAAGAAGTTTGTTCGTAACAAGGTTCAGGTGCAATCCACACTACCAGAGTTGGACGAAGAAAGCTCCATCATTCTTGAGCCTAAACGCATTTTGGATAGGACATCGCGCACCCTTTGCCATTGTGTCATCACTGATGTTCTTGTTCAATTGCGAGGATTACAACATCTTTATGTTCTTGTTCAATTGCGAGGATTACAACCTAAAGATGCTACTTGGGAGCCCCTTCGGCAACAGTTTCCTCATCTTCAACTTTGAGGACAAAGATTTTTGAAGGGGAAGGGCATGTTAGGACTCCATCCTAACACTATTATGTAATAACCCCTTTCTTAACATGGGGACCCCATTATAATGTAATGATATTATGTAATATTTGTAATAGTTTGTGAAACTAAAAACGCCTAGACAATTGGTGCCATTTTATGTAACTGTTATAAAAAATGTAACTGTTTTGTTTGGTAGAAGATTCTAGCTCGGGTGACATTTTGCATGTAAGCCAACCTTGAGCATTAGGTAGTGTGATGAAGTCTTTAAAAATGTGAGGGATAGGAATGAATGTATTTTTTTGCATATTGAATGAAAGTATTAAAGGAGGTTACCCCTTCAAAGAGACTTGCGATTATGTGTTGTGATTTATGAGATTTATATATTTACATTCCGTATAACAATATTTTATTCTTTCATGATTTTATGCTTTTTATTGCAATATTTATATGAATGTGTTTATTTTTATTAAAAGGTTCCTAACACATATGATGTCATTTTATCATAATCAAACTATGGTCGTAAGAAGGGGATATGCTTTTATGCACAACTTGTTATACAACTTGTTCTACTGGTTTTGTCATTGTCTGGCTCCTGTCCCTGTGTCTGAAAGTCTGTGTCTGACTTTCATATAAATTTCCCCTTCCTCAGAATAAAATACACTCGAGCATTATCCAATACAGCAATAAATGATCAGTGGTCCCTGTGGATATAGCAGTTTTGGTCTTTTATTCGGGAAGATTCAAGTTTAAACTAAATATGTAGTTGTAAATGAGAAATGAAATATCACCTTTCTCTTAGTTTTGTTATTGTGATTACATTTCATTTTTTTTTGGCAATATAGGTTAGGTTAAATTGTACATAACTAATTTTCACCTATCACAAACATATATCAACAGTTTATCTACATTGATAGCCAGAAATATATGAGTTTACATTTCCATGTCAAATTAAATTTTCCAGTTGTCCTTTCATGAATTCTTAAAACCTTGAAATTGTTGATGTGATTGCAGCTAACAATTTTATAAAACTGCAAAAAAAAATTCCTGAAATGCTATTTTACGGTAAAAAACATTTTTATTTTTGTCTCTGACGTACACCCCAATGGTTTGTCATTCGTGTTTTAGGTAGGTTACCTTAGTTTAAATCATGAGGAGGGATGCACCTATTACTATACCCTCAAAGTGTTACAGTGTAGCCTCAATTATACTATCCATTATACTTGACCTTACTTTAATAAAAAAATAAAAAATAAAAAATAAAAAAATTGTCATTTTTGGTTCAGTGATTTGGAATGCATAGCTTTATGACACTCAAAAGTGATTTGTGAATAATATGTTTGTATTTTGTCTTGGTCCTCTGCATTTTAATGATGCTAGCCTTTCATGGACAGGTATGTATTGGTTTGGATTTTTATTGAATCAGTATACGATAGCATCTTTAAGGTGATGTCGCTGATTTGTGGAACCCTAATTCAGTGCCTTTCTAGTCATTCGTAGATGCTTCAAGCTATAAAAAACATTTAATTCTCAAGGACCTCAAGATAGATACCAATCTATCTTTTCAAAATTTCAAATGTAATGACCCATCATACATACACACAATGACCTAATTGAGTTTTGGTAAGATCAACAAGAGGAAGCTTGGGGTGTGACAGTTAATCTGTTGGTTATTGGTTCTTTTGGTTTCCACTTACGTGTTAAGTAGGATAGAATGCAGAAGTTCAGTTGGGTGCAGGCAAGTCATTCATTTAACTTGGTATCTACGAGTCAACAGCTTCCTTCTAAAGCTTTGAATTTAATGCAGGTTGTACTCAGGTGGACATTTGGACCTTCTACATATGTGTGATCTGTCTTAATGTATAGTCCTACTTTTGTAGTTACATCTAGCAGAACGAGTTTAACTTTAGTGAAGAAAGTGCAGCAAGTGGTACATTCCACTTCCTCATTTTGAAGAAAACAATCTTGATTTTATATCAGATTCAATGTCAATGCCATGTTACAAACAAGGTTTAAGCAAGTTGCTAGAAGTTGAAGCTTATGTATCCAAACCTGGGAATGGAGATTGTTTTGCACCAACAATGTTTTGTTTAAAAAAAAGGACAAGTGCCAGAATAAAGTTTGCTCTCATTGAACCAAAATGTCAAATTCCAATGCATCTCTACTTCCACTGAGAGTCCTTGGCGGAAATCCACCATATATGACGAGGCATTTATTCAGGGATGGTTCACAAGTATTTTAACATTGCAAGACTTGAGAAAGGATTGCTCTTGTTGACTGGTTATGATGATATTTATGGCACATCTAAAGGCCTCCACTGTGAGTTGCTGACTATTGCTCTTTGACTGCGAAAAGAAAGCAAAACAAACGTTAGTTACTATACCAGAGAGGGGAAAAAGAAAAATAACCAACTACACCAACCTCTCAATAATGACAGCCAAGAAATGAAATAATATTTAGAATCCAAT
Organism: Wollemia nobilis; assembly: GCA_028583015.1. Taxonomy (NCBI): domain Eukaryota; kingdom Viridiplantae; phylum Streptophyta; class Pinopsida; order Araucariales; family Araucariaceae; genus Wollemia; species Wollemia nobilis. Next base: position 857,386 of record JAQPPZ010000995.1, read on the forward strand.
AGTGTTCACATCCTTACTAGTTTACATTGTCCGGTTCCAAAAGAGATCTAGACCTGATAAACATTTTGTTTTCCTCCAGATGTTATACTAGTGAAAAGGACTAAACCCATGATCAGATCAATCTTCTAACACTGTATGAAGGGCACATATATTTCCTTAACTTAAGCATCCTTAAAATATTAACAAGTGCTTTTTTAAAAGTTCAGCATAATCACTTACCACAACATGAAGAGCGTATCCAGTGTTGCATCCAACAGAGTTTATAGTGCAATCTACTATCTCCAACTGATTAGCATTCAAGATAGAAAATATTCTAGAAAGAAATTTAGTTTGCTGGGAAGTCCATATTGCAGTAAAGGCATGAGTGCCCACAATATTGGATCCAAGAATCTTTACACTGGAATTTGATTTTATTGCAAGAGATTCAGGGACCTAAATATCAGAGGCTTGATGAGAGCCCTCTAACTTTATCATTGTCAAAGAACTTGGTCTTGCAAATATTTTACGGTATTTTGGAGGGATTTGATATAATTGATAGCCTCTTCAATGATCCTTGCCTTGCCTATCTGTTAAGAAAGCATCAGTTTAAATTCAGTGCTCCTGAGAAACAAATTTCCCCCCTCTTTTTCTGATATTTACTAAAACAAATTCCAGAATACTATTTTGGCATCTGCACCTAACGTATCTGCAACAAATTTTAAAAAACTACTCTAGACTAATGTAAATTCTTCTTATCCAAATCATCATTTGATTATTTATTGGTTTGCATTATAATGCCAGCAAACAAGGACTAAGACTAAGCACTACCTTTCTGTGGAGACTTGGTAACAAAGATAACAGAGCATTGAACATATAACTCATTTTCTCCCTCCTAGTTCTTTCAGTCCAGACGTGTACTTCATGTTGAGAGCATATCCTTTTTGATGGCACTGGGCCCTCATGACCAATTTGCAGTGAGGGACTAATCGCACCATTCCAACCCCTCTTCCTATTGACTGGCTGTTGCTTCTCTTCTGGTTTCATGCTTAATAAAGAGTAATGAGCAGAAACAACTGTGTAGAGATCATCAGAACCTCTGTAAGCTGACATTGTGATGTAGGGATGGCAGACAAACTTATTAAAACTATCATGCAAAACAGGGGAAGAACCTTGAGACTGAAGTGCATTCTTAAATTCTTCTTTTGATTATTAAATCGAATATATACACAAGCTATGACCGTAGCTAAACTTGATTGTGAACTTTAAACAAAATAAGACTGCTTTGGTTCCCTGAGCAAACAAAGAAATAAAAAATAACTGGAATTTTCTTAAGCGAAATCAGACATGGCCCCATTGTAAGGACCTGTTGGCCTTATATTCAACATCTTGTTATAATCTGCAAGATTAATATAATAATCATATCGAGGAATTTCAGTAGAAGTTTGTGGTTATCAGTTTGAATACGGTGTTCCAATGAAATAAAAGACATATATTGCAGTTTACTTTTAAAAGATGTTGATCCAACTAATTTGTTTGATGCGGTTAGGATAATTAACGGTGTTCACATTGTAGCTGGCCTCCAGTAGTTTGCAAATTTTGTTAGACTGAACGCTTGTCTTTTTTCTTGGTATTTTGAGCGCGTAAAAGGTTTAAAATGATTGTGGCATGGTGATTATAGGTGCGGACTGCGCAAAGATCTGTGTGACGGCTTCAGAGACGGACAGTGCAGAATACTGTGGTGACCATAAAAGCCGGACAGCCTATCCAGATCGTGGCGGCTACCGATTCCACAACAGTAGTTTGATTATAAGGGCGGACTGCACGAAGATCTGTACGGCTTCCGAGACGGACAAATACTGTGGTGACCATAAAAGCCAGACAGCCTGTCCAGATCGTGGCGGCTACCCATTCCACAACAGTAGTTTGCAAATTTGTAGTTTTCAGTTAGTACTTTCCTATCGTTGTTGGGGTGATATTGCCGAGCCCTCTCTTTGTTTTCGACGTTTCATTTGGTGTGATTGGTACTCACATAGACATAAAAGTTTTGATGCCTGTAAGCTAGCCATGGTAAAATGCTGCTTTTTGATATTGGTAGGATGAACCTATCCAGAGTCTATATCTTCTTTAACTGTCAAAACTTGTAAATTAAGTACTTCGGGGTTTTATGATGTTTTATTACCCAAAGTATTGCTTACCTGCATATTGTATCCGAGTTTTCTTTTATAATATCTCTGAACAGTATATGCTGTTTTAGCAGCTATGTTAGAGCTCTTGCCACTTACCATCAAAAAAAAAATGCTACTTTTGTTTTGTCATTAGGGTTTGTATAAGACCTCAAACAATACAGGCTTAACAGTGCAAATCACCTCAGGCTACTAGTCATAACATGCCTTTTATCGACAAATCAAGGGCATATCTCCGTACATTCAGATCTCCTGTGTCATGATGAACGCATATAAAGGAATATGCATCCAGCACATATAGACATATTCGATGCCTTTCGAAATAGCACAATGGAAGCTTCATATATTAAGATATCTTATGTCACCTTTGTGGCCCATCAGTCCCAACTCCCATTAACCCTAAATCATTTTTGGGATACCTTTTTCTCATTCGTGTATACATATATACACAGGGAACTGCATACTGCTACCCACCATAACAATAATGATTAGTATATACTCTGAAAGTTAAAATTTTGATCAGAATCATGATGTTTTTCACATAAATCCTTCATGTCAATTCATCGGAGAAAAATGAGTTGCAGTCCTTTCAAGTGAATATGCAATAACTTGTTCTGTTGTTTTCATGTCATTGTCTCGCCCCATGCCTGCCTATGGATATAATTTATTATTTATGTTTTTTCAAAGCTGTAACAGTATACTATATAGTCAGGTATTAACCTATACAGCAATACGTGTCTGGTCAGGAAAGGAAAAGATGTAAAAAGCAAATGAATGTTGGATGTCTTCAGCATTTTTAATCAAGTATACCGTACAATAGATTCCGTGATTTCATTCTTGATTGGCCTTCTTTTAAAATAAAAAGAAACTCGATAATTTCTATTTCATCATGATTGGACATACTGTAGGAATTTGTTTGCATATAAATAATAGACTTCACGTTTTGGTTGGTCACCAATCACCGGGAAGAGAGTATATTTTAAAAATTTATCTACGTCTAAAACCAGAGAACTAGGAGACGTGTATGCATACTTTTCATGCAATCTCTTCCAAGTGAAATTTAATACTTCCATTTGTCTATTCAAACAATTCTACAGAACCTTAAAGTTATTTTGACTGATGTTATCAACTTAAAAAAAATACAAATTTCATGTGTCTAATTATTGATCCAATCACAAAATTGATATCGTGGTGGAGAAAATGGTATTTTTAGTTCCAATGATTTTGGATCCATAGTTTAATGGAAGTGAACAGTAGTTTGGGCAATTATCTATTTATATGTTATCTCAGTCTTGTGCATTGTAATGACACTGGTTTTTCATGGCCAGCTGTGTACTGATTTTCAATTTTAATTAAAGAACTAAATGATAGAACCATTGGCATTACATCTCTGATTTGTGGGACCCAAATTCAGTGCCTTTCTACTCAACTGCAGATGCTTCAAGCGATCCAAACCATACAAATCTCAAGGGTCCCAATTATACAAATAATCCAGAACATAGGTACTAATGCATCTGTTAAATACAGATCCATCAGCCACAAGAAGGTTGACAGCTGTGGTATCAATGGTGTGAGTTTATTTGGTTAAATATTTCAATTTTTAATGAGAAAAATTAAGTTAGAACATTAAATTTATAATTATCAAAATATAAATGTGTTAGAAATATTTAATTTGTAAAAAACCATGGTAACAGGGTCATGCAACTCCAAATTAAGAAAAAATTGTTCAGCTGTCGGTCATTGGATGTTTTGTACCCAAATTATGTTAGGTGGGATATAATGTAGGATGTTCAAATGGGTGCAGGCAACTACTGTTGTTGTACTTCTACAGACTTGTGATTAATGGTTGATATGACACCCGCATAGTGGGTATGAATCAGCTGTATCCTTCTTTAGTTTTAGGTTCAATGCAGGATGCAGTGAAGGCCTGTCTGGATGCAGTCCAATGATAGTTTGGGCCTTTCTGTTTGTAGATATCTGTAGTCTTACCTTTGTGATTGGATCTAGCATAATCAGTTTGAACTTTAGTGAAGAAATCACAAGAACACGTTAATTTGAATTCCTTAACTCAAAGAAACCATCTGCTTACTATATCACGTTCCATTTCAAGACCAAGATACAAAAAAGGTTTAAGCAACTTACTAAAAGTTGTGATTATGTTAATCCAAATCCAGACATGGAGATTGTTTTGAAGCAAAAGTACAATTTTGTTACTCTTCTTGTACCAAAATTTTATATCCTATTACATATCTAGTTCTACAGGGAGTCCTTAGTAGAAATCGACCATATAAGCACAAGAGACAATAGTGCAGGAATGGTTCACGATTATTTTGCATTGGAAGCCCTGAGGAAGTACTACTCCTGTTGACTGGAAACGATGGAATTTATAGCACATCCAAAGGCCTTTACTGTGAGTTCCTGAGTATTGCTCTTTGAGGTCTGACCGCAAAGACAAAGCAAACAAACATTAGTTAGTGATACCAGAGGGCAAAAATCCCAAATACACCAAACTCTCAATAATGGCAGTTAAAGAAACAAAGTAATAATTAGAATATAAAGTGCTAACATCCCAACTAGTTTTCATTGTCTAGATCCAAAAGAGGTCTCTTCTTTTTTGTTTTTGTTTCAAATGTTGTGCTAGCGAAAGGACTAAACCCAAGTCCAAGTCTATCATCTTACACTGCATGCAGGTCACATACATTTCTTTAAGTATCTCTCTTTAAATTCTAAAAGGTTCCTCTTCAGGACAATCACTTACCATAACATGAAGAGCATATACCGCGTTGCATCCAACAGTATTCATAGTGCAATCTACTATCTCCAACTGATTAGCTTCCAAGATAGAAAATACTCTTGGAAGAAATCCAGTTTGGTGGGGGCCCCATATTGTAATAAAGGCATGAGTGCCCACGACATTGCATCCAAGAATCTTTACATGGGAATTTGGTTTCATTGCAAGAGATTCAGGGACTGGAATATCAGAGGCTTGATGAGAGCCCTCTAACTTTACCGTGGTCAATGAACTCGTCTTTGCAGATGCTTCTGTTTCTGATTTTCGGGCTTGCAAATCTTTTAAGGTACCTTCAAGGGTCTTAATATACATGATAGCTTCATCAATGATCCTTGCTTTGCCCATCTGTTAAGAAAGCAGCAGTTTAAATTGAGTGCCCTAAGAAACTTTTGTTTTATGGTTTTGTTTTTGGCTTTTTCTGATATTTATCAAAAGACTAGTTTGGCAACCACATCTAACATATCTGCAACAAGTATGAAAAATTAAATAATCTAAGCTAATGTTAATTCCTTTCATTCAAAAACATGATTTGATTATATGCTGTCTTGCATTAGAATTTCAATCAAGGGGGAGTGGGATTGAGCGCTACCTTTATATGGAGACCTGGTAAGAGAGACAGTAGAGCCTTAAGCATATAACTCATTTTCATCCTTCTAGTCCTTTCAGTCAATATGTGTACTTCACGTTGAGAGCATATCCTCTTTGATGGCACTGGACCCTCATGACCAATTTGCGAGGGCCTAATTGCACCATCATCCCAACTTCTCTTTTTACCATGTTGCTTCTCTTTTTCTTTCGAGCTTAATAAAGAGTAATGAGCAGAAACAACTGTGTAGAGATCCTCGGAACCTTTGTAACTTAACATTGTTAAGAAGGGAGTGGCAGACAACCTTGCTAGAACTATCAGGTAAAACAGAGGCAGACCTTTGAGATTGAAGTGTATTCTTGTGTTCTTTTTCTGATTCCTAAGACGAATTATAAACGTGATTATGAACCTTAAATGACAAAAAGAAGACTCTTTTCTAATGGAAGGATTTTCCTTAAAATTAAATAAGACAGGCCCCCGCCGTAAGCACCTTTTGGACTTATATTCAACATCTCTTTATGGTCTGCAAGGTTGAAAGGTGAAAGGTGAAAGGTGACAAGTAGATTGAAGAATTACAGTAAGCATTTTTTTTATCAAGGAATTGACAACATTCTTTCATCTTTAATAATTAGGTATAAGGTTAGACATTCTTCTTGACATTTTTGCCCAGGTCAAATTATTGGAGTTGCCTCTATAACCCCTGTCTCAACTCCAATAACCCCTGTCTCTCCTGGGTAAACGCTGCCCAGCCCCCGGAGTGAGGGAGGCCCCCAGTAACTCAGGGTTCTACATCTCTTCTTGGTAAGTACACAAAGTCTTACCAATCCATTAACCTTTGGAAAAAATTAAAAAAAAATTGTTACTATTTGAACACGTGCTTCAATAAAGCGAGAGACATATATAAGAACTTGAGTCTAGAAGATATTGACAGTGCTGCTACACTTGTGTCTATAAATACAGCTTTGTTTTTCTATGTGGGTAGGATAATTAAAAGTGTTCAAAATTCATGTTGTAGTAGGCCTGTTTTTAATTATCAAAAGATATTAGTCTGAAAAATTATAGTGTCCACTTTGTACATTCTAATCATTTTTAGAGTGAATTGGCAGATCTATGTTACTCTAGTGGGTGTAATTTGTACACAGCTTTGTAATATTGGTTGGGTTAACCTGATCAGAATTCAGAACCAAAGGGTATTATAACATCTCTCATAATTAAATTTTATAATATTAATTTTATTTTTAAAGTATTAATTAGTTGAAGTTTTGTTGGTTGATTTATCATTCTTGCAAGTTATCCAGAATGACTTTGAGTTTCTTAAATAAATGGAATAAAAAAATCTTAAATGTTAAGACCAAGATTTGAGTCTGTGAGAAATCAGTGATCCACTTCATACTCTAACATACCCTAACGTGGCTAATCACCATACTTATCTGAAAGTGCAGGATTTTAATAACAACTGAACTCTAATTAAAAGGATAGTAGGGAAAAAATGTTCGCTACCGCCAAATTTTATCTGATTTCTTTAAAACTGTGAAAGCTATTTCAGCAGCTGAGTTAGAGTTCTACCCCCTTTCTTTAGAAATGGCTACGGCTGTTGTTTAAGTTTGTAGAAGACCTCAAACAAGTAAGGCTGGCCAGTGCATCGTTACAGACAGGTCATCTCGGGCTACAAGTCAGAGTGCACCTTTTATGGACATATCAAGGCTATATCTTCCTGTGTCGGTAATGAAAACAAAGAATGCATATACCATCAGGATATGTACACTATTGGTGCCTTTTTGGAGCAGTACAGTTGATGAATATTTAAGGACACCTCTCTGACCCATCAGCCCAATAAAATATTTATTTACCTTTTGGTCACATTCAATATATCTCAAAGAATCAGTACTACCTCTGACCATGAAAATGTTTACAATTATTGTGAATATGTACTTTTAAAGCTAAGCTTCTGATCATGAAATGATTTTTCATGTCATTGCACTAGAAACAATAAAGTGCAGTCCTCACCATTGATTTCATGTGATTGTCGGGTCCCATGCCTGCAGGTGGATATGATTAAATTTTTTTTTTCAAAACTAAAAAGTTATAATAGTAGAGCAAGGCAGCAATCAATGAAGCTATATACTTTCACTCCATAAACCACATGGATGTGGCTTGAAAGAAATATATACATATTAAAATAATATAGGGAGTAAACAAATTACTTGCTTTTAGATACTCGTACAATTATTAAGACGATTTGGATATATTTTACTAATTTTGAATGATTCATATTGATCATATAGAGTCCTATTCTAGACAAAACTGAATCATAAAGGCAAATGTTCTTATTGTGCTCAGTTCACGTATTTTTAATATAACCAACAAAGTTCAGAAAATACAGTGCTTCATGTTGGTTGGGTGTTATGTGCACTACAATTGCAAGATTCCAATTTGAAGTGTGGTTCCTAAATTTGTCATTTTATCCACCTCCACATTGTACTCCACATTGTATTACCTTCTAATATGTTGGAATTCCACATGAAAGAAAAGATTAACCATTTTGTTGATACATTTGATAGAATAGTCTTTGTGACAACATTAACAATGAGCTAAGAATCTCCTAAAACCTTCAAATCATCAATCCCCTCATCTTTGGCCAAAGAAAGCCCTAGTTTCAAAGCTTGGATTTCTGCATTATTATTCGTAGTGATGCCAAGACCGACTACATATCTCAAGTGAGGCTTTTTATTGAAGAGAATAATTCCTCCTCCACCAATAGGTCCTAGGTTTCCCTTTGAGGCCCCATCAAAGAAAAGGGTGTAGCTAGTGTTGAGAAGAGGGGGAACATCTTTATTCTTCTAATTTCCTTTCTTGGAGGGCTTGAAGCTATTTAAAGTTGTCTCCTTGAGAAGGGACTAGACTAAGTTAGTTGTGACCCATGAAGGGGTGGTTTGATCCCTAAAAATGAGAGCATTCTAAGCCTTCCAAATCCCCTACAATAGGTATTGGGGAGCAAGGAGTTTGGTAGTAGCAAGCCAACTGGTTTCTTTTCTCACCCCTTTGATAAATGATGAGATATTGATCGTTGTTTTAAAGGATGTAGGGGAAGCAATTCGAGGAACAATAGTACTCAAAAGAAATTGCCATATTTCTCTAGCATACACACATTGTATGAAAATATGATCTCTACTTTCTTCAGCTACCTTACAAAGGATACAACAATTTGGACCCACAATGCCTCTTTTTCTCAAGTTGTCAAAAGTGAGTTGTCAGTCACACATCATTGTCCAATATAAGAAATTGATTTTAGGAATTGCATCCTTGTGCCAAATATGTTTCCATCTGGGTATAGTTGGAAAGTTACCTTTGAGAATCTTGTACCCCTTGCTAACTGATTAATGTTGCCCCATATGAATTTGTCAATGTTGTTAGGATTTAGAGGGAGCCTAACTTCCATAGAAGATATGAAGGAGAGCCAATCATCATTCAAATCCCAAGGAATGTTCAGCTCCTACCTAGACTTGATGCTGAGAATAGTTTGAAAGTTAACCACTTGATTGAGAAAACATATGTATGTTTTTTGGAGCCAGTCTTTTAGGCAATCAAAAATTTGTGGCTTCAAATAGCCTAATATTTTATCTGTAAAGAGTTGAATTTTATCACCATTTCCAGGCATCCAAGATAGTTGGTTAGAAATTAACCCCATGGTCTTTTCCAAGTTTCTCCATATTTGAGTTTTCTTCACTAAAGGATTGCATCCGAGACAACCATTTGACATGTAGCAGTTGTATTTGTGGTATAGGAAGGAAGCCCACCATTTATCTTTGTTAGAGATCATTCTCCAGATGAGTTTAGCTGCCAAGGCCATTTGGTGGCTATACAAACACCTCAAGCCAAGCCCCCTTCCTTTATGCTCTTAATTATTTGCTCCCTCTTAACAAGGTAGAATTTCCTTTTAGCATCTTGTTTTCCCCTTTCCCACATAAATTTCCAGATGAGTTGATCCATCATGTTCATAACACTCTTGGGTGCAATGATAATACTCATTTGATAGATAGGGAGGGCCGAGATCACATAATTTATAAGCATAACCCATGCAGGAGGGGTTAACCATATATTAGCCCAAGCATATATCTAGACCTTCATTTTTACACAGGATTTTTTCCCAATGTAGAGCTTTGGGAAGATTAAAAAAGATAGGTACTCTTGGGTAAAATAAGGACTGGTCTGGACTTATCTTGTAACCCAAAATACTAGAGATTTTTGCAACTTCCCTAAGATGGAATTGGGATAAATAAATAACAGACTTGTTATTATTCACCATGCAACTTGTTGCAGTAGAGTAAACTTTAAGAACTGAAGCAAACCTTCGGGTAATTTGAGGTGAAATTCTTCCCAAAAGAATGGTGTCATCTACAAACTAGGCATAGTTTAGTTCCTTTTCACCTTGATAGGTGGGTATTTGAAGGAGAGTTTTTTGTTTTCTTTTGTGCTCCAAGGTTTTGCTAAGAAGCTCTTCTAAGATGATATATAGATAGGGTGAGAGTGTACACCCTTGCTTCAGACCTCTGGAGAGTCTAAAAAAATTGTTCGATTGTCATTGACTAGAGGGGCAATCCAGGGGAAGTTAATACATTCCTTTATCTACATTTTCATCAAATCCCAACTTGTGAAGAGTGCCATAGATTGCATTGTGGTTTAGCCTATCAAAAGCATTTGCCATATCCAATTTGATGGCCATGATATTTTTGTTGACTTGCTTAGTGGAGTGGATGGCTTCCTAGGTGAAGATGATTCCTTCTGAAATATTCATATTTGAAACAAAGTCAGTTTGCTCTTTTGAAACTAGAGATGGAATAAGCTTTTCAAGTCTCTTGAAGATAATTTTGGTAATAATTTTGTAGGAAGTATTGCATAGCGAGATAGGCCTATATCTACCTGTACTCACTGCTTGTGCTTCTTTTGGAATCAAGGCTCGAAAGGAAGAGTTAATCCCCCATGGAGTCTATGATGTTCTCTGAAGTCTTCCACCATTACTAAAAGATCATTTCTAATGACCTCCAAAAATCTTGGTAAAAATTTGCATTAAAACTATGAGGTCGGGGGCTTTATCTCTTCTCATAATGAAGACAATCGTTTTTAGCTTTTTCATTGTCACGATATTTTGTAACAGTCTTTGTTTTCATTTAATGCTTCTTCTTGGTTCGCATTTTCCTCCTAATATAGTTGCATAAAATGATTAGAAACATGTTCTTTAATATATTTCATTGATTCAAAAATTTGTTCATCACCAGTTTGGAGCTTAGTTATGGTATTAAAATTTCTTCTTTGTTATGTTTTCCTATAAAAGAATTTAGTGTTTTTATCTCACATGGAAAGCCAAAGTATTCTAAATTTTTGTGTACAATATTAAGCACTTGATTAGACAATTGTTGTATGAAGAGATTTTCATGTAGACCCTCTTCTTCTATTTTACTAAACAACTGTTGTATGCAATTTTTTTTATGTAGGACCTCCTCTTCTATTTTGCTTTGAATTGTTTCAAGTCGGAGCTAGAGATCAAGAATACTTTGCATTTTGTTATGGTTTTGAAACCATCTTCAAATACATGCCCTTGTGTACTAAATTCTTTTAACCCGCTGTTGTTCAGGAAAAAGGTGAGTGTGATGATGCCACGTTTGACTGATAAATTGAACAAATCCTTCCTCCTTACACTAAAAAGAGGAATTTTTGAAAGAAATAGGACCTTAGTTTATTTTTTGCTTTCAAAACAAACTTATGGGCTCGTGGCTAAAAGTGAAGTTTAAAAAAACTTTTGAGTGAGAGTAGAACAATTCTAAAACATATTGAATTGTCTAGACATTCAACAGTATGTTGTTGATGTTTTATTTTGATGATTTTAATTTAAATAACGTAAAAAGGTCCCTGTCACTATACTTTTCATATTAATGATTTCAATTCAAATAATGTGAAAAAAGACCCTATTACTATACCATTATAAAATGTGATCCAAATTATACCATTCATTATACTTCTTATCACTTAAAAAATATATTAAAATATTCATGCTTCATTGTCGTTTTAATTGAGTACCAAAAAAAAAGCAGCTATGCTTTAAAAAAACACTTCTTTTGGGTTGCTGGAAACATGCTTCCAAGCCCGTGACTTAGGAATTTACAATTACGTCATGAGCCTCAAAGACAACGGTGGCTGTTTTACACATAGCATCGTATATATAAAAAGTACATTTAGGTTTTGGTCATATAACATATAATCAATGTTTTTCTAATTTATTTAAAAAATATAATTGTAATCAAAGAAATATTTATACTTTCATTTTTTATTATTATAATTTTTTGGCTTCTAATAACACTAAGTATATTTTCATGACTTTATGTTTGCTCATAAATATATATATTTTTGATACTTAGATTAAATTGTACTAGAACAGATCCTGTTCAGATCTACTTAAGTGTAGTTTATATATAATTTTAATATGTACACCAAGTTATACAACCTATAGAATAGATCCTGTGTTTATTGCCACTTGCATTATCGGTGATGCGACTTAGGTTCTTAAGATATTATTATTTTTTAAGTAAAAGAAAGTGAAATTTTTATTATGGAGAAAAAGGTGAGTAATGTTTTATATATATATAAAGATTTCTTTAGTGTGAGAAACTTGTTTAGTATGAGAAACTTTTACAGTCACGTTTAGGGTTGGGCATCTTCATCTTACCATGATCTCTCTAAGATTTGAATTTATCAATAAAAACCAAAGATACAACCATACACATCCACCCTCTCACACACTCTCAATAGAAACCAAACACACACTCACCCGTCAAGGTTTGAACCTTAAACCTTTCCAAAAAAAACCAAAGCCCGTACCTTTGCACTAGACTTTTTAATTCATATATATTAATATACATAAACACCACCATTTTTTTTTAATGTAATAGAATGTTATTTAATTTTGAATGACCCATAAAAGAAAATTATTTGACTTTTAATGAATTTTTTTTTAGGTAAGATCATCTTTAACCACAAATATAATCGTACTATTCCCACTTCACTTTTCTTTATAAACTTCTTATTTAAAAGATGGATTAATACTTTTAATTGTTAATATAAATAGTTTATTATTGAATATATTTTGGACCTACAAGTGATAAAGAGGCATGCGATTTTCTTGTCGGCCACAAATCACCTTTAAAAGATTATATATATATATATATATATATATATATATATATATATATATATATATATATATATCTTTATTTATTTATTTTAAGAAAAAATGAATTTACAATTTTATTATTTAAATTTTTATAAAGAAAGAATCTTATAGTTATGTATTTTATGTTTAGCAGCAGATGATATTACATTGAATCTTAAAATTTATTGAAAATATGTATATCATGTTATTATGTTATATATTTTGTTTTAAATGAGGGTGGGGGTGGGAAGTAAGTACAACACAACCCACCCTAATTTGAGGGTGGGGGTGGTGGGGAGTAAGTACAACACTGTGTTGTACTTACTCCTCACCCCCACCCTCAAATGAGTGTTGTACTTACTCGTGGGGAGTAAGTACGAGTACAACCCACACTCATTTGAGGGTGGGGGTGGTGGGGAGTAAGTACAACCACAGGTGGGGGTGGTGGGGAGTAAGTACAACACTGTGTTGTACTTACTCCTCACCCCCACCCTCAAATGAGTGTTGTACTTATTCGTGGGGAGTAAGTACAGTACAACCCACCCTCATTTGAGGGTGGGGGTGGTGGGGAGTAAGTACAACACTCGTGTTGTACTTACTCCCCACCACCCCCACCCTCAAATGAGGGTGGGTTGTGTTGTACTTACTCCCCACGAGTAAGTACAACATAGTGTTGTACTTGTGGGGAGTAAGGGTGGGGGTCGAGAGTAAGTACAACACTATGTTGTACTTACTCCTCACCCCCACCATCAAATGAGGGTGGGTTGTGTTGTACTTACTCCCCATGAGTAAGTACAACACTGTACTTACCCCCACCCCTAGTTTCTCCCCACGCCCACCCTCAATTTGTTGTACTTACTCCCCACCACCCCCACCCTCAAATGAGGGTGGGCTGTGCTGTACTTACTCCCCACGAGTAAGTACAACATAGTAAGTACAACATAGTGTTGTATTTACTCGTGGGGAGTAAGGGTGGGGGTCGAGAGTAAGTACAACACTATGCTATACTTACTCCTCACCCCCACCCTCAAATGAGGGTGGGCTGTGTTGTACTTACTCCCCATGAGTAAGTGCAACACTGTACTTACTCCCAACCCCCACCCTCAATTGAGGGTGGGGATGGGCGGTAAGTACAACAATTGAGGGTGGGGGTGGGCGATAAGTACAACACTATGTCTGTAATTAGTAAGTAGGGGTGGGGAGTAAATGAGGGTGGGGGGTGGGGAGTAAGTACAACACAGTGTTGTACTTACTCCCCACCCCCAAATGAGGGTGGGGGTGGGGAGTAAGTACGTGGGGGTGGGAGTAAATACAACACAGTGTCGTACTTACTCCCCACCCCCACCCCGAGGGTGGGGGTGGGGAGTAAGTACAACCCCCACCCCCGAGGGTGGGGGTAGGGAGTAAGTACGTGGGGGTGGGGAGTAAGTACAACACGGTGTTGTACTTACTCCCCACCCCCACCCTCTAAGGGTGGGGAGTAAGTACGTGGGGGTGGGGAGTAAGTACAACACAATGTTGTACTTACTCCCAACCCCCACCCTCATTTGGGGGTGGGGAGTAAATACAACATAGTGTTGTACTTACTCCTCACCCCCAAATGAGGGTGGGGGTGGGGAGTAAGTACATCAGTGGGGGTGGGGAGTAAGTACAACACAGTGTTGTACTTACTCCCCACCCCCAAATGAGGGTGGGGGTGGGGAGTAAGTACAACACGGTGTTGTACTTACTCCCCACCCCCACCCAAGTGTTGTACTTACTCCCCACCCCCAAATGAGGGTGGGGGTGGGGAGTAAGTACAACACAATGTTGTACTTACTCCCCACCCCCAAATGAGGGTGGGGGTGGGGGTGGGGAGTAAATACAACACGGTGTTGTACTTACTCCCCCACCCCCACCCCAAATGAGGGTGGGGGTGGGGGTGGGGAGTAAGTACAACACGTTGTACTTACTCCCCACCCCCACCCCAAATGAGGGTGGGGGTGGGGGGTGGGGGTGGGGAGTAAATACAACACGGTGTTGTACTTACTCCCCCACCCCCACCCTTTGAGGGTGAGGGTGGGGGGTGGGGAGTAAGTACAACATCGGGGGGGGTGGGGGAGTAAATACAACATCGTGTTGTACTTACTCCCCACCCCCAAATGAGGGTTGGGGTGGGGAGTAAATACAACACGGTGTTGTATTTACTCCCCACCCCAACCCTCATTTGGGGGTGGGGAGTAAGTACAACACATGTGTTGTATTTACTCTCCACACCCACCCTCATTTGAGGGTGGGTGTGGAGAGTAAATACAACACAGTGTTGTACTTACTCCCCACCCACCCTCAAATGAGGGTTGGGGTGGGGAGTAAATACAACATCGTGTTGTATTTACTCCCCACCCCAACCCTCATTTGGGGGTGGGGAGTAAGTACAACACTGTGTTGTATTTACTCTCCACACCCACCCTCATTTGAGGGTGGGGGTGGGGAGTAAATACAACACAGTGTTGTACTTACTCGAGGGTGGGTGTGGAGAGTAAATACAACACGGTGTTGTACTTACTCCCCACCCCCACCCTCAGGTGTGTTGTACTTACTCCCCACCCCCACCCTCAAAGTGTTGTACAACACTATGTTGTATTTACTCCCCACACCCACTCTCATTTGAGGGTGGGGGTGGGGAGTAAGTACAACACCGTGTTGTACTTACTCCCCACATCCACCCTCACAGGGGTGGGGAGTAAATACAACAAAGTGTTGTACTTACTCCCCACCCCCACCCTCAAAGTGTTGTACTTACTCCCCACCCCCACCCTCAAAGTGTTGTACGGGGTGGGGGTGGGGAGTAAGTACAACACTGTGTTGTACTTACTCTCCACATCCACCCTCATTTGAGGGTGGGGGTGAGAGTGTTGTACTTACTCCCCACCCCCACCCTCAAAGTGTTGTACGGGGTGGGGGTGGGGAGTAAGTACAACACTGTGTTGTACTTACTCCCCACATCCACCCTCATTTGAGGGTGGGGGTGGGGAGTAAGTACAACACTATGTTGTACTTACTCCCCACCCCCACCCTCACAGGGTGTGAGGGTGGGGGTGGAGAGTAAGTACAACACTATGTTGTACTTACTCCCCACATCCACCCTCACAAAATGAGGGTGGGGGTGGGGAGTAAGTACAACACTATGTTGTACTTACTCCCCACACCCACCCTCACAGGGTGTGAGGGTGGATGTGGAGAGTAAGTACAACATAGTGTTGTACTTACTCTCCACATCCACCCTCACACCCTGTGAGGGTGGATGTGGAGAGTAAGTACAACACCGTGTTGTACTTACTCCCCACATCCACCCTCACACCGCCCCTGTGAGGGTGGGGGTGGGGAGTAAGTACAACACTGTGTTGTACTTACTCTCCACATCCACCCTCACACCGGGTGGGGGTGGGGAGTAAGTACAACACACGATGTTGTACTTACTCCCCACCCCCACCCTCACACCCTGTGAGGGTGGATGTGGGGAGTAAGTACAACACGATGTTGTACTTACTCCCCACCCCCACCCTCACGTGGAGAGTAAGTACAACACAGTGTTGTACTTACTCCCCACCCCCACCCTCACGTGGAGAGTAAGTACAACACAGTGTTGTACTTACTCCCCACCCCGTGTGTTGTACTTACTCCCCACATCGTTGTACTTACTCTCCACATCCACCCTCACACCCTGTGAGGGTGGATGTGGGGAGTAAGTACAACACTGTGTTGTACTCACTCCCCACATCCACCCTCACGTGGAGAGTAAGTACAACACAGTGTTGTACTTACTCCCCACCCCGTGTGTTGTACTTACTCTCCACATCCACCCTCACACTCGTGAGGGTGGATGTGGGGAGTAAGTACAACACGATGTTGTACTTACTCCCCACATCCACCCTCACATCATTTGAGGGTGGGGGTGGTGTTGTACTTACTCCCCAGGTGTGAGGGTGGATGTGGAGAGTAAGTACAACACCGTGTTGTACTTACTCCCCACATTTTGTACTTGCTCCCCAGGTGTGAGGGTGGATGTGGAGAGTAAGTACAACACTATGTTGTACTTACTCCCCACACCCACCCTCACACCTAGGGAGTAAGTACAACATAGTGTTGTACTTACTCCCCACCCCCACCCTCAAATTAGGGTGTGTTGTACTTACTCCCCACCCCCACCCTCACTATGTTGTACTTACTCCCCACATCCACCCTCACACCTAGGGAGTAAGTACAACATAGTGTTGTACTTACTCCCCACCCCCACCCTCAAATGAGGGTGTGTTGTACTTACTCCCCACCCCCACCCTCAAATGAGGGTGGGGGTGGGGAGTAAGTACAACACACGTGTTGTACTTACTCCCCACCCCCACCATCATTTGAGGGTGGGGGTGGGGAGTAAGTACAACACACCTCAAGTGAGGCACTTGTGTGTTGTACTTACTCCCCACCCCCACCATCATTTGAGGGTGGGGGGTGGGGAGTAAGTACAACACACCCTCATTTGAGGGTGTGTTGTACTTACTCCCCACCCCCACCCTCATTTGAGGGTGGGGGTGGGGAGTAAGTACAACACACCCTCAAATGAGGGTGTGTTGTACTTACTCCCCACCCCCACCCTCAAATCACCATCATTTGAGGGTGGGGGTGGGGAGTAAGTACAACACACCCTCAAATCCCACCATCATTTGAGGGTGGGGGTGGGGAGTAAGTACAACACACCTCAAATGAGGGTGTGTTGTACTTACTCCCCACCCCCACCATCATTTGAGGGTGGGGGGTGGGGAGTAAGTACAACACACCCTCATTTGAGGGTGTGTTGTACTTACTCCCCACCCCCACCCTCAAATGATGGTGGGGGTGGGGAGTAAGTACAACACACCTCAAATGAGGGTGTGTTGTACTTACTCCCCACCCCCACCCTCATTTGAGGGTGGGGGTGGGGAGTAAGTACAACACACCCTCAAATGAGGGTGTGTTGTACTTACTCCCCACCCCCACCCTCAAATGAGGGTGTGTTGTACTTACTCCCCACCCCCACCCTCAAATGAGGGTGGGGGTGGGGAGTAAGTACAACACACCCTCATTTGAGGGTGTGTTGTACTTACTCCCCACCCCCACCCTCATTTGAGGGTGGGGGTGGGGAGTAAGTACAACACACCCTCAAATGAGGGTGTGTTGTACTTACTCCCCCACCCCCACCCTCATTTGAGGGTGGGGGTGGGGAGTAAGTACAACACACCTCAAATGAGGGTGTGTTGTACTTACTCCCCACCCCAGGGTGTGTTGTACTTACTCCCCACCCCCCACCCTCATTTGAGGGTGGGGGTGGGGGAGTAAGTACAACACACCCTCAAATGAGGGTGTGTTGTACTTACTCCCCACCCCCACCCTCAAATGAGGGTGGGGGTGGGGGAGTAAGTACAACACACCCTCATTTGAGGGTGTGTTGTACTTACTCCCCCACCCCCACCCTCAAATGAGGGTGGGGGTGGGGGAGTAAGTACAGCACACTCAAATGAGGGTGTTGTACTTACTCCCCACCCCCACCCTCAAATGAGGGTGGGGGTGGGGAGTAAGTACAACACACCCTCAAATGAGGGTGGGGGTGGGGAGTAAGTACAACACACCCTCAAATCCCTCAAATGAGGGTGGGGGTGGGGGTGGGGAGTAAGTACAACACACCCTCATTTGAGGGTGTGTTGTACTTACTCCCCACCCCCACCCTCAAATGAGGGTGGGGGTGGGGAGTAAGTACAACACACCCTCAAATGAGGGTGTGTTGTACTTACTCCCCACCCCCACCCTCATTGGAGTAAGTACAACACACTGTTGTACTTACTCCCCCACCCCCACCCTCAAATGAGGGTGGGGGTGGGGAGTAAGTACAACACACCCTCAAATGAGGGTATTTGAGGGTGGGGGTGGGGAGTAAGTACAACACACCCTCATTTGAGGGTGTGTTGTACTTACTCCCCACCCCCCACCCTCAAATGAGGGTGGGGGGTGGGGAGTAAGTACAACACACCCTCATTTGAGTGAGGGTGTGTTGTACTTACTCCCCACCCCCACCCTCATTTGAGGGTGGGGGTGGGGAGTAAGTACAACACACCCTCACTCAAATGAGGGTGTGTTGTACTTACTCCCCACCCCCACCCTCAAATGGGGTGGGGAGTAAGTACAACACACCCTCATTTGAGGGTGTGTTGTACTTACTCCCCACCCCCACCCTCAAATGAGGGTGGGGGTGGGGAGTAAGTACAACACACCCTCAAATGAGGGTGGGGAGTAAGTACAACACACCCTCATTTGGGTGGGGGTGGGGAGTAAGTACAACACACCCTCAAATGAGGGTGGGGAGTAAGTACAACACACCCTCATTTGAGGGTGTGTTGTACTTACTCCCCACCCCCACCCTCAAATGAGGGTGGGGGTGGGGAGTAAGTACAACACACTCTCATTTGAGGGAGTGTTGTACTTACTCCCCACCCCCACCCTCAAATGAGGGTGGGGGTGGGGAGTAAGTACAACACTCCCTCAAATGAGGGTGTGTTGTACTTACTCCCCACCCCCACCCTCATTTGAGGGTGGGGGTGGGGAGTAAGTACAACACACCCTCAAATGAGGGTGTGTTGTACTTACTCCCCACCCCCACCCTCAAATGAGGGTGGGGGTGGGGAGTAAGTACAACACACCCTCATTTGAGGGTGTGTTGTACTTACTCCCCACCCCCACCCTCAAATGAGGGTGGGGGGTGGGGAGTAAGTACAACACACCCTCAAATGAGGGTGTGTTGTACTTAATCCCCACCCCCACCCTCAAATGAGGGTGGGGGTGGGGAGTAAGTACAACACACCCTCATTTGAGGGAGTGTTGTACTTACTCCCCACCCCCACCCTCATTTGAGGGTGGGGGGTGGGGAGTAAGTACAACACACCCTCAAATGAGGGTGTGTTGTACTTACTCCCCACCCCCACCCTCAAATGAGGGTGGGGGGTGGGGAGTAAGTACAACACACCCTCATTTGAGGGAGTGTTGTACTTACTCCCCACCCCCACCCTCAAATCCACCCTCAAATGAGGGTGGGGGTGGGGAGTAAGTACAACACACCCTCATTTGAGGGTGTGTTGTACTTACTCCCCACCCCCACCCTCATTTGAGGGTGGGGGTGGGGGAGTAAGTACAACACACCCTCAAATGAGGGTGTGTTGTACTTACTCCCCACCCCCACCCTCAAATGAGGGTGGGGGTGGGGAGTAAGTACAACACACCCTCATTTGAGGGTGTGTTGTACTTACTCCCCACCCCCACCCTCAAATCCACCCTCAAATGAGGGTGGGGGTGGGGAGTAAGTACAACACACCCTCATTTGAGGGAGTGTTGTACTTACTCCCCACCCCCACCCTCATTTGAGGGTGGGGGGTGGGGAGTAAGTACAACACTCCCTCAAATGAGGGTGTGTTGTACTTACTCCCCACCCCCACCCTCAAATGAGGGTGGGGGTGGGGAGTAAGTACAACACTCCCTCAAATGAGGGTGTGTTGTACTTACTCCCCACCCCCACCCTCAAATGAGGGTGGGGGGTGGGGAGTAAGTACAACACACCCTCATTTGAGGGAGTGTTGTACTTACTCCCCACCCCCACCCTCATTTGAGGGTGGGGGGTGGGGAGTAAGTACAACACACTGTAAGCACAGCAGCACACCCACCCTCAAATGAGGGTGGGGGTGGGGAGTAAGTACAACACACCCTCATTTGAGGGAGTGTTGTACTTACTCCCCACCCCCACCCTCATTTGAGGGTGGGGGGTGGGGAGTAAGTACAACACTCCCTCAAATGAGGGTGTGTTGTACTTACTCCCCACCCCCCACCCTCAAATGAGGGTGGGGGTGGGGAGTAAGTACAACACTCCTCAAATGAGGGTGTGTTGTACTTACTCCCCACCCCCACCCTCATTTGAGGGTGGGGGTGGGGAGTAAGTACAACACACCCTCAAATGAGGGTGTGTTGTACTTACTCCCCACCCCCACCCTCAAATGAGGGTGGGGGTGGGGAGTAAGTACAACACACCCTCATTAACGTACTCCCCACCCCCCACCCTCACTTACTCCCCACCCCCACCCTCACCCTCATTTGAGGGTGGGGGTGGGGAGTAAGTACAACACACCCTCAAATGAGGGTGTGTTGTACTTACTCCCCCACCCCCACCCTCATTTGAGGGTGGGGGTGGGGAGTAAGTACAACACACCCCCATTGTGTGTTGTACTTACTCCCCACCCTCACCCTCATTTGAGGGTGGGGGTGGGGAGTAAGTACAACAACACCCTCAACCCTCATTTGAGGGTGGAGGGTGGGGAGAAAGTACACACACCCTCAAATGAGGGTGTGCTGTACTTACTCCCCACCCCCACCCTCAAATGAGGGTGGGGGTGGGGAGTAAGTACAACACACCCTCATTTGAGGGTGTGTTGTACTTACTCCCCACCCCCCACCCTCAAATGAGGGTGAGGGTGGGGGTGGGGAGTAAGTACAACACACCCTCATTTGTGTGTTGTACTTACTCCCCACCCCCACCCTCACCCTCATTTGAGGGTGGGGGGTGGGGAGTAAGTACAACACACCCTCAAGTGTGTGTGTTGTACTTACTCCCCACCCCCCACCCTCATTTGAGGGTGGGGGTGGGGAGTAAGTACAACACACCCTCATTTACTTACTCCTCATAAATGAGGGTGTGTTGTACTTACTCCCCACCCCCACCCTCATTTGAGGGTGGGGGGTGGGGAGTAAGTACAATGAGGGTGTGTTGTACTTACTCCCCACCCCCACCCTCATTTGAGGGTTACTTACTCCCCACCCCCACCCTCATTTGAGGGTGGGGGTGGGGAGTAAGTAAATGAGGGTGTGTTGTACTTACTCCCCACCCCCACCCTCATTTGAGGGTGGGGGTGGGGAGTAAGTACAACACACCCTCAAATGAGGGTGTGTTGTACTTACTCCCCACCCCCACCCTCATTTGAGGGTGGGGGTGGGGAGTAAGTAAAGTAGTATGCTGTACTTACTCCCCACCCCCACCCTCAAATGAGGGTGGGGGTGGGGAGTAAGTACAACACACCCTCATTTACTTACTCCCCACCCCCACCCTCAAATACTCCCCACCCCCACCCTCTCCCACCCTCAAATGAGGGTGGGGGTGGGGAGTAAGTAAATGAGGGTGTGTTGTACTTACTCCCCACCCCCACCCTCATTTGAGGGTGGGGGTGGGGAGTAAGTACAATGATGTGTTGTACTTACTCCCCACCCCCACCCTCAAATCACCCTCAAATGAGGGTGGGGGTGGGGAGTAAGTACAACACACCCTCAAATGAGGGTGGGGGTGAGGGTGGGGGTGGGGAGTAAGTACAACACACCCTCAAATGTCTTTTAAAGAATTCTAATCAGGTTTGGGATCCGGGAAAATGAGGGTGTGTTGTACTTACTCCCCACCCCCACCCTCATTTGAGGGTGTGTTGTACATACTCCCCACCCCCACCCTCAAATGAGGGTGGGGGTGGGGAGTAAGTACAACACACCCTCATTTGAGGGTGGGGGTGGGGAGTAAGTACAACACACCCTCAAATGAGGGTATGTTGTACTTACTCCCCACCCCCACCCTCATGAGGGCATGAGGGTGGGGGTGGGGAGTAAGTACAACACACCCTCAAAGGGGGTGGGGAGTAAGTACAACACACCCTCATTTGAGGGTGGGGGTGGGGAGTAAGTACAACACACCCTCAAATGAGGGTATGTTGTACTTACTCCCCACCCCCACCCTCATATGAGGGTGGGGGTGGGGAGTAAGTACAACACACCTCAAATGAGGGTGTGTTGTACTTACTCCCCACCCCAACACACCCTCATTTGAGGGTGTGTTGTACTTACTCCCCACCCCCACCCTCATTTGAGGGTGGGGGTGGGGAGTAAGTACAACACACCCTCATTTGAGGGTGTGTTGTACTTACTCCCCACCCCCACCCTCATGAGGGCATGAGGGTGGGGGTGGGGAGTAAGTACAACACACCCTCAAATGAGGGTGTGTTGTACTTACTCCCCACCCCCACCCTCAAATGAGGGTGTGTTGTACTTACTCCCCACCCCCACCCTCAAATGAGGGTGTGTTGTACTTACTCCCCACCCCCACCCTCAAATGAGGGTGTGTTGTACTTACTCCCCACCCCCACCCTCAAATGAGGGTGTGTTGTACTTACTCCCCACCCCCACCCTCAAATGAGGGTGTGTTGTACTTACTCCCCACCCCCACCCTCAAATGAGGGTGGGGGTGGGGAGTAAGTACAACACACCCTCATTTGAGGGTGTGTTGTACTTACTCCCCACCCCCACCCAGGGTGTGTTGTACTTACTCCCCACCCCCACCCTCATTTGGGGTGGGGAGTAAGTACAACACACCCTCATTTGAGGGTGTGTTGTACTTACTCCCCACCCCCACCCAGGGTGTGTTGGAGGGTGTGTTGTACTTACTCCCCACCCCCACCCAGGGTGTGTTGTACTTACTCCCCACCCCCACCCTCATTTGGGGTGGGGAGTAAGTACAACACACCCTCATTTGAGGGTGTGTTGTACTTACTCCCCACCCCCACCCGGGGTGTGTTGTACTTACTCCCCACCCCCACCCTCACCCAGGGTGTGTTGTACTTACTCCCCACCCCCACCCTCAAATACCCTCATTTGAGGGTGGGGGTGGGGAGTAAGTACAACACACCCTCACCAGAGTGTGTTGTACTTACTCCCCACCCCCACCCTCAAATGAGGGTGGGGGGTGGGGAGTAAGTACAACACACCCGGGTGAGGGTGTGTTGTACTTACTCCCCACCCCTGTAAGTACAACACACCCTCACCCAGGGTGTGTTGTACTTACTCCCCACCCCCACCCTCAAATGAGGGTGGGGGTGGGGAGTAAGTACAACACAGTGGGGGTGTGTTGTACTTACTCCCCACCCCCACCCTCATTTGAGGGTGGGGGGTGGGGAGTAAGTACAACACACCCTCACCCAGGGTGTGTTGTACTTACTCCCCACCCCCACCCTCAAATGAGGGTGGGGGTGGGGAGTAAGTACAACACACCCTGGGTGAGGGTGTGTTGTACTTACTCCCCGGTGTGTTGTACTTACTCCCCACCCCCACCCTCACCCAGGGTGTGTTGTACTTACTCCCCACCCCCACCCTCAAATGAGGGTGGGGGTGGGGAGTAAGTACAACACACCAAATGAGGGTGTGTTGTACTTACTCCCCACCCCCACCCTCATTTGAGGGGGGGGGTGGGGAGTAAGTACAACACACCCTCACTCAAATGAGGGTGTGTTGTACTTACTCCCCACCCCCACCCTCAAATGAGGGTGGGGGTGGGGAGTAAGTACAACACACCCTCAAATGAGGGTGTGTTGTACTTACTCCCCACCCCCACCCTCATTTCATTTGAGGGTGGGGGTGGGGAGTAAGTACAACACACCCTCATTTGAGGGTGTGTTGTACTTACTCCCCACCCCCACCCTCAAATGAGGGTGGGGGTGGGGAGTAAGTACAACACACTCAAATGAGTGTGTTGTACTTACTCCCCACCCCCACCCTCATTTGAGGGTGGGGGTGGGGAGTAAGTACAACACACCCTCAAATGAGGGTGTGTTGTACTTACTCCCCACCCCCAAATGAGGGTGGGGGTGGGGAGTAAGTACAACACACCAAATGAGGGTGTGTTGTACTTACTCCCCACCCCCACCCTCATTTGGGGTGGGGAGTAAGTACAACACACCCTCAAATGAGGGTGTGTTGTACTTACTCCCCACCCCCACCCTCAAATGAGGGTGGGGGTGGGGAGTAAGTACAACACACTCAAATGAGGGTGTTGTACTTACTCCCCACCCCCACCCTCATTTGAGGGTGGGGGTGGGGGAGTAAGTACAACACCACCCTCATTTGAGGTGTGTTGTACTTACTCCCCACCCCCACCCTCATTTGAGGGTGGGGGTGGGGAGTAAGTACAACACACCCTCAAAGGGAGTAGTACAACACACCCTCATTTGAGGGTGGGGGTGGGGAGTAAGTACAACACACCCTCATTTGAGGGTGGGGGTGGGGAGTAAGTACAACACACCCTCATTTGAGGGTGTGTTGTACTTACTCCCCACCCCCACCCTCAAATGAGGGTGTGTTGTACTTACTCCCCACCCCCACCCTCAAATGAGGGTGGGGGTGGGGAGTAAGTACAACACACCCTCAAATGAGGGTGTGTTGTACTTACTCCCCACCCCCACCCTCAAATGAGGGTGGGGGTGGGGAGTAAGTACAACACACCCTCATTTCCCACCCTCAAATGAGGGTGGGGGTGGGGAGTAAGTACAACACACCCTCATTTGAGGGTGTGTTGTACTTACTCCCCACCCCCACCCTCATTTGAGGGTGGGGGTGGGGAGTAAGTACAACACACCCTCAAATGAGGGTGTGTTGTACTTACTCCCCACCCCCACCCTCATTTGAGGGTGGGAAATGAGGGTGTGTTGTACTTACTCCCCACCCCCACCATCATTTCCCACCCTCAAATGAGGGTGGGGGTGGGGAGTAAGTACAACACACACTTCACTTGTGTGTTGTACTTACTCCCCACCCCCACCCTCATTTGAGGGTGGGGGTGGGGAGTAAGTACAACACACCCTCAAATGCAAGGGGTGGGGGTGGGGAGTAAGTACAACACACCCTCAAATGAGGGTGTGTTGTACTTACACCCCACCCCCACCCTCAAATCATTTGAGGGTGGGGGTGGGGAGTAAGTACAACACACCCTCAAATGAGGGTGGGGGTGGGGAGTAAGTACAACACACCCTCATTTGAGGGTGTGTTGTACTTACTCCCCACCCCCACCCTCGTGGGGAGTAAAGTACAACACACCCTCAAATGAGGGTGGGGGTGGGGAGTAAGTACAACACACCCTCATGGGGGTGGGGAGTAAGTACAACACACCCTCGGGGTGGGGAGTAAGTACACCACACCCTCATGGGGGTGGGGAGTAAGTACAACACACCCTCAAATGAGGGTGTGTTGTACTTACTCCCCACCCCCACCCTCAAATGAATGAGGGTGTGTTGTACTTACTCCCCACCCCCACCCTCAAGAGGGTGTGTTGTACTTACTCCCCACCCCCACCCTCAAATGAATGAGGGTGTGTTGTACTTACTCCCCACCCCCACCCTCATTTGAGGGTGGGGGTGGGGAGTAAGTACAACACACCCTCAAATGAGGGTGTAAAATGAGGGTGTGTTGTACTTACTCCCCACCCCCACCCTCAAATGAGGGTGTGTTGTACTTACTCCCCACCCCCACCCTCAAAAAATGAGGGTGTGTTGTACTTACTCCCCACCCCCACCCTCATTTGAGGGTGGGGGTGGGGAGTAAGTAAATGAGGGTGTGTTGTACTTACTCCCCACCCCCACCCTCATTGATTTGAGGGTGGGGGTGGGGAGTAAGTACAACACACCCTCATTTACTTACTCCCCACCCCCACCCTCATTGATTTGAGGGTGGGGGTGGGGAGTAAGTAAATGAGGGTGTGTTGTACTTACTCCCCACCCCCACCCTCATTTGAGGGTGGGGGTGGGGAGTAAGTAAATGAGGGTGTGTTGTACTTACTCCCCACCCCCACCCTCATTTGAGGGTGGGGGTGGGGAGTAAGTACAACACACCCTCATTTACTTACTAATGAGGGTGGGGGTGGGGAGTAAGTAAATGAGGGTGTGTTGTACTTACTCCCCCACCCCCATGAGGGTGGGGGGTGGGGAGTAAGTACAACACACCCTCATTTACTTACTAATGAGGGTGGGGGTGGGGAGTAAGTAAATGAGGGTGTGTTGTACTTACTCCCCACCCCCACCCTCAAATGAGGGGTGGGGAGTAAGTACAACACACCCTCATTTACTTACTCCCCGGGGTGGGGAGTAAGTAAATGAGGGTGTGTTGTACTTACTGCCCCCCCCCACCCTCATTTGAGGGTGGGGGTGGGGAGTAAGTACAACACACCCTCATGTACTTACTCCCCACCCCGGGAGTAAGTAAATGAGGGTGTGTTGTACTTACTCCCCCCACCCTCATTTGAGGGTGGGGGTGGGGAGTAAGTACAACACACCCTCATTTACTTACTCCCCACCCCCACCCTCATTAGTAAGTAAATGAGGGTGTGTTGTACTTACTCCCCACCCCCACCCTCAAATGAGGGTGGGGGTAGGGAGTAAGTACAACACACCCTCATTTACTTACTCCCCACCCCGAGGGTGGGGGTGGGGAGTAAGTACAACACACCCTCATTTACTTACTCCCCACCCCGGGGAGTAAGTAAATGAGGGTGTGTTGTACTTACTCCCCACACCCTCATTTACTTACTCCCGGGGTGGGGGAGTAAGTAAATGAGGGTGTGTTGTACTTACTCCCCACCCTCATTTGAGGGTGGGGGTGGGGAGTAAGTACAACACACCCTCATTTACTTACTCCCCACCCCCACCCTCAAATGAGGGTGGGAGGGTGGCGGTGGGGAGTAAGTACAACACGGAGTAAGTACAACACACCCTCAAATGAGGGTGTGTTGTACTTACTCCCCACCCCCACCCTCATTTGAGGGTGGGGGTGGGGAGTAAGTACAACACACTCTCATTTACTTACTCCCCACCCCCCACCCTCAAATTTGAGGGTGGGGGTGGGGAGTAAGTAAATGAGGGTGTGTTGTACTTACTCCCCACCCCCACCCTCAAATCAAATTTGAGGGTGGGGGTGGGGAGTAAGTACAACACACCCTCATTTACTTACTCCCCACCCCCACCCTCAAATGAGGGTGGGGGTGGGGAGTAAGTAAATGAGGGTGTGTTGTACTTACTCCCCACCCCCACCCTCAAATCAAATTTGAGGGTGGGGGTGGGGAGTAAGTACAACACACCCTCATTTACTTACTCCCCACCCCCACCCTCAAATGAGGGTGGGGGTGGGGAGTAAGTACAACACACCCTCATTTACTTACTCCCCACCCCCACCCTCAAATGAGGGTGGGGGTGGGGAGTAAGTACAACACACCCTCACCCCCACCCTCATTTGAGGGTGTGTTGTACTTACTCCCCACCCCCACCCTCATTTGAGGGTGATTTGAGGGTGGGGGTGGGGAGTAAGTACAACACACCCTCATTTACTTACTCCCCACCCCCACCCTCAAATGAGGGTGGGGGTGGGGAGTAAGTACAACACACCCTCATTTACTTACTCCCCACCCCCACCCTCATTTGAGGGTGGGAGGGGGTGGGGGTGGGGAGTATTTGAGGGTGGGGGTGGGAGTAAGTAAATGAGGGTGTGTTGTACTTACTCCCCACCCCCACCCTCATTTGAGGGTGGGGGTGGGGAGTAAGTACAACACACCCTCATTTACTTACTCCCCACCCCCACCCTCAAATGAGGGTGGGGGTGGGGAGTAAGTAAATGAGGGTGTGTTGTACTTACTCCCCACCCCCACCCTCAAATGAGGGTGGGGGTGGGGAGTAAGTACAACACACCCTCATTTACTTACTCCCCACCCCCACCCTCAAATGAGGGTGGGGGTGGGGAGTAAGTAACCCTCAAATGAGGGTGGGGGTGGGGAGTAAGTACAACACACCCTCATTTACTTACTCCCCACCCCCACCCTCAAATGAGGGTGGGGGTGGGGAGTAAGTACAACACACCCTCATTTATGAGGAGTAAGTAAATGAGGGTGTGTTGTACTTACTCCCCACCCCCACCCTCAAATGAGGGTGGGGGTGGGGAGTAAGTACAACACGTGTGTTGTACTTACTCCCCACCCCCACCCTCAAATGAGGGTGAGGGTGGGGGTGGGGAGTAAGTACAACACACCCTCAAATGAGGGTGTGTTGTACTTACTCCCCACCCCCACCCTCACCCTCATTTGAGGGTGGGGGTGGGGAGTATGAAGTACAACACACCCTCAAATGAGGGTGTGTTGTACTTACTCCCCACCCCCACCCTCATTTGAGGGTGGGGGTGGGGAGTAAGTACAACACACCCTCATTTGAGGGTGTGTTGTACTTACTCCCCACCCCCACCCTCAAATGAGGGTGGGGGTGGGGAGTAAGTACAACACACCCTCAAATGAGGGTGTGTTGTACTTACTCCCCACCCCCACCCTCAAATGAGGGTGGGGGTGGGGAGTAAGTACAACACACCCTCATTTGAGGGTGTGTTGTACTTACTCCCCACCCCCACCCTCAAATGAGGGTGAGGGTGGGGGTGGGGAGTAAGTGAGGGTGGGGGGTGGGGAGTACGTTAATGAGGGTGTGTTGTACTTACTCCCCACCCCCACCCTCATTTGAGGGTGGGGGTGGGGGAGTAAGTACAACACATTGTTGTACTTACTCCCCACCCCCACCCTCAAATGAGGGTGGGGGTGGGGAGTAAGTACAACACACCCTCATTTGAGGGTGTGTTGTACTTACTCCCCACCCCCACCCTCATTTGAGGGTGGGGGTGGGGAGTAAGTACAACACACCCTCATTTGAGGGTGTGTTGTACTTACTCCCCACCCCCACCCTCAAATGAGGGTGGGGGTGGGGAGTAAGTACAACACTCCCTCAAATGAGGGTGTGTTGTACTTACTCCCCACCCCCACCCTCATTTGAGGGTGGAGGGTGTGTTGTACTTACTCCCCACCCCCACCCTCAAATGAGGGGTGGGGGTGGGGAGTAAGTACAACACACAAGTGGGGGTGGGGAGTAAGTACACCCCCACCCTCATTTGAGGGTGGGGGTGGGGAGTAAGTACAACACACCCTCATTTGAGGGTGTGTTGTACTTACTCCCCACCCCCACCCTCAAATGAGGGTGGGGGTGGGGAGTAAGTACAACACTCCCTCAAATGAGGGTGTGTTGTACTTACTCCCCACCCCCACCCTCATTTGAGGGTGGATTTGAGGGTGGGGGTGGGGAGTAAGTACAACACACCCTCAAATGAGGGTGTGTTGTACTTACTCCCCACCCCCACCCTCAAATGAGGGTGTGTTGTACTTACTCCCCACCCCCACCCTCAAATGAGGGTGGGGGTGGGGAGTAAGTACAACACTCCCTCAAATGAGGGTGTGTTGTACTTACTCCCCACCCCCACCCTCATTTGAGGGTGGATTTGAGGGTGGGGGTGGGGAGTAAGTACAACACTCCCTCAAATGAGGGTGTGTTGTACTTACTCCCCACCCCCACCCTCATTTGAGGGTGGGGGTGGGGAGTAAGTACAACACACCCTCATTTGAGGTGTGTGCTGCTGTACTTACTCCCCACCCCCCACCCTCAAATGAGGGTGGGGGTGGGGAGTAAGTACAACACTCCCACAAGTGTGTTGTACTTACTCCCCACCCCCACCCTCATTTGAGGGTGGGGGTGGGGAGTAAGTACAACACACCCTCATTTGAGGGTGTGTTGTACTTACTCCCCACCCCCACCCTCATTTGAGGGTGGGGGTGGGGAGTAAGTACAACAACGTGTTGTACTTACTCCCCACCCCCACCCTCATTTGAGGGTGGGGGTGGGGAGTAAGTACAACACACCCTCATTTGAGGGTGTGTTGTACTTACTCCCCACCCCCACCCTCAAATGAGGGTGGGGGGTGGGGAGTAAGTACAACACACTCAAGTGTTGTACTTACTCCCCACCCCCACCCTCATTTGAGGGTGGGGGTGGGGAGTAAGTACAACACTCCCTCAAATGAGGGTGTGTTGTACTTACTCCCCACCCCCACCCTCATTTGAGGGTGGGGGTGGGGAGTAAGTACAACACACCCTCAAATGAGGGTGTGTTGTACTTACTCCCCACCCTCATTTGAGGGTGTGTTGTACTTACTCCCCACCCCCACCAAATGAGGGTGTGTTGTACTTACTCCCCACCCTCATTTGAGGGTGTGTTGTACTTACTCCCCACCCCCACCCTCATTTGAGGGTGGGGGTGGGGAGTAAGTACAACACACCCTCAAATGAGGGTGTGTTGTACTTACTCCCCACCCCATTTGAGGGTGGGGGTGGGGAGTAAGTACAACACACTCATTTGAGTGAGGGTGTGTTGTACTTACTCCCCACCCCCACCCTCAAATGAGGGTGGGGGTGGGGAGTAAGTACAACACACCCTCACTCAAATGAGGGTGTGTTGTACTTACTCCCCACCCCCACCCTCATTTGAGGGTGGGGGTGGGGAGTAAGTACAACACACCCTCAAATGAGGGTGTGTTGTACTTACTCCCCACCCCCACCCTCAAATACCCTCATTTGAGGGTGTGTTGTACTTACTCCCCACCCCCACCCTCATTTGAGGGTGGGGGTGGGGAGTAAGTACAACACACCCTCAAATGAGGGTGTGTTGTACTTACTCAATGAGGGTGGGGGTGGGGAGTAAGTACAACACACCCTCAATTGAGGGTGTGTTGTACTTACTCCCCACCCCCACCCTCATTTGAGGGTGGGGGTGGGGAGTAAGTACAACACACCCTCAAATGAGGGTGTGTTGTACTTACTCCCCACCCCCACCCTCATTTGAGGGTGGGGGTGTGTTGTACTTACTCCCCACCCCCACCCTCATTTGAGGGTGTGTTGTACTTACTCCCCACCCCCACCCTCATTTGAGGGTGGGGGTGGGGAGTAAGTACAACACACCCTCATTTGAGGTGTGTTGTACTTACTCCCCACCCCCACCCTCATTTGAGGGTGGGGGTGGGGAGTAAGTACAACACACAAGTGGTGCACTTGTGTGTTGTACTTACTCCCCACCCCCACCCTCATTTGAGGGTGGGGGGTGGGGGAGTAAGTACAACACACCCTCATTTAGGTGTGTTGTACTTACTCCCCACCCCCACCCTCAAATGAGGGTGGGGGTGGGGAGTAAGTACAACACACCCTCGGGGGTGGGGAGTAAGTACAACACATTGTTGTACTTACTCCCCACCCCCACCCTCAAATGAGGGTGGGGGTGGGGAGTAAGTACAACACACAGGGTGTGTTGTACTTACTCCCCACCTCGAGGGTGTGTTGTACTTACTCCCCACCCCCACCCTCATTTGAGGGTGGGGGGTGGGGAGTAAGTACAACACACTCAAGTGTGTGTTGTACTTACTCCCCACCCCCACCCTCAAATGAGGGTGGGGGTGGGGGAGTAAGTACAACACACCCTCATTTGAGGGTGTGTTGTACTTACTCCCCACCCCCACCCCTCAAATGAGGGTGGGGGTGGGGAGTAAGTACAACACACAAGTGAGGGTGTGTTGTACTTACTCCCCACCCCCACCCTCAAATGAGGGTGGGGGTGGGGAGTAAGTACAACACACAAGTGAGGGTGGGGGTGGGGAGTAAGTACAACACACCCTCAAATCCCTCAAATGAGGGTGGGGGGGGGGTGGGGAGTAAGTACAACACACCCTCATTTGAGGGTGTGTTGTACTTACTCCCCACCCCCACCCTCAAATGAGGGTGGGGGTGGGGAGTAAGTACAACACACCTCAAATGAGGGTGTGTTGTGCTTACTCCCCACCCCCACCCTCATTGAGTAAGTACAACACACCCTCATTTGAGGGTGTGTTGTACTTACTCCCCACCCCCACCCTCAAATGAGGGTGGGGGTGGGGAGTAAGTACAACACACCCTCAAATGAGGGTATTTGAGGGTGGGGGTGGGGAGTAAGTACAACACACCCTCATTTGAGGGTGTGTTGTACTTACTCCCCACCCCCACCCTCAAATGAGGGTGGGGGTGGGGAGTAAGTACAACACACCCTCATTTGAGTGAGGGTGTGTTGTACTTACTCCCCACCCCCACCCTCATTTGAGGGTGGGGGTGGGGAGTAAGTACAACACACCCTCACTCAAATGAGGGTGTGTTGTACTTACTCCCCACCCCCACCCTCAAATGAGGGTGGGGAGTAAGTACAACACACCCTCATGTGTGTTGTACTTACTCCCCACCCCCACCCTCAAATGAGGGTGGGGGTGGGGAGTAAGTACAACACACCCTCAAATGAGGGTGGGGAGTAAGTCACAACACACCCTCATTTGGGGTGGGGGTGGGGAGTAAGTACAACACACCCTCAAATGAGGGTGGGGAGTAAGTACAACACACCCTCATTTGAGGGTGTGTTGTACTTACTCCCCACCCCCACCCTCAAATGAGGGTGGGGGTGGGGAGTAAGTACAACACACTACTTATGTTGTACTTACTCCCCACCCCCACCCTCAAATGAGGGTGGGGGTGGGGAGTAAGTACAACACCCCTCAAATGAGGTGTGTTGTACTTACTCCCCACCCCCACCCTCATTTGAGGGTGGGGGTGGGGAGTAAGTACAACACACCCTCAAATGAGGGTGTGTTGTACTTACTCCCCACCCCCACCCTCAAATGAGGGTGGGGGTGGGGAGTAAGTACAACACACCCTCATTTGAGGGTGTGTTGTACTTACTCCCCACCCCCACCCTCAAATGAGGGTGGGGGTGGGGAGTAAGTACAACACACCCTCAAATGAGGGTGTGTTGTACTTACTCCCCACCCCCACCCTCAAATGAGGGTGGGGGTGGGGAGTAAGTACAACACACCCTCATTTGAGGGTGTGTTGTACTTACTCCCCACCCCCACCCTCATTTGAGGGTGGGGGTGGGGAGTAAGTACAACACACCCTCAAATGAGGGTGTGTTGTACTTACTCCCCACCCCCACCCTCAAATGAGGGTGGGGGTGGGGAGTAAGTACAACACACCCTCATTTGAGGGAGTGTTGTACTTACTCCCCACCCCCACCCTCAAATCCACCCTCAAATGAGGGTGGGGGTGGGGAGTAAGTACAACACACCCTCATTTGAGGGTGTGTTGTACTTACTCCCCACCCCCACCCTCATTTGAGGGTGGGGGTGGGGAGTAAGTACAACACACAAGTGGTGCACTTGTGTGTTGTACTTACTCCCCACCCCCACCCTCAAATGAGGGTGGGGGTGGGGAGTAAGTACAACACACCCTCATTTGAGGGTGTGTTGTACTTACTCCCCACCCCCACCCTCAAATCCACCCTCAAATGAGGGTGGGGGTGGGGAGTAAGTACAACACACCCTCATTTGAGGGTGTGTTGTACTTACTCCCCACCCCCACCCTCATTTGAGGGTGGGGGTGGGGAGTAAGTACAACATCTCAAATGAGGGTGTGTTGTACTTACTCCCCACCCCCACCCTCAAATGAGGGTGGGGGTGGGGAGTAAGTACAACACTGTGTTGTACTTACTCCCCACCCCCACCCTCAAATGAGGGTGGGGGTGGGGAGTAAGTACAACACACCCTCATTTGAGGGTGTGTTGTACTTACTCCCCACCCCCACCCTCATTTGAGGGTGGGGGTGGGGAGTAAGTACAACACACCCTCCACCCTCAAATGAGGGTGGGGGTGGGGAGTAAGTACAACACACCTCATTTGAGGGTGTTGTACTTACTCCCCACCCCCACCCTCATTTGAGGGTGGGGGTGGGGAGTAAGTACAACACTCCTCAAATGAGGGTGTGTTGTACTTACTCCCCACCCCCACCCTCAAATGAGGGTGGGGGTGGGGAGTAAGTACAACACACCCTCAAATGAGGGTGTGTTGTACTTACTCCCCACCCCCACCCTCATTTGAGGGTGGGGGTGGGGAGTAAGTACAACACACCCTCAAATGAGGGTGTGTTGTACTTACTCCCCACCCCCACCCTCAAATGAGGGTGGGGGTGGGGAGTAAGTACAACACACCCTCATTAACGTACTCCCCACCCCCACCCTCACTTACTCCCCACCCCCACCCTCACCCTCATTTGAGGGTGGGGGTGGGGAGTAAGTACAACACACCCTCATTTGAGGGTGTGTTGTACTTACTCCCCACCCCCACCCTCATTTGAGGGTGGGGGTGGGGAGTAAGTACAACACACCCTCATTTGAGGGTGTGTTGTACTTACTCCCCACCCTCACCCTCATTTGAGGGTGGGGGTGGGGAGTAAGTACAACACACCCTCAATTGAGGGTGTGTTGTACTTACTCCCCACCCCCACCCTCAAATGAGGGTGGGGGTGGGGAGTAAGTACAACACACCCTCATTTGAGGGTGTGTTGTACTTACTCCCCACCCCCACCCTCAAATGAGGGTGAGGGTGGGGGTGGGGAGTAAGTACAACACACCCTCATTTGAGGGTGTGTTGTACTTACTCCCCACCCCCACCCTCACCCTCATTTGAGGGTGGGGGTGGGGAGTAAGTACAACACACAAGTGAGGGTGTGTTGTACTTACTCCCCACCCCCACCCTCATTTGAGGGTGGGGGTGGGGAGTAAGTACAACACACCCTCATTTACTTACTCCTCATAAATGAGGGTGTGTTGTACTTACTCCCCACCCCCACCCTCATTTGAGGGTGGGGGTGGGGAGTAAGTAAATGAGGTGTGTTGTACTTACTCCCCACCCCCACCCTCATTTGAGGGTTACTTACTCCCCACCCCCACCCTCATTTGAGGGTGGGGGTGGGGAGTAAGTACAATGATGTGTTGTACTTACTCCCCACCCCCACCCTCATTTGAGGGTGGGGGTGGGGAGTAAGTACAACACACCCTCATTTACTTACTCCCCACCCCCACCCTCATTTGAGGGTGGGGGGTGGGGAGTAAGTACAGCAGTGTGTTGTACTTACTCCCCACCCCCACCCTCAAATGAGGGTGGGGGTGGGGAGTAAGTACAACACACCCTCATTTACTTACTCCCCACCCCCACCCTCAAATACTCCCCACCCCCACCCTCTCCCACCCTCAAATGAGGGTGGGGGTGGGGGAGTAAGTAAATGAGGGTGTGTTGTACTTACTCCCCACCCCCACCCTCATTTGAGGGTGGGGGTGGGGAGTAAGTAAATGAGGGTGTGTTGTACTTACTCCCCACCCCCACCCTCAAATCACCCTCAAATGAGGGTGGGGGTGGGGAGTAAGTACAACACACCTCAAATGAGGGTGGGGGTGAGGGTGTGTTGTACTTACTCCCCACCCCCACCCTCATTTGAGGGTGGGGGTGGGGAGTAAGTAAATGAGGGTGTGTTGTACTTACTCCCCACCCCCACCCTCAAGAGGGTGGGGGTGGGGAGTAAGTAAATGAGGGTGTGTTGTACTTACTCCCCACCCCCACCCTCAAATTTGATTTGAGGGTGGGGGTGGGGAGTAAGTACAACACACCCCCATTGTACTTACTCCCCACCCCCACCCTCATTTGAGGGTGGGGGTGGGGAGTAAGTAAATGAGGTGTGTTGTACTTACTCCCCACCCCCACCCTCAAATTTGATTTGAGGGTGGGGGTGGGGAGTAAGTACAACACACCCTCATTTACTTACTCCCCACCCCCACCCTCAAATTTGAGGGTGGGGGTGGGGAGTAAGTAAATGAGGGTGTGTTGTACTTACTCCCCACCCCCACCCTCAAATGAGGGTGGGGGTGGGGAGTAAGTACAACACACCCTCATTTGAGGGTGTGTTGTACTTACTCCAGTGTTGTACTTACTCCCCCACCCTCCCACCCTCATTTGAGGGTGGGGGTGGGGAGTAAGTAAATGAGGGTGTGTTGTACTTACTCCCCACCCCCACCCTCAAATGAGGGTGGGGAGTAAGTACAACACACCCTCATTTACTTACTCCCCACCCCGGGGAGTAAGTAAATGAGGGTGTGGGGAGTAAGTACAACACACCCTCATTTACTTACTCCCCGGGGTGGGGAGTAAGTAAATGAGGGTGTGTTGTACTTACTCCCCACCCCCACCCTCATGGGGTGGGGAGTAAGTAAATGAGGGTGTGTTGTACTTACTCCCTACCCCCACCCTCATTTGAGGGTGGGGGTGGGGAGTAAGTACAACACACCCTCATTTACTTACTAATGAGGGTGGGGGTGGGGAGTAAGTACAATGAGGGTGTGTTGTACTTACTCCCCACCCCCACCCTCAAATGAGGGTGGGGAGTAAGTACAACACACCCTCATTTACTTACTCCCCGGGGTGGGGAGTAAGTAAATGAGGGTGTGTTGTACTTACTCCCCACCCCCACCCTCAAATGAGGGTGGGGGAGTAAGTACAACACACCCTCATTTACTTACTCCCCACCGGTGGGGAGTAAGTAAATGAGGGTGTGTTGTACTTACTCCCCACCCTCATTTGAGGGTGGAGGGTGGGGAGTAAGTACAACACACCCTCATTTACTTACTCCCCACCCCCACCCTCATTAGTAAGTAAATGAGTGTGTGTTGTACTTACTCCCCACCCCCACCCTCATGGGGGTGGGGAGTAAGTACAACACACCCTCATTTACTTACTCCCCACCCCCACCCTCATTAGTAAGTAAATGAGGGTGTGTTGTACTTACTCCCCACCCCCACCCTCAAATGAGGGTGGGGGGTGGGGAGTAAGTACAACACACCCTCATTTACTTACTCCCCACCCCGAGGGTGGGGGTG
Source organism: Wollemia nobilis (assembly GCA_028583015.1). Lineage (NCBI taxonomy): Eukaryota > Viridiplantae > Streptophyta > Pinopsida > Araucariales > Araucariaceae > Wollemia > Wollemia nobilis. The sequence continues at coordinate 894,653 of JAQPPZ010000995.1, forward strand.
GGGAGTAAGTACAACACACCCTCATTTACTTACTCCCCACCCCCACCCTCAAATCAATGAGGGTGGGGGTGGGGAGTAAGTACAATGAGGGTGTGTTGTACTTACTCCCCACCCCCACCCTCAAATCAATGAGGGTGGGGGTGGGGAGTAAGTACAACACACACACTTACTCCCCACCCCCACCCTCAAATGAGGGTGGGGGTGGGGAGTAAGTACAACACACCCTCATTTTTTGAGGGTGGGGGTGGGGAGTAAGTACAACACACCCTCATTTGAGGGTGGGGGTGGGGAGTAAGTACAACACACCCTCATTTTACACCCTCATTTGAGGGTGTGTTGTACTTACTCCCCACCCCCACCCTCAAATGAGGGTGGGGGTGGGGAGTAAGTACAACAATTTGAGGGTGGGGGTGGGGAGTAAGTACAACACACCCTCTTGAGGGTGGGGGTGGGGAGTAAGTACAACACACAACTTCATTTGAGGGTGGGGGTGGGGAGTAAGTACAACACACCCTCATTTGAGGGTGTGTTGTACTTACTCCCCACCCCCATGAGGGTGTGTTGTACTTACTCCCCACCCCGAGGGTGTGTTGTACTTACTCCCCACCCCCATGAGGGTGTGTTGTACTTACTCCCCACCCCCACCCTCATTTGAGGGTGTGTTGTACTTACTCCCCACGAGGGTGGGGGTGGGGAGTAAGTACAACACACCCTCAAATGAGGGTGTGTTGTACTTACTCCCCACCCCCACCCTCATTTAGGGTGTGTTGTACTTACTCCCCACCCCCACCCTCAAATGATTTGAGGGTGGGGGTGGGGTGTAAGTACAACACACCCTCATTTGAGGGTGTGTTGTACTTACTCCCCACCCCCACCCTCATTTAGGGTGTGTTGTACTTACTCCCCACCCCCACCCTCAAATGAGGGTGGGGGTGGGGAGTAAGTACAACACACCCTCAAATGAGGGTGTGTTGTACTTACTCCCCACCCCCACCCTCATTTGAGGGTGGGAAATGATGGTGGGGGGTGGGGGAGTAAGTACAACACACCTCATTTCCCACCCTCAAATGAGGGTGGGGGTGGGGAGTAAGTACAACACACCCTCATTTGAGGGTGTGTTGTACTTACTCCCCACCCCCACCCTCAAATGAGGGTGGGGGTGGGGAGTAAGTACAACACACCCTCAAATGAGGGTGTGTTGTACTTACTCCCCACCCCCACCCTCATTTGAGGGGGGGGGAAATGAGAGTGTGTTGTACTTACTCCCCACCCCCACCATCATTTGAGGGTGGGGGGTGGGGAGTAAGTACAACACACCCTCATTTGAGGGTGTGTTGTACTTACTCCCCACCCCCACCCTCATTTGAGGGTGGGGGTGGGGAGTAAGTACAACACACCCTCATTTGAGGGTGGGGGTGGGGAGTAAGTACAACACACCTCAAATGAGGGTGTGTTGTACTTACTCCCCACCCCCACCCTCAAATGAGGGTGTGTTGTACTTACTCCCCACCCCCACCCTCAAATGAGGGTGTGTTGTACTTACTCCCTTTGAGGGTGTGTTGTACTTACTCCCCACCCCCACCCTCAAATGAGGGTGGGGGTGGGGAGTAAGTACAACACACCCTCAAATGAGGTGTGTTGTACTTACTCCCCCACCCCCACCCTCAAATGAGGGTGGGGGTGGGGAGTAAGTACAACACACCCTCATTTGAGGTGTGTTGTACTTACTCCCCCACCCCCACCCTCATTTGAGGGTGGGGGTGGGGGAGTAAGTACAACACCCTCATTTGAGTGTGTTGTACTTACTCCCCACCCCAAATGAGGGTGGGGGTGGGGAGTAAGTACAACACACACTCATTTGAGGGTGTGTTGTACTTACTCCCCACCCCCACCCTCATTTGGGGGTGGGGAGTAAGTACAACACACCCTCATTTGAGGGTGTGTTGTACTTACTCCCCACCCCCACCCTCAAATGAGGGTGGGGGTGGGGGAGTAAGTACAACACACCCTCATTTGAGGGTGTGTTGTACTTACTCCCCACCCCCACCCTCATTTGAGGGTGGGGGTGGGGAGTAAGTACAACACACCCTCAAATGAGGTGTGTGTTGTACTTACTCCCCCACCCCCACCCTCAAATGAAATGAGGGTGGGGGTGGGGAGTAAGTACAACACACCCTCATTTGAGGGTGTGTTGTACTTACTCCCCCACCCCCACCCTCATTTGAGGGTGGGGGTGGGGAGTAAGTACAACACACCCTCAAATGAGGGTGTGTTGTACTTACTCCCCACCCCCACCCTCAAATGAGGGTGGGGGTGGGGAGTAAGTACAACACACCCTCATTTGAGGGTGTGTTGTACTTACTCCCCACCCCCACCCTCATTTGAGGGTGGGGGTGGGGGAGTAAGTACAACACCCCCAGGTGAGGGTGGGGGTGGGGAGTAAGTACAACACACCGGGAGTAAGTACAACACACCCTCACCGGGGTGTGTTGTACTTACTCCCCCACCCCCCACCCTCATTTGAGGGGGTGGGGGTGGGGAGTAAGTACAACACACACTGGGTGAGGGTGTGTTGTACTTACTCCCCACCCCCACCCTCAAATGAGGGTGGGGGTGGGGAGTAAGTACAACACACCCTCACCCGGGGTGTGTTGTACTTACTCCCCACCCCCCACCCTCATTTGAGGGTGGGGGGTGGGGAGTAAGTACAACACACCCGGGTGAGGGTGTGTTGTACTTACGAGGGGTGGGGAGTAAGTACAACACACCCTCACCGGGGTGTGTTGTACTTACTCCCCACCCCCACCCTCATTTGAGGGTGGGGGTGGGGAGTAAGTACAACACACATGTGCACTTGTGTGTTGTACTTACTCCCCACCCCCACCCTCAAATGAGGGTATTTGAGGGTGGGGGTGGGGAGTAAGTACAACACACTGGGTGAGGGTGTGTTGTACTTACTCCCCACCCCCACCCTCAAATGAGGGTGGGGGTGGGGAGTAAGTACAACACACAAGTGCAGCGGGTGGGGGTGGGGAGTAAGTACAACACACCCTCAAATGAGGGTGTGTTGTACTTACTCCCCACCCCAAATGAGGGTGGGGGTGGGGAGTAAGTACAACACACCCTGGGTGGGGGTGGGGGAGTAAGTACAACACACCCTCCAACACACCCTCGGGTGGGGGGTGGGGAGTAAGTACAACACACCCTCAAATGAGGGTGTGTTGTACTTACTCCCCACCCCAAATGAGGGTGGGGGTGGGGGAGTAAGTACATCACACCCTCGGGTGGGGGTGGGGAGTAAGTACAACACACCCTCAAATGAGGGTGTGTTGTACTTACTCCCCACCCCCACCCTCATTTGAGGGTGGGGGTGGGGAGTAAGTACAACACACCCTCATTTGAGGGTGGGGGTGGGGAGTAAGTACAACACACCCTCATTTGAGGGTGGGGGTGGGGAGTAAGTACAACACACCCTCATTTGAGGGTGGGGGTGGGGAGTAAGTACAACACACCCTCATTTGAGGGTGGGGGTGGGGAGTAAGTACAACACACCCTCATTTGAGGGTGGGGGTGGGGAGTAAGTACAACACACCCTCATTTGAGGGTGTGTTGTACTTACTCCCCACCCCCACCCTCATGCCCTCATGAGGGTGGGGGTGGGGAGTAAGTACAACACACCCTCAAATGAGGGTGTGTTGTACTTACTCCCCACCCCCACCCTCATGAGGGCATGAGGGTGGGGGGTGGGGAGTAAGTACAACACACCCTCAAATGAGGGTGTGTTGGGGTGGGGAGTAAGTACAACACACCCTCATTTGAGGGTGTGTTGTACTTACTCCCCACCCCCACCCTCATGCCCTCATGAGGGTGGGGGGTGGGGAGTAAGTACAACATACCCTCATTTGAGGGTGTGTTGTACTTACTCCCCACCCCCACCCTCAAATGAGGGTGTGTTGTACTTACTCCCCACCCCCTTTGAGGGTGTGTTGTACTTACTCCCCCACCCCCACCCTCATGCCCTCATGAGGGTGGGGGTGGGGAGTAAGTACAACATACCCTCATTTGAGGGTGTGTTGTACTTACTCCCCACCCCCACCCTCAAATGAGGGTGTGTTGTACTTACTCCCCACCCCCACCCTCATTTGAGGGTGGGGGTGGGGAGTATGTACAACACACCCTCAAATGAGGGTGGGGGTGGGGAGTAAGTACAACACCTAAATCTTGATCCACTTACTTGTGCTACAATGATTAAGTACAAGATTTTTAATTTCTTTGAAGGAAAAGAAATTAAAAATCTTGATCTACTTACTTGTGCTACAATGATTATGCCATTTCAAAATGAGAAAATTACAAAACCTAAATCATTTGGGTTTGATATCATTGATAATCTAACTGAAAATATCACGTTACCCAAAACAACCCAAGTGATTGATCATGGAAATGTGTTAGTTAACCCACCCCTAGATAGATAAGACTTATGGTTTGAAAGGGATGGACATGTGTTCGATTGGGTACCTAAGTTTGGTGTCTTTGATAAAAAAATCATGCAAAAAGAACAAGTGCTACATGATGATGAATGTCATGAGAGAAAAGAGGAATTTTAAAATTCTCTTCAAGTAAGGTCAAATGAAAACATGCCAAAGGTAAAATATCACCTTTTTGGTTTCACCCTACAAAATTCGAATGAAGGTTTGCCTAATGAATGGTTTGATTCGAATATTATTAATGTTATGGATTTATTGAATGAAAATGAAAGTTTATTTTTACACCATGAATCAAAGTGCGGAATGGACATCTTAAAGAATAGACATAAAAGAATTGAATATCAATCATTGTCTAATCAAATTGAAAACTTGAGACTCCACCATAGGATTATTAATGAAACTAAATCAAATTGGTATGGTGAGAGGGGCAAGTGGAAGTTTGTTTCTTTGTTTGGTTTGATCTTATTTTTGTTGGATTCCTACAAAACTTGGTATGCATATCACGTCATATGTCTTTTAAAGAATTCTAATCAGGTTTGGGATCCGGGAAAATGATAATCCAAACTTTGCACCATCTTGTGTTATATTATACATTTGTATATACTACTGGTTTTTGTGTTTTTGTTTTGGATTGGATCTCATTTTGATTTTAAGTTTTGTGTGTTGGTCCTTTGGACACTTTTGGTTTGTTTTTTATGTCCTTATGAATGTTGACTAAGACTAAGAGAATATGAAACATCAGAATTGTATTGCAGAAAAGTGAGATGTCAACTTATGTTCTTATGAATGTTGACTAAGACTAAGAGAATATGAAACATCGGAATTGTATTGCAGAAATCTCCACGAGTATCACAAACACATTAAAGAATATCATTTGGAAATTGTGATGCATGAAGTTATCAGTTTTACAAATTATGGCAAAGGTGGTATACTCCATCCACATTTCAAAAAGAGCAATGCATTCATCCATATCTCATGTACATTCGACATTGCATATACATTTCATCTCAGTTGCATCTACATTTCAAATACAATCATTGAAAAGGTGTCGAATCCTCTTAGGGTTATTATATAACGTATATTAAAAAGATCCTAAGGTTGGGAACTGATGCCCGAACTATCTTGAACCAAACACGTTCTACACATATTAAAGAGGATCTTGAGCAAAATGGTCAAAACCATACTTGGAAGAAAAGGTGAGGTGAAAGGAGTATTTCGTGTTTGTCCTATCATGCAACGTAATCCTTAAAATAGTGGTTTTTACCACTCCTATAGTGCTTAAAGCCTAAAATTAGAGTAGTAAGGATAGGGTTAAATCCCCATCGAACTTAGGTTGAGGATCCAATTCCCCAAAGCTATGATTTGATCTTCATGGAGTAGTAAGGATAGGGTCTAATTCTCATCTCGCTTAGGTTGAGAATCTGATTCCCCAAAGCTTCTATTTTTCCTCCATCACACTTTAAGAAATTAAAAGCGCGATCTACACTCAAGAACTTGAAGTTCCAAAGCAAATATTTTTCATTCTACTTTTATTGCATCATTGATATTGGATTGGAAGGATTGTACTACATGTCCCTTGCAAGGATGGGTAGTCATTCCCAAGGTTCAAGAAATCAAAAGTAAATTCAGATCCTGGATTATGGGGTTAATCTCCACCGGGGCTATAGACGCTTGACTGGCAATGGAGTATGCTCATGCATGGCAACATGTCTTGTCTAAAAGCAAGACCACTGACTGCTCAAACGGATAGGCTAGCCTGACAGTTTCATCCATAACAAGTTAAATCATTTTGTTCAAGAGGAGGTAATGAACTTTGGATTAGAGTAGTAAGGATAGGGTTAAATTCCCATCTCTCTTAGGTTGGGAATCCTATTCCCCAAAGCTCTGATTTCACTTACACTTGCACATGGGTTCAAAATGGTAGTGACACATAACCAACTTTGGGATCTAGTAAATTAATTCAGTATACTCATATTTGGTCCTAAGAGGATTTGACAGTTTTAATATGTTTGTTCATGGTACTAGAAATTTTGAGCCTTTGCAAAGCTTGTTATATCTCTAGCATTTTCACCATACGTTAAATCCTACATGAATCATCCATAACTTCTCATACGCTCAAGTCATAAGTGAAAATGACAATGGAAAGTTGAACGAGTTTCAAACGATAGGGAATGAAGCACATTGCACACATCGAGCTGATGCTTAATAATTCTAATGCTTCATGTATTTCTCATCTAGTTTCATGCTTGGGATATTTGTTGATGCTTGTGTTTGAGTTTTGAATGTGTTCAGGTTGAGTTCTCATCGAAATGCTTAGGAGCATTTCCCAGTAGAGTCGCCATTTTTTGTGGTTGCTCCACAACGTGCCCCAAAATTGGGGACCCACCTTTTTGTATATTTTCCAAGAAGACTGAAGTGGCCCATATGCTAAAGATCAAAGAAAAAGCAAAACACCGCAAGGAGGCAAAAGTGTCGCGATATTGCGACATGTTGCATTTTCGTGACCAAAAGAGAAGAGAAAGAATAAGAAATAAAAGGTGTCGTGATATTGCGACATGTTGCATTTTTGCGGCCAAAAGAGAAGAGAAAGAACAAGAAAGAAAAAGTGTCGCGATATCACGACATGTTGCATTTTCATGGTCAAAAGCAAAGAGAAAAAGCAAGGAGGAAAAAGTGTCGCGATATTGCGACATGTTGCATTTTTGCGGTCCAAAGCAAAGAGAAAGAGCAAGGAAACAAAAGTGTCGTGATATCGCGACATGTTGCATTTTTGTGGCTCAAAAAGTGTAGGCAGGTAGAGAAACAAAAGTGTCGCGATATCGCGACATGTTGCATTTTTGCGACTCAAAAAGGGCAGGTAGGCAGAGAAACAAAAAGTGTCGCGATATCGCGACATGTTGCATTTTCGCGACTCAAAAATGGCAGGCAGGCAGAGAAACAAAAGTGTCGCGATATCGCGACATGTTGCATTTTCGCAACTAAAAAAGGGCAGACAGGCAGAGAAACAAAAGTGTCGCGATATCGTGACATATTGCATTTTTGCGACTCAAAAAGGGCAGGCAGGCAGAGAAACAAAAGTGTCGCGATATCGCGACACGTTGCATTTTCGTGACTCAAAAGGGGCAGGCAGGCAAAGAGACAAAAGTGTCACGATTTCGCGACATGTCCGATTTTCGCTAAAGGAACAGAGTAGTTGACAGTGCGTCTGATATTAGTGATGAACACCATGATAGTGAAACTGAAGACTGCATAGTGATGTGGATCTATAAGGAATAAATCGAATATTGAATAAGGTAATTTGTCACATAAGGACAAAATACAATGAATAAGACAAAACGTTACATAAGGAATCTGTAATGATTCGAAATAATTTAAGATGGTCATTACACATGGAAGGAAGCGAACGCGTGCCCATATGGAGAAAAGGAAACATTTTTTGAAATCAAACGAAAAGTGAAGAAAACCAAACAGAGGAATCCAAACCATGGGAATGAAACGAAGGGCCACAAAATAGAAACGAAAAGCCTTTTTTGGAAACCAAAACACATGCATGCACAAGGGAAGGTGAAACGAACAGTCATTGGAAAATAAAACGAAAAGCTTCCTAAAAATTTTAAATACGCCAGGCAAGGATGTTTTGAGGGGTTGGAAATTGGTGCAAGCAGAGTTGCAGGTTTGAAGGCAAGAGGGCCATTATGGACCTGTTTGGGTTGTTTTTCTTCCATGGACTGGTTTGGGAAAACCAAAAATTTTTGTTATTGTAAAATGACAAATTTTTAATACAGAAAATTTTAGCAAGTTGCATCTTATAGACAATAAAGGAGGAGTCATTTTCTGCATGCAATATTAAATGTTTATATTTTCCCCTTTTCATACGACAATGCAACATGTCACGATATCGCGACATGTTTTCTTCTTTGGCTGCGACGACGCAACTCGTCGCGATATCGCGAAACTTCTTCCTTTCCAACAGTGATGTTGCAACATGTCACGATATCGCGACACCTTCTCTTCTTCGGCCGTGATGCTGCATTTTGTCGCGATTTTGCGACATCTTTCCCACCCTTGGCCGCGACAGTGCAACATGTCACGACACCTTTTCCTCCTTGCTTTTTCTCTATGCTGTGGACCGCAAAATTGCAACATGTCGTGATATCGCGACACCTTTCTTCTTGTGGTGTTTGGCTTTTTCTTTGATCTTTAGCTCTTGGGCCTCTTCGGTCGGTTTGGAAAACATGTAAAAAATACTTGTACAAGGTTCAGGGACCTTTCAACACCCTTTCAACTAATCAAAAAAAATATTTTAGGCTTGTAAGTGGAGTTTATACAAGTTTCTTGGTTGCTTCATGCGAATGTTTAAATATGAAAATCTCATTTAAAACCCTAGGAGCCAACACTTAGCTTATTCGGATTGTGCTTCTTTTGCAAGTCCAATAGGTTAGGTTGCATGCATGGAAACCTCACATCTTCGGTTTTTTCGAAATAGGATAGCATCATACTGAATGCATTTTATTTTCATTTTTTTGCATTTCATTGTCATTTTTCTGCATCTTATTTTTCCAAAAATTTTAATTTATTTTAATTTTCAGGCATTAAAATAAACATTTAAAAAATGTCAAAATCCAAAAATAATTTCACCATTGCGTAGGTTATACTTCAGACTTCCAATACGCACTTTGAAATTTCATTTTCGGAGTTGTTTAGTATTTTTAAAAAAATTCATCGAAGTTGTTTTACTGCAGATTTAAAAAAATCCGAAAATAGAAAATTTCCATTTTAAGGTCAAATTTCATTTTTTCAGTTATGTTTTGCACTCATGAGCCTATGATGACATTCCCTTCATGAAAATTCCAATTTCATCGAAGGAGTTATGTTTTATGGCATTTCACAAATTTCCATTTTTGGAGCCTAAAATTGCCCTCTCTTCATAAAAATTCTGATTGTACGAAAGAGGGGTAATTTGAGCATCACATTGAAGGTCATATGAGGGCCAACTCACATTTGCTTTATTTTGGTTCAATGAACAATCACTAAAGTTTCATGGTAAAATAAACCAACATTGCCCCTTGTTTACAGTTACTTGCAACCACTAAGGTGTTCCAAGCATTTAAATTGAATATCTTTATTTGAGATTACTAATACACATGCAAATGCTAATATAGCGGAGACCTTGGAGAAGTTGTTTGTTTAACTTCTTTGCAAGAGGGGATTTGGAACCCAAATTCTAAGGAAGAGTTTACTTTCACAATTGGGTGAAAATACCACTCAACATGCCACAACATTGTATTCGCTACAGGAATACTCGAAGCCACTTCTACCGTATTATTCTCCTCTACAACTGAAGAGTTATTGCAATCAATACTTATAGTGCTAACCTCAAGTCTAAACAAAATTCTTATACAAACTCTCCTTGCCAAAACCAAGACTCCATGAACCATCTTGTAGCTATCCTTATTGAATACCATAGTCACACCCACATCATTCATCTTACTCATGGATATCAGATTCCTTGCCAAACCCGAAATATGCAACATACCAGGAATGGTTTTAATTCTTCCATATTTTAATCTCAACTTGACTCTTCTTTGACCTATTATTTTATATGTCAAATTGTCTTCCAAGAAGACTTCACCTCCATTTATCTTTTCATATTCATAGAACCCCTCCTTATGAGGAGTCATATGAAAGGAAGCACCTGAGTCAATCAACCATGAGTCATGGCATTCACTTGAGCATGCTACAGTTAAGAATAAGTTCCTTGAATCTTCATTTGTGGTCTTCATTTCTGTAGAAGTTCCTTCATAAAATGATAAACTATTATCAACCTTTTTAGATATGTAGTCTCTTTTATAATGCCTTGTTTTACCACACTTCTAGCATTTCCTCTTTTCTAGAGAAACATATTTACCCCTAGATCTCGATGTCTTTTTTCCTCATTTCTTTTTGCTTCTTTCTTGAGAACAACCTCTCACAAACAAGGCATCCTTCTGATGATAATCCTCAAAAGATTTTTGTCTCATTTTCTCATATAACAATGTTCCTACTATATCCTCTACTTTCAATGCAAAAGTAGTATCGGTGATAGTCATAACTAGGTTATTCCATGAATTAGGTAATGAAGAAAGTAAAGTAATAAAATTTTTCTCTTCATCCATTTTTACTTCAACAAAGTTTAATTGACTTACCATAGTGTTAAAAGCATTCAAATGTTCAACCACAGAGTCACCATCATTCATCCAAAGCGATACAACTTCTTCCAAAGAATTTTATTTACCAACGAATTTGTCTGATACAAAGTTCCTAGCTTATCCCATAATAACTTTTTCATGGTCTTTGTCGATACATTCAACAATAGTGAATTAGATAAGCACAATTTGATCGAACACCTTGTCTTCCTATCGATCTTTAGCCAATCCTCATATGTCATTGATGTTGGTTTTATTCTCGAGACCACAATCCACTGATATCTATCAACCAACAGATCCTCCATCTTGAGTTTCCATAACTCAAAATTTTATCCATTAAAATTTTCAATCTCTACCCGTGTGCTTCCCGTCATTTTCCTTCGTCTAGATTCTTCCGTGTATGCCTCTCACTCAAGAATTAATTTATCACAAGGTTGAAACCCTTACTCCTTGAACAAAGCTAAAAAACCCATGTTTGATACCAAATAAAGAGCAAAAAGACCCCGATAAACTAAATCTTAAAAATAGTAAATACGTAATCAAAAGAAAAAAAAAGATTACCGATACACACAACACAATATTTCACCTCGAAAACCCTTATGAGAAAAAACCCAGTATAGTAATATCTCCTTATTGTATAAACTTAACTATCTTCAATACAATAATGTTCATCTCTCATCTCTCTTCAAACCTTGATGCAAGTGCAATTAAATAACAACACAATAATGAATTTTACAATACCATGGATGAAAAACCATAGGTTCAAATAATTAACCCTAAACAATCCATATGGGTCTAAAAATAGCTTAAGAAACCATAAAAATTCCAACCTCAATGAGGATACATGGAGATTTTCCAGTACCTTTTAGAGTTAACCCCATCAGAATAACATGAAAAATATTCAACATATTTCCAATATTGTAGAGTTGTCATTATACCAAAACCTTGATGTGTTAGTGTTCGATACAAACTCTATATTTGAATACCTTATATGGGTGGTTAGTCCTAGGGCCTAGGGTGGCGGTTAGTCAACTAAATCAAATCCCTAAGGTGTGACGGTTAGTCCAACACCCCCTCTTTGACGTGACTCAAAGGGATTTGATCCTAGGATTAGGCTGGGATACCATTGTAGAGTTGTCGTTACACCAAAACCTTGAGGTGTTAGTGTTTGATACAATCTCTATATTTGAATACCTCATAAGTGCGGTTAGTCCTAGGGTCCAAGGTGGCAGTTAGTCCACTAAATCAAATCCTTGAGATGTGGCAATTAGTCCAACAACATTATGGCTCGAATCCAACCTTCCCTCTCCCCTAGAGGAGTCAACCTTCTCCAAGGGGTTAGAAATGGGTTTGTAACCATGAATCTCCAACAATAGGAAGTCCAAGACCTCAGGACTAAGAAACTAAAGGAGGAACATGAATTTCTAGTGGGTACCTACTTCATTTACTATTTTTCGTTTTCAATTTCTATTTCCCTGAATTCAGTTTGTTCGTGGGTTGGGTTCCTGCTCTTTATTGATTTTTATTTTTAGTTTTTAGCGTGTAGTTCCTTGAACTCAATTTGTTCTTAGGCTAGGTTCTCACTCTTTATTATTTTTTATTTTCAGTTTGTAGTTTCCTTTGTTCTTGGGTTGGGTTCTAGCTCTTTACTATTTTTTATTTCCAATTTATATTTTCTTGAACTTAATTTATTCTTGGGTTGTACCCACAACATAGGCTTTTCAGATATGATATGATGTCACCTATTTTTGTTGTGAATAATATACTCTTCATTTAAAAATAATAAAAAATAAATTAACTTAAAAAAAGATAAAGAAAGAAAAGAAGAGTGTATTGTTGTTTTGATGTCAATCCCATGCATTATTTTTATGTAAAAGGTATTATATTAAATAATTAATAGAATACATTTTTACAAACAAAAAAGGAAGTAGATAAACATGCCACATGGCTAATGCCATTAACCAAACCATCATCCGCAAAACAATGTGGGAACCCAAACAAACAACTAACACCTAATCAAAACCACCTAATCCCTAATTCCCTCCCCTATCTAAAAGAAGTGTCAAGAATATCTTTCCAACTGCAAGCAACTGGATCTTCACTGGTAGCAATCATCGAAGCTCCCAACTTGTCCCATGCATCAAGTCGAGGAACTAGGGGAGAGAGAGGAACATTAAGGTAGCTAGGACCATCTCTATAAGGAGAGGGACCTTGAGCTAAGATAGGAGTGCAGTTTGGGGGAAAGCAACAATGTTGTCTAGACATGGATTGACTTTGGGGATTATATTGCTTAGGATGAACCCAATTGACTATGTACAATACTTTTTCCCAATGATCAATAAGCTCCTAAAGATGAGTGAGCTTCATGACCACCTTATTGGTCTGAATTGCAATCTAAAAATACACATATGAAATAATATTAGACTTCTCAAAAGTAAATATGTGGAAAGAGGAGGAACACTTACCAAAGATAAATAATTTCTAGATTTTCATATGTTGAACATGGCCTCCATACAAAACAAGTTCCACACTTCAAATAAAATAGTCATCAAGGGGGATGGGTCTCCCAAAATGATATGTTTCCACTCAAATATGGCATAGGAATAAGGTCTAAAAAAAAAAAACTACTCCCAAAGGGAATGAGCACGAGCATAGGCCTAGAAAATATGGACAAAGTCTTCAGACTAAAGATAGAAAGGGCAAGAAGGGTTGGGGATGCATAAATGTTAGAGACACTTCCCAACAGGAAGCCCTTGGTGGAGAAAACTGCAAGCAAAATAGGAAAGTTTGGGCTCCAATAAAGGAGCCCAAGCAGTCTGGAACCTGTGCAACCAAATAGGCCAAGGGGAGGAGACATTCCACCATTGATTGAGCTTATCAATCATGGGGAGGCAAGGAGAGAGCCATCCATACCCTAATCGGGCCTTGTAATTTTGTACTGGAGTGTTTGGATACCACTTCTAGTCCTTCCACCAAGGTCATTGTGAAAGCACAAAAATTTTGTGTAACATGGAGTCAGGGAGAGCAACCTTGATGACCTCAAAAGTATCCTTGTTAGAGTGAGCAAGCCCAAATTTGACTCTAAAGTCATCCCAAGGGAGCCAATCTCTAGTAGGACGAGAATAGAATTTGATGATGCACCACACACCGTCGTAAAAGAATCTAAGTGCATGAACCCAGGGAACCTAAGCAAGAGAGAAACACAGGTAGGTGATGACAAGCGACCACCATACGTTCATCTGATTGATGGAGATGCCATGCTAGAAATTTTGGTTATTCCATCTCAACCAAAGCTTAACACTCTCCTAGGCTTTCCAAATGCTTTTGATGACAAAGGATCCTGACACTTTAATAGACATAGGAGCAACAACGAGGGAAGGGAACCCTATGCCCCTCCATCTCTTATCACCAAAAGGGAAACCTTCACTGATACAGTGTCATATGAGTATCTTCCAAACCTCATTGCTCGTAAGGGCTCTGATGACCCACTTAACATAGAGGGCCCAACCTTGACATTGGGTATTGAGAATGCCAAGCCCGCCATGGCTTATGGGAAGACAACAATACTCCCAGGCAACACAATGGAATCTCGAACCTTTATTGGAAGAGGACCATAAAAAGTCCCATAAAAGCTTATCAAGCTTCTTACAGTAGTTCTTGAACGAGACCCAACAAGAAGGGCTGCAAGGAATTTTGAGCAAATTTGAAATTTACCAATTCTTGGTGGACCAATAGGTAAGTTTTTGTTCCACCCTATTAATGACATACTTCCATAGCTCTGGCATCAAACTCTTAAAGGCAAAAGGAATGCCTAAAAATAAAATATTTCTCCCTCCTGGATGATCTTCCATTGATATTGACTAAGCTAGTGGGGCATCAAATTGGTAGATTACCTATAACATTGAGTCTTTCTCCATTGAATGGAGGATCCAAAAGCTAGACAAAAAGTGTCCAAGAAGGCAAGCACCTGCTAAATAACACCTTATTCAATAAGTGTGAGGAAAGAATCATAAGCAAAATGATCATTGATCAACTGAGTCTCACCTTTGGGGAGGGAAATTCCTTGAATAGAACCCTGAGTGGCATGTTGAGCTAGTAAATAGCCAAAACCTTGATGGCAAGGACATACAGGGATGACACCAATGGGCAACCTTGTCTAATGGATCAAAAGAGCCCAATGGCCAAGGACTTGTGTCTATTAATGGATAAAACAACCCTCAACATGGGGGTGGTGCAAAATAGAGTTATTAAGGTAGAATTGAGATTGATAAAGAGGAGGAGGGCATAAGAAACCTGGATGAAAAAGGAAATGGGAGAATGGTCAGACAAGAAAAGCTCAAGGTGGACAGAGACAAAGTGAGAAGAAGATGAGGGTCACTCAAAGAAGAAAATATCAAAATATGAGAGCATGGCTCTATCCAATCTTTTCAGAAAATGACTCTCGCCCTATTGATTATTAGACCACATGAACCAAACATTTGCAAGGAATGAAGAGGGTAAGAAGCAGTTATTGGGGTTAGAGAGCCCCAACTTTTCTTTCATGAAAAGCTACACTTCTCTTTTTCTGGTGACCCACCTCATTGAAAGAAGACTCACCTTGTCATGCGAGAATTTAATCATAGTGAAGTCCCTATAGAGCAACCAGACAACAAGGGGGAGATAGAGCGTTACCCACTGCTAAAGTGCGCAATGGTCATTGACATCATTAGGTGCATAGATGTTGAGCACACCAAAAATATGGCCATCAATCTCCATCACAACCCAAACGACATGATTGAAAGGGTCACATCCCCAAGATATCAGTTTGGAATAATAGGGTTTTGAAAGGCAGATGATTGCTCCTCCTTTACCTATGTCATGCATAGTATGAAAAGTGTGGCTTTGGAGCCAGAGAAAGGAGCAAGTACTCGACAAAATGAAGTTAGTGACTTTGACTTCCTAAAGGCACATAATACCAATACTACTAAATCTGACCTTGAAGTCATCTAGACTTGTCAAACCCTTGACATTCCAAGACATGCACTTCATGAGACATGATCGAGGAGCATATTTCCTTCGATGACCTCAAAGTCCTCAAAGTCCTTCAAAGAATCAAAGGCGTTCATGAGAAACATATTATGGTTTTCACATTAAAATATGTTTGTCGTTACTTCTCTAGAGGGATGCTCGAGGACTCCCTAGCTGGATTGTGAGAGCGACGAGGGTTTCGTGAGGGAAATTCTCTAGGCAGACTAGGTGGAGAGACAAGACATCAACTTGAGGGGACGGACTCTGGCATAGTTGATGACTTAACTATCTAGGAGCCTTGAAGAGTCGGGAAGACTTTTTAGGTATTACCACTAGAGGTACCTTCAGGAGGAGAAACATAAGTTCCTTCTATAGTGGTTGCATGAGAACTCCCTGGCTGAGAGCTTAGTTGAGACTCCTTTTTACCAGCTCCCACAAAAGGTTGTGGTCGTTTGCCTTTACCATTCTTCCTAGTGATAGACGTCCATTCCTTCCATCCATTAGCAAGAGGGGCAAATTCAACTACGATCGAAGGCATTGATGCCTCTACTCAAGCTCAATTTTTGAATCAACCCTCCATAAGAGGGCAATATTTTATCTTGTGAGTTGCAAAATGACAACGATAACAGGTGTTGGAGAGATTGATATAAACCACCTGTTGTTGGAAACAGGTCTCACCAACCTGAATATCAATAGAATCCTTGAGGTCCTTTGTCAGATCAATTTCAACGCAGATGCGTTTGTATGGCTGCACAATGTAGAATTTATGTGGCTCCATGCACACAAACTTGCCAATGGGCGTGCTAAGTTATGGCAGGAATGACCAGAGGAGCAAAGGGAGACTTGAGAATTCCATCAAATAGGGACACGCAAGGAAACATCGACAAAAACCATAAAATTACGGTTTCAAGGTTGAAGAATTAAAAGGGTATTTCTAACATTCCAAGGACCTTTCCTCATAATTACAACAACATGTTGTGGTTCGACAAAATGGAAATGAAAAACCTTTAGTAAGGTTCTAAATGTGGTCAACTTTTATGCCATATGGCTGCCAGACTTACTGAATCCATTGACGAATTAATGAGCCATTGGGAATCCTCCTCAGTGAGGGTGTGACTCTCAAACTACTTGTAGGCTTCATCAAAATCCTGCATGGATAGGACTATGTCTGGCACAAATGAATTATCTTAAGGACAAACTTTCTAAGTTGTTTTACTGGTACCATGGCTCTCATTAGCTACAACTTCACTAAATAGTGAAACACAATCTAAAACCATCAAAAAGAAAAGACATAAAAAAAAAAAAAAAAAACCCTCGCTCAAGGCGAAGTTGTTACACAATATAGCGCAGTAATTATGTTTAAACCCCGTAATGACACTAAAGGTATGGTGGCCGATGAAAGAACAAATATACAACAACATGCGACCGAACAACCTTAGCAAAACCTCACCTCATACATTCTTTTAGTTTTAAGATGTATCCATTATTATTATATTAGGTGTTTAGGCGTTGGGTATTAACTGTACTGCAGAGCAAATATACAATACAGTCTACAGCAATATACTTTTAGTCGAAAATGAAAGTACGACAGTGGGAAAACGCCTATGCTGAACATTAACATTTATCTATATTTTTAAGATTAATAACATTATTCTCTCGATTGCTTTGGAAAAGTACCAATAAATACAGCTAAAATGTAGAAAACCTTTAACCCAGTCTTAGTCAGTCTTCATTGAAAATGCTCGATTGCTTTGGAAAAGTACCAATAAATACAGCTAAAATGTAGAAAACCTTTAACCCAGTCTTAGTCAGTCTTCATTGAAAATGCAGGCTATCATGGTTTTTGGAAAAAAAAAGAAAGTGCAAATAAGATTTACTATTGGTTATCGTTTAGTCTAAATTTGTTTAAATAGTATAATTAATTATTTTCAAAATTATTAGTCATATATTATATTTAAAATTATAATGATAAATTAAATATAAATTAATATAATATATTAACATTTAAAATTATAATAAGTATAATATAAATTACTATTTAATTTAATATTTTAAAATTTAAAATAAATTCTTTCTTAATTGGCTGGTAAGAAATCTGATAATCTCTAACTCCCTGTGTAAAAATGAAAGGGACCCATCCCTATAAAGAATCAAACCTACTCCCAATATATCCTTTCTAAACTGTCTTGCCTTGTCGTACATACTACGCCGGCAAAGTAACATTACAGTCCCACTTTATCTTTATTGGCCCAGACTTGCATTCAATGCAGTGCCTTGCACCATGTAAAAAGTAACTTTTCGGTAGCACTTTAGGTTAGATGGATTGGCAAGTGTAAGTATAGTTGGGTATTTACCAAGAAAAAATTTAGGTTCAAACTTTGGGAAAGTTAACCCTTTGCAAATGTAGTAATTTGTTCCGGATTCTTTGAGTGCGTGCAATGACCGGAATGACAACAAGTCCAAGACGGATAGGTTTGTTGGGAGGAGTCCATGTGGTTTGAGATGAGACCGATGACGACTAGAATGGCCGATGGTCCCCATCTCATGTCGGGTCAACAAGTCCAAGACGAATAGGTTTGTTGGGAGCAGTCCCTTTGGTTTGAGATGAGACGGACGATGATTGGAACGACCGATGATCCCCATCTCACGGCGGGTCAATAAGTCTGAGACGAATAGGTTTGTTGGGAGCAGTCCCTGTGGTTTGTGGTCCCCATCTCATGTCGGGTTGTGGTCCCCATCTCACGGCGGGTCAACAAGTCCGAGACGGATAAGTTTGTTGGAAGCAGGCCCTGTGGTTTGTGGTCCCCATCTCACGTCGGGCTATGGTCTTCATCTCAGGGCGAGTCAATAAGTCCGAGATGGATAGGTTTGTTGGGAGTAGTCCCTGTGGTTTGTGGTCCCCAATAAGTCCGAGATGAATAGGTTTGTTGGGAGTAGTCCATGTGGTTTGTGGTCCCCGGTCCCCGTCTCATGTCGGGTCAACAAGTCCGAGACGGAAAGGTTTGTTGGGAGCAGTCCCTTTGATTTATAGTTTAAAAAATAATGGCTAACCAACTCTTATAATTAAAAAAAAACTTTACACTCCCACCTTATTGACCTACACTATGATTTACATATATGAATTTGAAAGCAATGACCACAAAAGAAAAAAAACGTACATCATTTTCTAAGTGGTGACCAACAATTACTCATAACTACCACTATACAGTTATATTGATTGCATAATGGTATCTACATTGAAAGCTAGAAATAGATGAGTTTGCATAATTTCATGGTCTTCAGTTGTTTTCTGCGTTTTCATCCAGTATATGGGACCTTTGTGGACTTGAAACTGCCATTTTTCTTGCCCAAAAAAACCATTGATGCTAATTGAAACCAATGCTTTGTGGTTTGTGGTATGGACAACGGTAACTTTGGTTCCAATGATCTGGAATGTATTAGTTATTATTTAGTGACGGTGAAAAGTATTTTGGCCAAAAATCCATTTGCCAAAAATTGGCCTTTCATGGCCTGTTTTATATTGATTTGTATTTAAATTAGAAAACTATTTAATAGTATTTTTAGGTTACCTGTCCCATCTATGGTTCCAATGTCAGCGGCCTTAACTATGGATGTGTATCTCAAGGGCCCCAACGATATGAATAACTCAAATTATTGATTCCAACTCATCTGTTTCTACCATCTTCATATCCATCATCCACAGCATAGAGTGTTGTCATACTTGTAAATTTGTAATAGATTATTCTATGGCACACATGTAATGATGTTTAATCAGCTATCCTTATGAGGATTTGGATTCAAAATAGGGTGCATTGGAGGCCTGTCTGACTGTAGTCCAGTTGTATATTTGGGTGCTTCTACCGGGATCTCTTAACAACTTTCAATATGGTATGTCAAATTTCAAATTTAATAGAGAATCCACACCAAAAAAAAAAAAAGAGTACATTGCAACGAGTTACAAACAAGGTTTAGCCTAATTGACTAGAATTTGTAATTTAAGTATCCAAATATGGAAAAGGATATTGCTTTTCACAAACAGGGGCTTGTAAATAAAACAGGTCCAAAACCAAATTCTTGCTCTCTAGTTCTATAAAGTCCATGGCAGATTATAAGCACAAGACTCAATGCAGCGACGATTCACAAACACTGTACATTGCCATACTTAAAAGGATTAATCTTCATGAGTGCTTATGATGGAATTTATAGCACATCTGAAGGCCTTCACTGTGGATTGCTGATCATTGCTCTCTGACTGCAAAACCAAAGCAAGCAAATATTAACTTCTGATATCAAAGAGAAAAAAACAAAACTCACTAATATTCAAAGGCCATAAAGGCTAACATCCTCACTGGTTTGCAATGTCATCATCAAAAACAGATCAAGAACTGATAAATTGTTTCTTTAATTCAAGTGGGTGGCAAGGAAGAGTAAACCTCCGTCTGGGATTCTCACTAAGCGCTGCATAAAGGGCAAATATATTTCCTTAAGCATTTTAGTTAGTTACAACGCTAAGTAGTCTTTTCTTTTAAATTCAGAATTTCTCACCTAGCAATGCATTAAGGGCAAATATATTTCCTTAAGCATCATAGTTAGTTACAACGCTAAGTATTCTTTCCTTTTTAATTCAGAATTGTCACTCACCATAAGATGAAAGGCATATATTTTATTGCATCCAACGGCGTTTATAGTGCAATCTACAATCTCCAATTGATTAGCATCCAAGATTGAAAAGAGCTTAGAAAGAAATCCGGATTGTTGGGAGCCTGATATTGTAGTAAAGGCATGAGTGCCTACAACATTGGATCCAAGAATCTTTACACCAGCATTTGACACCTTCGGAACAGATAGAGGGACCTCAATATCAGAGGCCTGAAGTGAATTTTCTAACTTAATCATTGTTGATGATCTTGTCTTAGCAGATGCTTCTATTTCTAATTTTCTGGCTTGCAAGTCTTTCAATGTTGCTTGAAGGATCTTGATATAATTGATAGCCTCACTAATAATTCTTGTTTTATCTACCTGACAAGAGAAAAACAGTCCGTCAATTCAATGCCCCATAAAACTTTTTTTTTATAATATTAACAAGAAAACCAAAAAATACTGGTAACTTTGGCATCTGCAGCTACCATAGCTGCAACTAGTATGGAAAACATAATTCAAACTAATGTTCTCTTGTATGAAAACCATGACTGATTTCATGGATTGCATTCTAATTATAGTCAAGGAGGAGTGAGACTTAGCACTACCTTTCTTTGAACACCCGGTAGGAGAGACAGTAAACTATTGAACATGTAACTCATTTTCTTCCTCCTAGTCCTTTCAGTCCATATGTGCACTTCACGTTGAAAGCAATTTGA
Source organism: Wollemia nobilis (assembly GCA_028583015.1). NCBI lineage: Eukaryota > Viridiplantae > Streptophyta > Pinopsida > Araucariales > Araucariaceae > Wollemia > Wollemia nobilis. The sequence goes on from JAQPPZ010000995.1 coordinate 915,686, forward strand.
TGACAATGGACCCTGATTATCCAGTTGCAGTTGTGGATTAACTAAGGGACTAGCCATGCCGAATTCCGAACAGATCAGATGATTTCCAAAGGGTTGGGGTAGACCCCTTTTTGGTTGAAACTCAGTACCAGTCGCTGATTGTTGCTTCCCTTTGGATCTTGAGCTTAGTAAATTGTAATGGGCAGAGACAATTGAGTAGAGGTCTTCAGACCCTCTTGAAGCTGACATAATGAAAAACAGGGTGTCAGAAAACCTTTTCAAAAATATGAGGCAAAACAAGGGCAGACCTTTAAGACTTGAGTGTACTCTGAATTCTGGTTCAAATTCCTAGGATGAATATATAGAGGGATCTATGATCTTATGTGAATCTGATTATCAGCCTTGCACAGAAGATCTTTTTCTACTGAAGTGGGATTTTGTTAAACCAAATCTGACATATGGACCCACATGTAGATTCAACAGATAAGTTAACAAGATGCCTATAATAATCAGATTAAAGAATTCAGCAGGAGTTTGTGGTTTTAAGTTTCAGAGCGTTGTGCTCTAATGACATGAAAGACATCTTTACCTGCTTGAGTGTAAAAGGTGTTGACTCTGGCCGCAACTATGTCTATATGTTATTTATTGTAGTCAAGATATTTATGGTGTTCACATGGTAAATGGACTGCTTTTCATTATCACAGGATATTTTTTTGGCCAGTAGTGGTATGTAAAATTGAAATGTTCACTTTCTACTTCTAACCTTTTTTAGGTGAGTTATTTGAAAGCTATTTGAACCTTTAGTGGGTCTGATGGGTACTGACATAAACATAAAGGCTCTAATCCTTCGTTGGAACCCATCCGTGGTGAAAACCTTCTGGATGAAGTAACCCAAGTAGGGTCTAAACCTAAACTAGAACTGTCCTTTCTGGATGAAGTAACCCAAGTAGGGTCTAAACCTAAACTAGAACTGTCCATAGGGTTGCCTATTCTCACACTTGTAAAGTATCAAATAAAACTTGAGCTTGCCTGTAATGATATCCCAAAGGACAGGTTAACTGCATATTTTATCTTATTTTTCTACTATAATTTCTCTGAAAGACAGGTTATCAACACATCTTATCTAATTTCCTAGTATATTTATGTGAACAGTGAATACTGTTTTACCATCGAAATTTAAAAATCTAATAAAAAAAAATCAAGAAATGGGATTTGAAATAATTTTTTTTTTAATTGTTTATATGGGATTGAAATTGATCATATTTTTTTTTATTTTTATTTTAGCGAAAAAATTCTTGCGGGTCGTCTTGGTTTGAGAGACCACGAACAGGGGTTCTACACCGTCTTGGTTTGAGAGACCACGAACAGGGGGTTCTACACCGTCAAAGTCGCCCGGGAGTGGCACCAGACCCTGCCCTCACCAACATTATCAATTGGATTTTGGATACCCAATTCAACTTTTTGGTAGGGTGGAGATTTGAACCTGGATCTCCATGGGAGGATTGCCCTCTCCTCTCCAACTCACCTACAACACCTGGGTTGAAATTGATTATACTTCTATTACATTAACATTAAGTAATGTGATTACAATATTTTTAATTTTTTTTTCTCAATTATTTATATAGATTAAAACTGGTCCTACTTATGTCGTCAATGTATCTTAGTATTACACCAGTTTTTTTTCAATTGTTTCTTAGTATTACACTAGTTTTTTTTTTTTCAATTGTTTATATGGGATTGAAACTGTTTCCACTTATATTACATCATATTTATATAGATTAAAACTGGTCCTACTTACGTCAATGTATCTTAGTATTACACCAGTTTTTTTTCAATTGTTTCTTAGTATTACACTAGTTTTTTTTTTCAATTTGTTTATATGGGATTGAAACAGGTTCCACTTATATTACATCATAGCCATATAGTATCACAACAACTCTGGTCCCATCTATATTAGGTTGGTATTATGCATTTATCTCTTCATCCCTTCAACTCATATTACATCATCACCACATAATGGTATACACAGCTTGGCTACTATACATGCATCTTTTGGTTCTATCCATATTACATCATCACCACATAATAATATTACATCAGCTTGACTATTATGCATTTATCTTTCATCCCATCAATATTGCATCATCACCACATAATGGTATTACATCAACTATTATAGAAACCTAGGTCCCCTCCTTGAAAGTTAAGAAATATAAGCATCTGAAAAGGCATTTGATGGACTTAAGTTAAAATAATTAATACTATATTTTATATTTAATAATATTTTTTTTTATTTGATTAGTGTGAGAAACCTCTACGACCAAAGGGGCCTATTCTCACACCTGTAAAATATCAAATAAAACTTGAGCTTGCCTGTAATGATATCCCAAAGGACAGGTTAACTGCATATTTTATCTTATTTTTCTACTATAATTTCTCTGAAAGACAGGTTATCAGCACATCTTATCTAATTTCCTAGTATATTTTTGTGAACAACGAATACTGTTTTACCATCGAAAATTAAAAATCTAATAAAAAAAAATCAAGAAATAAGATTTGAAATAATTTTTTTTTAATTGTTTATATGGGATTGAAATTGATCATATTTTTTTTATTTTTATTTTAGCAAAAAAATCCTTGCAGGCCGTCTTGGTTTGAGAGACCACGAACAGGGGGTTCTACACCGTCAAAGTCACCCGGGAGTGGCACCAGACCCTGCCCTCACCAACATTATCAATTGGATTTTGGATACCCAATTCAACTTTTTGGTAGGGTGGAGATTTGAACCTAGACCTCCATTGGAGGATTGCCCTCTCGTCTCCAACTCACCTACAACACCTGGGTTGAAATTGATTATACTTCTATTACATTAACATTAAGTAATGTGATTACAATAATTTTAATTTTTTTCCCAATTATTTATATAGATTAAAACTGGTCCTACTTACGTCGTCAATGTATCTTAGTATTACACCAGTTTTTTTTCAATTATTTCTTAGTATTACATTAGTTTTTTTTTTTCAATTGTTTATATGGGATTGAAACTGTTTCCACTTATATTACATCATATTTATATAGATTAAAACTGGTCCTACGTCAATGTATCTTAGTATTACACCAGTATTTTTTTCAATTGTTTTTTAGTATTACACTAGTTTTTTTTTTCAACTGTTTATATGGGATTGAAACAGGTTCCACTTACATTACATCATAGCCATATAGTATCACAACAACTCTGGTCCCATCTATATTAGGTTGGTATTATGCATTTATCTCTTCATCCCTTCAACTCATATTACATCATCACCACATAATGGTATACACAACTTGGCTGCTATACATGCATCTTTTGGTTCTATCCATATTACATCATCACCACATAATGATATTACATCAGCTTGACTATTATGCATTTATCTTTCATCCCATCAATATTGCATCATCACCACATAATGGTATTACATCAACTATTATAGAAACCTAGGTCCCCTCCTTAAAAGTTAAGAAATATAACCATCTGAAAAGGCATTTGATGGACTTAAGTTAAAATAATTAATACTATATTTTATATTTAATAATAATTTTTTTTATTTGATTAGTGTGAAAAACCTCTACGACCAAAAGGGCCTATTCTCACACCTGTAAAATATCAAATAAAACTTGAGCTTGCCTGTAATGATATCCCTAAGGACAGGTTAACTGCATATTTTATCTTATTTTTCTACTATAATTTCTCTGAAAGACAGGTTATCAGCACATCTTATCTAATTTCCTAGTATATTTCTGTGAACAGCAAATATTGTTTTACCATCGAAAATTAAAAATCTAATAAAAAAAAATCAAGAAATGGGATTTGAAATAATTTTTTTTTTAATTGTTTATATGGGATTGAAATTGATCATATTTTTTTATTTTTATTTTAGCGAAAAAAATCCTTGCAGGCCGTCTTGGTTTGAGAGACCACGAACAGGGGGTTCTACACCGTCAAAGTCACCCGGGAGTGGCACCAGACCCTGCCCTTACCAACATTATCAATTGGATTTTGGATGCCCAATTCAGCTTTTTGGTAGGGTGGAGATTTGAACATGGACCTCCATGGGAGGATTGCCCTCTCCTCTCCAACTCACCTACAACACCTGGGTTGAAATTGATTATACTTCTATTACATTAACATTAAGTAATGTGATTACAATAATTTTAATTTTTTTCCCAATTATTTATATAGATTAAAACTGGTCCTACTTACGTCGTCAATGTATCTTAGTATTACACCGAGTTTTTTTCAATTGTTTCTTATTATTACACTAGTTTTTTTTTTCAATTGTTTATATGGGATTCAAAGCTGTTTCCACTTATATTACATCATATTTATATAGATTAAAACTGGTCCTACGTCAATGTATCTTAGTATTACACCAGTTTTTTTTCAATTGTTTCTTAGTATTACACTAGTTTTTTTTTTTCAATTGTTTATATGGGATTGAAACAGGTTCCACTTATATTACATCATAGCCATATAGTATCACAACAACTCTGGTCCCATCTATATTAGGTTGGTATTATGCATTTATCTCTTCATCCCTTCAACTCATATTACATCATCACCACATAATGGTATACACAACTTGGCTACTATACATGCATCTTTTGGTTCTATCCATATTACATCATCACCACATAATGATATTACATCAGCTTGACTATTATGCATTTATCTTTCATCCCATCAATATTGCATCATCACCACATAATGGTATTACATCAACTATTATAGAAACCTAGGTCCCCTCCTTGAAAGTTAAGAAATATAAGCATCTGAAAAGGCATTTGATGGACTTAAGTTAAAATAATTAATACTATATTTTATATTTAATAATAATTTTTTTTATTTGATTAGTGTGAGAAACCTCTACGACCAAAAGGGCCTATTCTCACACCTGTAAAATATCAAATAAAACTTGAGCTTGCCTGTAATGATATCCCAAAGGACAGGTTAACTGCATATTTTATCTTATTTTTCTACTATAATTTCTCTGAAAGACAGGTTATCAGCACATCTTATCTAATTTCCTAGTATATTTCTGTGAACAGTGAATATTGTTTTACCATCGAAAATTAAAAATCTAATAAAAAAAAATCAAGAAATGGGATTTGAAATAATTTTTTTTTTAATTGTTTATATGGGATTGAAATTGATCATATTTTTGTTATTTTTATTTTAGCGAAAAAAATCCTTGCAGGCCGTCTTGGTTTGAGAGACCACGAACAGGGGGTTCTACACCGTCAAAGTCACCCGGGAGTGGCACCAGACCCTGCCCTTACCAACATTATCAATTGGATTTTGGATACCTAATTCAACTTTTTGGTAGGGTGGAGATTTGAACCTGGACCTCCATTGGAGGATTGCCCTCTCCTCTCCAACTCACCTACAACACCTGGGTTGAAATTGATTATACTTCTATTACATTAAAATTAAGTAATGTGATTACAATAATTTTAATTTTTTTCCCAATTATTTATATAGATTAAAACTGGTCCTACTTACGTCGTCAATGTATCTTAGTATTACACCAGTTTTTTTTCAATTGTTTCTTAGTATTACACTAGTTTTTTTTTTTCAATTGTTTATATGGGATTGAAACTGTTTCCACTTATATTACATCATATTTATATAGATTAAAACTGGTCATACGTTAATGTATCTTAGTATTACACCAGTTTTTTTTCAATTGTTTCTTAGTATTACACTAGTTTTTTTTTTCAATTTGTTTATATGGGATTGAAACAGGTTCCACTTATATTACATCATAGCCATATAGTATCACAACAACTCTGGTCCCATCTATATTAGGTTGGTATTATGCATTTATCTCTTCATCCCTTCAACTCATATTACATCATCACCATATAATGGTATACACAACTTGGCTACTATACATGCATCTTTTGGTTCTATCCATATTACATCATCACCACATAATGATATTACATCAGCTTGACTATTATGCATTTATCTTTCATCCCATCAATATTGCATCATCACCACATAATGGTATTACATCAACTATTATAGAAACCTAGGTCCCCTCCTTGAAAGTTAAGAAATATAAGCATCTGAAAAGGCATTTGATGGACTTAAGTTAAAATAATTAATACTATATTTTATATTTAATAATAATTTTTTTTATTTGATTAGTGTGAGAAACCTCTACGACCAAAAGGGCCTATTCTCACACCTGTAAAATATCAAATAAAACTTGAGCTTGCCTGTAATGATATCCCAAAGGACAGGTTAACTGCATATTTTATCTTATTTTTCTACTATAATTTCTCTGAAAGACAGGTTATCAGCACATCTTATCTAATTTCCTAGTATATTTTTGTGAACAACGAATACTGTTTTACCATCGAAAATTAAAAATCTAATAAAAAAAAATCAAGAAATGGGATTTGAAATAATTTTTTTTTAATTGTTTATATGGGATTGAAATTGATCATATTTTTTTTATTTTTATTTTAGCAAAGAAATCCTTGCGAGTTGTCTTGGTTTGAGAGACCACGAACGAGGGGTTCTACACCGTCAAAGTCACCCGGGAGTGGCACCGGACCCTGCCCTTACCAACATTATCAATTGGATTTTGGATACCCAATTCAACTTTTTGGTAGGGTGGAGATTTGAACCTGGACCTCCATTGGAGGATTGCCCTCTCGTCTCCAACTCACCTACAACACCTGGGTTGAAATTGATTATACTTCTATTACATTAACATTAAGTAATGTGATTACAATAATTTTAATTTTTTTTCCCAATTATTTATATAGATTAAAACTGGTCCTACTTACGTCGTCAATGTATCTTAGTATTACACCAGTTTTTTTTCAATTGTTTCTTAGTATTACACTAGTTTTTTTTTTTCAATTGTTTATATGGGATTGAAACTGTTTCCACTTATATTACATCATATTTATATAGATTAAAACTGGTCCTACGTCAATGTATCTTAGTATTACACCAGTTTTTTTTCAATTGTTTCTTAGTATTACACTAGTTTTTTTTTTTCAATTGTTTATATGGGATTGAAACAGGTTCCACTTATATTACATCATAGCCATATAGTATCACAACAACTCTGGTCCCATCTATATTAGGTTGGTATTATGCATTTATCTCTTCATCCCTTCAACTCATATTACATCATCACCACATAATGGTATACACAGCTTGGCTACTATACATGCATCTTTTGGTTCTATCCATATTACATCATCACCACATAATGATATTACATCAGCTTGACTATTATGCATTTATCTTTCATCCCATCAATATTGCATCATCACCACATAATGGTATTACATCAACTATTATAGAAACCTAGGTCCCCTCCTTGAAAGTTAAGAAATATAACCATCTGAAAAGGCATTTGATGGACTTAAGTTAAAATAATTAATACTATATTTTATATTTAATAATAATTTTTTTTATTTGATTAGTGTGAGAAACCTCTACGACCAAAAGGGCCTATTCTCACACCTGTAAAATATCAAATAAAACTTGAGCTTGTCTGTAATGATATCCCAAAGGACAGGTTAACTGCATATTTTATCTTATTTTTCTACTATAATTTCTCTGAAAGACAGGTTATCAACACATCTTATCTAATTTCCTAGTATATTTCTGTGAACAGTGAATACTGTTTTACCATCGAAAATTAAAAATCTAATAAAAAAAAATCAAGAAATGGGATTTGAAATAATTTTTTTTTAATTGTTTATATGGGATTGAAATTGATCATATTTTTTTAATTTTTATTTTAGCAAAAAAATCCTTGCAGGCCGTCTTGGTTTGAGAGACCACGAACAAGGGCTTCTACACTGTCAAAGTCACCCGGGAGTGGTACCAGACCCTGCCCTTACCAACATTATCAATTGGATTTTGGATACCCAATTAAGCTTTTTGGTAGGGTGGAGTTTTGAACCTGGACCTCCATTGGAGGATTGCCCTCTCCTCTCCAACTCACCTACAACACCTGGGTTGAAATTGATTATACTTCTATTACATTAACATTAAGTAATGTGATTACAATAATTTAAATTTTTTTCCCAATTATTTATATAGATTAAAACTGCTCCTACTTACGTCGTCAATGTATCTTAGTATTACACCAGTTTTTTTTCAATTGTTTCTTAGTATTACACTAGTTTTTTTTTTTTCAATTGTTTATATGGGATTGAAACTGTTTCCACTTATATTACATCATATTTATATAGATTAAAACTGGTCCTACGTCAATGTATCTTAGTATTACACCAGTTTTTTTTTCAATTGTTTCTTAGTATTACACTAGTTTTTTTTTTTCAATTGTTTATATGGGATTGAAACAAGTTCCACTTATATTACATCATAGCCATATAGTATCACAACAACTCTGGTCCTATTTATATTAGGTTGGTATTATGCATTTATCTCTTCATCCCTTCAACTCATATTACATCATCACCACATAATGGTATACACAGCTTGGCTACTATACATGCATCTTTTGGTTTTATCCATATTACATCATCACCACATAATGATATTACATCAGCTTGACTATTATGCATTTATCTTTCATCCCATCAATATCATCACCACATAATGGTATTACATCAACTATTATAGAAACCTAGGTCCCCTCCTTGAAAGTTAAGAAATATAACCATCTGAAAAGGCATTTGATCGACTTAAGTTAAAATAATTAATACTATATTTTATATTTAATAATAATTTTTTTTATTTGATTAGTGTGAGAAACCTCTACGACCAAAGGGGCTCATCAGTCTCCTCCCAACCATGGCCTTTGGTAAAATCGAGAGCTATGCTTATCAGTAGTGAATTTAACTCACAACCAACACACACCCACCCCTTCACACACTTGCCCAGATCGTTTGAACTTTGAATAAAAATATTAATATTACATGAAGATAAATATTTTAATGAAAAAATTAAATGGTATTGGTTCAACCCATTCAATTCCTCAAATTTTAAAGAAAAAACCTAACATCAAGGATTGAGAAAGTGCAATCCCATTCAATTCTTCAACTTTTAAGAAAAAAACCTAACATCAAATATTGTGAAAGATATTGCATAATAGCACGTTGTAATATTATTATGTGATCATAATGTAATAAGGGTGGTACCCATTTCAAAACCATATAATCAATTTAAAAATATTTTAATAATAAAAATAAGTTTAAACATATATAAAATATAAATATATAATAATTTATAAAAATTCAAGAAAAATAAGTACATATATTAAATACACTATATAATTAATGTTGTATTGTATTCAACTCTCATTTAAAAATCTAAATCTTATAAAATTATATATACCAAAATTGTTATCATGATATAATATAAATACACCAATTTCAACCTTATATAACTGATTTAATTGTTCTTATGCATCATTACAATAATTGTAAAAGTATCCTTGTTATTTATATTTGTGGGATACTAAAAACAAAACAATGTTAGTATTGTTGATGATATTTTCTGTAAATTTGTTACTAATTATTTATATTAAAATTCATATACAATCATCATTTTATATGTTATAAATTTAATTTTGTTAATGGTGATATTGTTTTGTTTGAAAAAGAATTTTAAAAATTTATATTAAAATAAGATCATTTGGAATGGGACTCCTCCCACGCTTAACTGACAAGAATACTTGTTTACAATAGTAAATTTTTTTTTGCATTGGAGCCAAATCGACTAAACCATATTTTTACAAGGGCTGTCCACCTGTTTACAACAGTAAAAGAAAATTTACAATAGTAAAAGAAGATCTAAATTGAAGCCAAATCTTCTAAACCATATTTCTACAAGGGTTGTCCACCTGTTTATAACAGTAAAGATCTGCATTGGAGTCAAATCTCCTAAACTATATTTCTACAATTACTGTCCAAATTAGCTAAACACTGGATTTGCTCACTAACCCTGCCTAATCCTCTCATCCTCAATAGCCATGTCACTGTGTCATTGAACCCCTACCTTCTTCTCAGTACCTATCTTAACCCGAAAGTTTGCCACTTTATTTAGATCTCTACTCACATAAATTGAAATCACATCATCTAATTCCCTCCACAATTTCTTAAATTAGGTGACAAGAATCTTCAACCTCCATGTCTTCAAATCAAAGTTCCTCATGCATTCCAAAGCTCCTACCAATATTTGAGAATGTGCTTTTAGTATTATCCTCTTGTAACCTTGTCTTACTACCCAAGTAGAAGCAGATTTGATAGCTAAGGCTTTTGCTTCATTGTTCGTGGCCCTTCCTAGGCCTTGCAGTTCACAATAGAGCACTGTGCCAACATGATTCCTGCAAATCACCTCAATTCCAGCTCTATCCAAATTGCCTTTTGTAGCTCTATTTGTATTAATTTTAATCCAACCTTCTAGGGGTGGTTTCCAATTAGCTTTGTCCTACCCCTCTTGCACTTCAACTTCCTTCTCCATCGTCCCTATATCAGCCTGAGTTTCCTCTTTAGCATACACTGCCACAATTTTTGTGACTTTGCTCCAAATGACTTGTCAAACGTCATCTAAGGATGAAAATGTTTCTCTAAAAATTATGTCATTTCTCTCCAACCACACTTGCCACCAAATGAAGTTTAATCCAAGCTTCCAACCGATACAAAGAGCTTTAGATTTAAATCTACCCCTCTTCCATCTTTCCCAAATATTAATTCGATTCAAATCACAATTGACTCAAATTTTATAATATAAAAACCATCGCTCCTAGATTTGATGCATAAATGGGCACTCAAACATCAAGTGGTTAGATGTTTCCTCACTCTTGTAGCATAAAACACATTGATATGGACCAATGATTCCCCTACATCTCAGATTATGAAAAGTAAGAATTCCATTATGAATGAACTGCCAAGAAAAGAAGTTTACTTTCGACCAACCCTTGGACTACCAAATCTTTCTCCAATCCTCAACCTGATATGCATGAGGAGGAGGTTTTGGAAGGATCTTATCATATCCATCCTTCATTGTGTAGACTCCAAGGCTCCCATAGCCCCAAGCCAATTCATCCTCCTCATCTCTACCCGTCAATTCCGGAGGGATTGGAATTGACCACTACTCATCAAACTTCTTAAACTGCTTAAACTTATAATCCCTCAGCTCACTAGTGTTGAAATAACTTTCAATCTGGATCCAACCCCTACTTTCCATGGTTGTTTTCCCTGGTTGTAGTTTTGGAATTTCAACAATAATAGGTGGATATTGATCCCATAAATATGTCCAAAATCGTGTCTTCTCCCTCTCCCCACTTTCCAAAATAATCCATCTTTTACTATCTCGAGATCCTAATTTTAGAGCCTACCACACCAAGGACCCATTACCATCCAAAGGAAAACAACTCACTTCATTCGGGTTCACCTGTCCCAAATAGTTACTAGTTAAAACTCTACTGAATAAAGAAGTTGGTTGGAAAATCCACCTCAGTAAAGCTTTCCAGCCAAAGTTTTATTATTTAACTTTAGTCTCCTCAGTCCCAAACCTCCCTTTACCTTGGACTGACTTCCTTTCTCCCAACCTACTAAGGTCTATTTCCTCTCTACTTTTACTCCTTCCCACAAAAATTTTCTAACCATCTTGTCTAACTCTTTCCCTATGATATGAGAGAAAACAAAAATAAAAAATTTATAAATTAAAATGACCTGAATGACAACTGACTTCAAAAAAAAAATAATAATGGTGATACTGTTGCTGTGGTTGCTTTTGACGATGAACAGAGAAAATCTTCCATCTTTAAGCAGAATTAAAGAACAATAACGTGCAGAAAAGACTGATAAGTAGATGGTTGCATATCTATAGAAAATAATTCTTCTAAGAAGAATTATAAACCACATAACCCGTAGAAAAGACTGACTTACGAATGCGATGTAAACCACAAATCATCTGTATCTAATTCTCATACACATCGTCCTAATTTTAAATCTTTTCACTTGCGTTATCAGTCTATAAAGATAGAAATTACTTCGGCAACTACAAATCAAATCCGTTCCGGCTTAACCCAAACAATCTGTAAGTCTGCTCTAATCCGAATTTCGTCGAGATAAACAGGATTTGGTAACAATGCTTAACAAATATTTTTTCATTAAGAAGTTTTGATAATTTTTATAAAACTCAATTTTTTATAAAATCTAATTTAAATAATTCCTAACAATCATTTAATTATTACCAATCAACTTATCTTTTTATATAATTAAACATCAATCAGATTACGTTACATCTCAGTACTGTAGCTTTCTAAAATAAATCAAGGGCGTATCTTAGCATAGTCAAACCTCCCTACCACCTGTCACACATGAATTGATGCCTTTCAAAAACAAGCACAGTTGCAGTAAGATATCCAAGTGGGCTGTCCCATAAATCACTTTTAGGGTAGCTGTCTCTAGAATATAACAGAGAACTACTTGCTTTTGCTACAATACGACAAAGAACTACTTGTTGTCTCTCAAAGAGCACCAAGTAGGGCATTTACAATAATTTGAAATGCATACTTCCAGAAACTAAAAAAAATTGAATATGCTTTATGCTTTGGATGTTTTTTTTTTACCCTTGTTTTCTATAATCAACTTTTAATATCATTTATTTTTTAAAATTTGAATTTTACTTAAACAAAAATTGGTTAAATTATAGGTTATATAATATTTTTTATATAAATATATTTTTTAAAGAATATTTTCAATAATAAATAATAAATATAAGAATAATATTTTTTTTTATTAGGTCCGAGGTGTAGACCAATTGGTTCATCCAAACCCCATAAGGGGCGAAGGTCCAAGGTTCAAATCTCGGGCCTCGTCGGATTGAACGCTTGTCCCTTTCCTGGTGCTTTCAACGGCGTAAAAGGTTTAAAATGATTGTGGCATGGTGGTTATAGGGGCGGACTGCGCGAAGATCTGTGTGGCAACTTCTAGGGCGGACAACGCAAAATACTGTGGCGGCCATAAAGCTAGACAGCCTGCCCGGATTCGTGGCGGCTACCGATTCCACCATGTAAATTCAAAAAAAAAATATATATATCCCCTCAATTCAAATATATTTCCATCCTTTTTTTTCTATTGCAACTTTAATCTATATAAGAAGTGCCCTAACCTTTACATAGTTGTTAGTTAAAGTTCTTAATTTTAGTAAACTTGATTTTTAGACATTTTCATTTTATCATAGATCAAAGTAAATTCTTTGTTTTAATGTCATTATCGTATATGACTATTCCATGTATGTTCAAATCCTATAACCAAGTTGTTACAACCTCTTTTTTTCGCATGAGACTTACCATGATGAGATCTGTAAACGTTATACAAGAGAGGCAATAATATAGTTTTTAACTTAGCATGATTTTGAGATTTATTTTAAAAAATTTTATTATTCCTTTCAACCCATAAATTCCAACAAATAATAGTAAAAACCAATCCTCCACAAAATACATAATGCTTTAGTTTTGAAATAATTAATCCAATATTTCATCAACTCTTTCAATGTTGATGTAGTTATCCAATATATTTTCATATTTAAAAAAACCCAAATGGTGTGAGCAAAGGGATAGTGAAGAAGTAAATGGTTTGATGTTTCTAAATCCTTCTCACACAAGGCACATTTGAAAGGTCCATGATATCCTCTTCTTTGTAGACTTTTCTATAAGAATTTTACTTTGAACTGCTAACCAAAGGAATGTTGAGGCCTTAAGGACAACTTCTAGTGACTAAACATTCATCCGAGGAAATTTTTTGGGAGTAGAAAATTTTGAATCCTCTAAATCCTCATATCCCAACTTGATCGACTATTCCATCATCTTTTGATATATTCAAAACTAATTCATCCTTTTGTATAAAAATTGGTAAATAAAACTCTTGAAGCATCTTTTGAAGTTCATTTGCAATTTATTTGAGTTCCTTTTCTTCGACTAAGTTACTAATAGAAATCCATGATCTGTAGTTGTTGCTCATATTAATATAGTCTTTGACCTTTGGAGCTTTACAACCTAGGCATGCACAAGCCAATGGTTGACATTTTGAGTCAAATATAAGAGGATAAGGCTTCAACCAAGCACCAAACCAAAAATTTACATAATTCCCCTCATTGATTGACCATCTAATATGTTTCTTTATCAATTGTAAACTATCTAATATGAAGTTCCATGTTGAAAATCCTTTGGGTAAGGTTATTTTCCTAAATAATTTCATTGCATCAAGAGAATCTATATATTTTTGAAGTAATATTTTTACCCAATTGTTTCCTTGACCTCTGAATAATCTCCATCTAAGCTTTGCCCCTAAGACCAAACTCATAAGTCTGCAATTCTGCAAGCCTACTCCTCCAATATTCTTTTCTTTGCAAACCTTATCCCACTTACAAAGAGGAAACCTAAATTTTCCTCACATCCTTTTCAAAGAAAGTCTCTTTGAATTTTATCAACTTTTGACGCTATAACTATTAACAATCTTGAAAGTGACATCATATAAATCAGGCTAGATTGTAATGTAGTCTTTATGAGTTGTAACCTTCCTGCCATGGCTAAAAAATTACCTTTCCAACCTGCAAAACAAAATTTTATTCCATCCAAACAAGAGACCTAAAGCTCCCTTTTATTTCTTTCACGAGACAAAGAAATACCCAAGTAGGTTTATGGAAATTTTAAATTTTAAACCCTAAATTATCCACAATAATTCATTGTAAATCTAAGGTAGTGTTAATGAAAAATATTATATGTTGTAGTATTAACCAACTATCCAATAGCTTTCTCATAGAATGATAATATTGATTTAAACTCTACAACCTCACTAACTAAAAAATGACCTAGAATAAAATTATCATCAACAAATTGGAGATGAGATTCGAAGGAACCATTTTTGTAACTTGAATACCTTTGATTTTTTCTTCAATTTTTACCTTTGAGAAAACTCTCCCTAATGCCTCTTCAAGAATAACAAATAGATGAGATAGTGGATCACCTTTGCAAAGTCCACAAGAAGAATTAAAGTAACCAGTAGGAGAAATATTAATCAGAATAGAATATTTCATAGTGTTATAACATTTCAACCATTCACACCAACTATAATCAAAAATAATATTTTTGAGAATATCATGTAGAAAACTCCACGAAATCCTATCATATGCTTTGTTCATATCTAATTTCATAAGATTACCTAAATTTTCATGGATTAAAGAGAATGTGTGGCCTCCTATGCAAATATTAAACCATTAAAAATTTGTTTATCATGAACAAAACCACCTTGTTCCTATGAGATACACAATCTAAAATATCTTTCAACAACTTTACCATTATTTTTTAAAATGATCTTATAAATCATATTACAAAGGCTTATTGGACAAAAATTATCAAAATATTTTATCTTGCCTTTCTTGGGAACCAACATAATAAAAGTGGCATTGATCTCACTTATTATAGCCTTACTTTTCTAGGCCTTTTCAATTGCAACTAACATATCACTCTTCAATAAATCCCAATTTTTTTGAAAGAAAATTGCAAGAAATCCATCGAGGCTAGGTGTCTTATCAGGATGAAAAGAGAAAACTACTTCATACAATTCCTCCATAGATATTTTCTTCATCAAGCTTTCATTTTATCCTTGTGTGATAGTTGATGGGATATTTTGCAAAAGTTTATCTTTTACCTCCTTATCTTGATCAGTACTTGACAAAATATTTTAAAAATAACTAATTGCTTCCTTCATTATATCTTCTTCTTCTTCTTCGATATTTCTTCCATATAGAGTTAAAATATTTATAATGTGACAAAAAAATTGTTTTTGTTGTAGCATGATTTGCTTTTGTATTTCTATCTTTTTCCTTGAGACATTTCTCCCCATATTTTTGGAACCAATATGACTCCTTTTTCAATGCAATATGATAATTAGAAAGTAATTATTTATCTTTCACATAAGAACTCTAATCCATTCCATTAGTTTCTACTATCTCTTAAATTAGCTTGGATTCAATTTCTTTCTTTACTTAAAAGATGTTACCAAAAGATTTCGTATTCTAAATATTTATTTGCTCCTTTAAATATTTCATCTTTTGAACAAACCTATATAAATGATCCTTCAGAATTTACTTCATCCCACATAACATAACCACTTGGAAAAAATTGGAGTCTTGGAGTCACCTAGAATAGCAATGAAATAGATTTGGATGACCATTATTGGGTAAATCACAAGTCAAAATAATGGGTTTGTGATCCAATCATACTTGAAATAAAATGTCTAAAGAGTTTGTACTCTATTTACAACTTGTAGATACCCAATTTTGC
This sequence comes from Wollemia nobilis, assembly GCA_028583015.1. Lineage (NCBI taxonomy): Eukaryota > Viridiplantae > Streptophyta > Pinopsida > Araucariales > Araucariaceae > Wollemia > Wollemia nobilis. Next base: position 932,005 of record JAQPPZ010000995.1, read on the forward strand.
ACACCTAACAAATTCTTAGTCCACCATGATGCTCATTAGCTCACTAAATTAATCCAACATTCTTCCTATCTCAAAATTTGAGCGTGTATTACCCAAACATAAAAATGCTAACAAAAAATGAATATGTCAACTACAAAAACACTAACTTGGGTAGCATATTCATAAAACTATATTTTCCTACCCAAATGTGATTTCTCCCATTACACTTAACCTTTAATAGTCTAAATTGTGAAAACCCCATTGATGAATACATTGGTAGCATTTGTCTTGACAAATACAAAATCTCATATTCTTGATTCTCAACCCTTTTTTAGCCTCTTTCCACTAATGAGGCCAATCTTACCTTAGATTCACAATCCCTCCCAATAGCTTTCCAAGTTCAAGGTTTACCATTTTGAAGATCTTCCATTAATGACCACTTGAAACCAATTTTAAAAGCTTACCTCCTATAATATTTTCACCATTAAATGCATTTGTCCCCTCAAGGATCCATGGCTACCTATAAATCCATCCCTTGGGATGACCTTCACACCAACAACATTCATGCACTAAAATTTTATCAAAAGTTCTTTGTAATTGCTCTCCTTACCATCAAGACTACACAAGCATTTAAAGATGCTTTACTTGTATCTCAAGGGCTAAGAAAGGACAACTTGACTTTGTTTGGTTGTATTCTTCTTTTTTCCTTTCCTCTTGCTCTTTGGCACTTTATATCTTTCATTATCTCACTAGTGTTTTTTATTGTAATTTAATCCTTCTCATTTGATTCTCCTGCTATTTTGATTCCTTTACACTCTTTTATATTTTACCTAATACTTATATGTTTTATAAGACTATTAACCTCATCTTTGTAGCATTCTTAGGTGATTCAAGAAGTATCTAGCTTCCTGTTTATGCATCATACCTATTTCTTGCAAACTTTTTGATCCCACGTTGCCAGCATACTCAAAAACAGTGTTTTTGTCATTCATAGCTTTTGTTCATATTTTCATCATTCACTAAATTACCCTGTTGTCTAGGGTCGTTTTATAGTTGTATTTATCCATACATCTAAAAAATTATCATTATCTATATCTTTGTTTCGCTTGTAAAAATGATACTTTGCTAGTCTATTTATAGGCAATGCTTTCTCCACATATGCTTTTATCCTTCATTTACATATAATATTTTCATTCTATTGAGAAACCAAAGGTTTGACCATGTGACCAAGATAGGTATCCTCTATAGGCCAGGTAGATCCCAAAATATTGAATTCTATTATTGAGTCATTCTATTTTATAGGTTTCAATAAAATGTTGTTTATTGTGTTTTAGGGAGCACATTTGATAGGCAATGTCTTCACATCTAGGCAATGTTTTTATCTTGACCTTCAACACAAGTGTTATAATTTTGTTTTGTTTTTTTGTTTTTTATCTTTGTAGATTAGTTCTACTTGTTGTTTGACTTAGGGTAGGTATTATGGTTTTTATTTCTTACTACATTAAAAGGAAAAATCAAGGAACTTATCATATTAGCAACAATATTGTATCTTGTTATCTTAGGCATTAAATCCAAGAGGTACACAATTGCATTTAGAGTAGTTTTTTTTACTGCATATGTTCCTTGAACCCTTGCATTTGAAAAGAAAGAGAACATTTACTTCCTTGTAATCATTTAAATCCAAATCATTATATAGGCTAGAATTTGTATGCTTGCATTATCTTGTTTTCTTGCATTTTTATCAAGATTAGGTTTTGTAAGGTCTAGGTCAGGAATATTTTAGGTAAAAACCCCTAGGTATTTATAAATTAACACATACAATTTTTTTTAGATCCCCTCACACATATACATAAACATATTGAAAGTAAGCAAGAGAAACAAGATTTTCTTGATAAAGGCTCCAAAATCCCCTCTTACATTTTTAGTGAACCCAATGTGAATGCCCTGCGAGTCCCATAGTTTCTTTGACCTTGAATAAAGCCTAATTAAAGATAAAACTAACCATTATTTTAATTAAGACCACTTTAATTTGTGTATTTAGTTAGATCATATTAACTAGGATTAATAAGAAACTAACCAAAGGCTAGTCCAATTGAGGGTTTTTACAACCCTTTGAGTAACTACCATACAAACCTTGAGGGTTATAGTATATTACATTATTTAGTTACATGTCAATGTACCACCTTGGGTATATTGTTAGATTATGAGTATATCTTAGGTTACTTGAGGAAGAAGTAATAAATGCACAATTTTCAATGTGTAATGATGTAAATATACAAGGAGTCCACTTGTACATAATTCATAGGAAAGGTAGTTACGAAGAATAAAGGCCAAGTAACTTATCTTCTTATATATAGGCCCATAGTGAATAAATTTGAATTTGTATTAATGTCCATCGGTGACCAAAAGAGGTCAATAGGACTGTAAAGTAAGACATACACAAAGCAACGGGAGTGCCTAATGTAGCTCTAGAGAAAATAAAGTAAGAAAAAGAGTAAACAGAATGGCATATGATATACAAGATCTGTGGATCAAGGATTACTCCCAACATTCAAGGCTGAAGAGAAGTAAGTGATATAAGATTTGGATGTCGTCATAGATGTTCTTTTTTGGAGTCAACGACGAGTTGATCTTGTTGTATCTCTATGATCACCCTGGCACTTCCTGGTCGTGGCCTTTGTAGGTTTGGAAGAATGAAGTGATAAGTCGGGATCTTGTTATCTTCTGCAAACTGTTACTAAATAGTTCTTTCCTGAGATTGAATAATTCTTGGATGAAAAGGGTAATGCATCTCTGATCTTCATAATTAATCCAAGATTTTAGTGTATGGGTGTCTCTCAATAAATAATAATATCTACCTCGTATCTCGTAGTAGACAAGACAAGTGAAAATGAAATTCTCCTCATCGTAGTGTGTGTGTGTGAAGAAAAAGTGAGACTACTATAGAGTAGTGATTTAGTTTTCCTTAGTGTTATGGAGTGTTTATTTCCTCAATTAAATTACATTTTACTATTTGCATAACTTTCCATTAATAGCATATTTTAGTCTTATTGCAGAATTTCATTATCTTACTTTTTTGCATATTTTACACCTGGTGATTGCTTTCCCTATGCCATACACTATCAAAATATAACAATGGTATCAAAGCTACGGTAGATAAAATAGGAATAGGGATAGCCACAAGAGAGATTGAGAGAAGATAAGTAAATCTCAGTTCCAAAATTTTTAATATTGCATTAGGCTAGAGTCTTTCCACAAAGCTGCAGAATAACTCGTGAAGACTAGGACTAAACATTCATTCTACTAGATTGATAAATCAACTAGTGAAGATTCGTCAATTAATTTTTCTTCCATTACAATCCTAATACTTTGTTGTAGGAAAAATAAGAAAGTTGGAAAGCTTCCTACAAAAAGCTAGGAAGAATATCATCTTCAGAATCAATCTAGCACCAGAAGCAACAAACAGAAGAAGAGAAGATTCCAGGAACCTGAGGGAAGTCTTGTTGTAGAACTGAACATTGCAAAAGAAGAAAAGACTATAGTAGACTTATTTTTAATCCTAGAGACTCTAGAGAAGAGTCTAGAAGAATATAGGATATTGGTGATCTCCATCGAAAAATGTAGATAACATATTGAAGAAATCAATTTGAAGAATCTAAAGAGACCCATAGAAGGTCCCATTAAAGAACTCCCAGTTCTAAAATATTGGAGGTTGATGATCTCCATTAAAGCCTGTAGATAGTAGATTAAATAATTCTTCTAGAAGAAGTTGAAGAAGACCCACAAAAGGTCTCATTGAAGAATTTCTAGTCTTGGTAGATTGAAGAAGGACTAGCAAGGTCCTATTTTAGATTCTAGAGATCCAAGAGATATCATTGCCAACACTTCCACAATAGAATATTGAAGGAAAGGTCTCATTAGAAAGACTAGAGAAGTTGCAATATTGAAGACCTTGGAGAGGTCTCAAGGAGAAACAAGGAGAAGGCTTGGAGAGCCTCATTGTAGATATTATAGAAGCATTTAAGAGTTCTTTAAGCGTGATCATTATTGCATATTACAAGTTACTTTAAGGAGTATATAGGAGATTGTAGTTCCACTATATTAGTTTCTCTTAAAGCTTATTATAAGTGCACTAAGTGTTATAGTGAAGGTGAAAATTAGTGCTATTATTAATCTCTCTAGCATATTGATTATATGATTATTAGCTTGGATTCATTGTTACTAAATTATCCAAGTGAAGGAGTTAGATACTAGTGTTGTCTAATAAGAAAGGCAACAACACATTACTCTCAAAGAATAGAGCAAGTAACAACCATATTTGAGAAGCAAAGGAAAAGCTTCAGATCAATCTACATTAGTCCTCAAGCTATACAACTAGCAGCCATCATATCAAAGGAGGAAATAACATCAAAAGGATACAAGGAAATCTCTAAACTTTGGTGCAAAATAAAGTTTCTTATTTATATTACATTGGTGCACCATATCCTCCAAAAAGAGGACAAAATATAGAGTGTCACAAGACACTAAAACAATAGGTATTCTACATCTCATTGAAGGTAGAAGGAGAGACAACCTAGGGCTCATAAGCATTGGTTATAGGTATCTATAAACACCAACTCAATTGCCAAAGCAAGTGCCCATGAATGACATAAACCTACAAGAACATAGAAATCCTTGCACCCATTACATATCTATTGTAAAGCAAGCAGAATAACAAGTTGAAGGCTATAGAGTATTACCTCAATCAAGCGTCAAACTGCTAGCTAGGAAGAGAGCCATCGAAGCACCCAAGAGCATAAATCAAGTAAAGACATCTCATATGCAAAGAAGGCAACATTAGATTCACAACTAGAGCCACCTTGAAGAAATCATTGCTATAAATTGCAATCTAGCACTCACTGGAAATAAGGAGGAAAGCGTTGGATAAAAGATCATAAAACTTGCATCCATTGGAGAATATATAATTATAAAGATAATGTTGAGAATAGTCTCACATGCAAGTGTCACTTAGAACATAGAGGAGAAGCGTTACACTTTTTATTAATGCTCATGTAGGAGCCTAGCAAAGGAATAACACTCATCTTGGAGTGTTGAATAGAAGAATAATCATTTGATGCTCAAAAAGGATTAACACCCATCTTGGAGCATTAAAAGAAGGAGCATATCAAGGAAGTAACGTCTTGAGTGTTGGAATGTTGAAAGTAGAGACCATAATTACATCTTGAGCATTGAAACTGAAGAACACAAGCTTATACTGAGAGGGGGGGGTGAACAGTATAAGACCTCTTTTTACTTTTTCTTTTATACCTCAAAACAGTAAAGCAATATACCCAAAGCAATATCAAAGCAATGCACAATATCATCCACAAAGTGACACCAATTTTAACGTGGTTTACCCAAAATGGCTGGGCTATGTACACAAAACTTTTCTCTAAAAGTTATCTCAAAGTTCTTTGGGAATCCTTCCCAATTACAATATTTATGAGCCTCGACCCAAAGGAGATACCTTCCCCTAATAAAAATTTATGAGCCTCTGCTCAAAGGAGATACCTTCCCCTCTGCTCTCGGAAATGATCGCTCGGAAGATCAACTCGCCTTTACCTCTTGCCAACACGTGGAACTCCTTTCCACCGAAGACCTCCCTGTCCTCAATGCTTAGCCTAAGAGACCTCTACCTTCTATGATCACGTCCACAACAGCTCAGCAACCTATACCAAACATAGTCAATCGGTCTAGTACAAGTCTTCATCTGTCTATCAGATTTGTCCAACGCTTGAACAAATCAATCCTCTACACACAAGCCTTCTCAAAGACTTGCCAAATCTGTCCTCAAGTTCTTCTCAAAGAACCAGTGCACCTTTGTCCTCAAGTTCTCCTGATAGAACTATCAAAATCAGCTCACAAGTCCTCTACTAGGACCTATCCAAATCTGCTCACAAGTCCCCATCGAAACCCCGTCCAAAATCGCTCACAAGTCCCCATCGAACCTGTCCAAGACTGCTCACAAGTCCCCACCGGAACCTATCCAAAAACTCAGCAAGCTCACCAAGAAAAAAAAAACTTTCTTAGTAGGAAATCACAAGGTGAATTGTTAGAGACCCAATGTGATTTGTCAAACTCATAGAAGCATAAAGAGAATTGTTAGAGACTCAATATGTTCTATACTCAACTCCTAATCTCAAAACTCAACTCAAATCAACTCAGCTCAAACTCAATCTCAAATTTGAAAACTCAACTCAATATCTAAAATGGATAGGATAGAATGCTTTCTTTCAAGAACATGAAACCCCAACAATTGCCAACTATGCAAAGAATCACATAACAATGATACTCATGTTCTTTTCACCATCAATTAGGGCTTCAACAACAATGCTTAGAAAACAAGGTTCAATCAACACCATTCAACTCAAAACACAACCTTGAAGCATTTCACAATCAACATTAGAAAAGGAAACAAGTATAACTCCTTTTCTCTCCAATATTGTTTGAACAAAAAGCATCCACCAACTCAAATCACAATAGCACAAAACAACTTTTCAAATCATCAAAAAAGGAGTAAGCCCAACACTTTAACCAAGTAAAGAATAGCTTGATTATTACCAATTTAATGAAAGCAAATGTCAATCTCAAAGCTGCCCACTTAAGGTTTCACAACTTCACACAAGAAGCAATTTTAACCTTAAAACATCATGCTTTCATTTCCATAATCAACCAAAAGCACTCTCAACATTACAAGAAAAATTTATCCCTTATACACCTTATTTCTCCCTTATAGTCTTATCAAAAATAAAATTTATTTCTCATAAGAATGCAATAAGATATTTCAAACAACACCTTCAAAAGAATATTTTATCAAAATAAAACAAGCTTTAAACTCCTTATAACTCCTAAGCTGTTTTGCCCTCTAATAAACTTCCTCCATCTGCAAAATACACTTAGCAAAAATTAATTTTGAAAATACCTTGGCCAACATCAAAAATCGTGCTATGGAGAAATTGCACACAAATTCTAACACCACCCGCTGCGTCCACTTCACGATGAAAAACCCTTTTGTGTTATTCGAATGCGGAACCTCCCGTTCGGGTAGCGTGCCAACAGCCTAGCCGCTATCGGTGCGCCAAAGGCGCCCGGTGAGGTTTAAACCTCACGCTGTTAGCCTTGTTCCTTATGCGCTAGGGATTAAATAAAATAACAGTGCCTCCATTTCTTCTGACGTGAACACGAAGATGAAAACCTTACGACGGATTTATGACAAACGACTAGTACAAAAAAAATGAACAGCGGATTCACGAAAATGATGAAGACACAGTCGAATAGCAGGTTTACAAAAACAGCAAAGACACAATAGGAGAAGAAATCCGAACAGCGGATCACGAAATCACAATGAGCAACTCTTTTCAAAATACGGATGGGATGATTCTTGATTTTCATCGAGGGAGATTTATATGCATTTTTACCATAAGCTCTTGACGTTGGTGAGGAGTTTAACATGTCGGTGGAGGTCTTGGCTAGCGCCCACAATCTTAAAATATAGCGCCATCATAGTTAAGACATTTGCGCCATGGGTTAGGAGAACCCATTGCAAAAAATAATTTAATATTTATTTAAAAATAATTAAAGGGAACCTTAACAAGGTTTTTAATTATTTAAATAAATACTTCCTCCTGGACCCAAATGCATTAAGCTAATGCATCCACCTGTAATCTTTAAACTTGCCAACTTGGGGTTTACAAAAGACCTTTGAAACTATCATGCCGTAACCTTCATCAAAACAAATTATTTGACATCAAATAAAATTCCTTCAAGAGATTCTTGACATCAATGACAACTTATACACTTGAGCAAAGGCAATGTACCTAAAGTACCCAAAATTGCCAACAGAAACACAAGGTGTAACCTCTAAAATCCAACAACCACATGTTCGAAGTATCAAGAAGGGAGTATAACACCTCAAAGTACTCCATGTAGGAGAGATAACCATATTAATAAATCAGGTGAATTATGCGTATACAGAGGAGTGCGAATATCAAAGGAGAAGCACGTGGTTTCTACACAAAGGTCTTTAACACAACAATGTCAAAGCAACAAAAGAAAGAGCATTGAATGCTTGTCTTCATACAACGAATAGATACATTGAAATATGTTGAGATACGTTGAGGTGTAAAGACTCAAGCAACAAAGTTTGCTCGAATATACGTAGAGATACATCGAGGAGAAGTGAATTCTCATGCTACACGATGTACTATATTTCTAAGGTAAATTTGATATTATATTTTCTTGCTTTAATTAAAGTGACATTGGAGTTATAAGGTGATATAATAAAATTTACTACTACATTGGAATAACAAGCATTAACCAAGCATTAGTAAGTTATAAAGCAAGTCCATTTCAAGGCATTATAATTGAAGTACATTATAATATTATAATATTTGCAAATAACCAAGTAGGAGATATAAGGTTGTCAACCTTGGTAAAATCAAATATCAATTTGCAAATACTATTATCATTATTTTATAATATTCTAAAAGTAGGGAGTTATAAGGAATACTACACCAAACAATAGATACTTGGAATTTAGAAAATTAAATTATTGAATAGAGAAACAAATCTATTACTTACTATAGACACTAAAATATGGTTAATCCAATTAGGTAATCAAAATCACTAGTTAATTGACACCATATGGCCCCTTGGGTAACCCTCAAAGGTTTACTAGTGGTCCTAACCACTCCTGGAAGGCCCTACCCCACTTTTGGGAGCTTTTGGACCACATAGACATGACCGTACCACCTTGAGACGATCATAATTTTTGGTCATCCTACCCCAGGACGGTCACAAACTGGCCATCCTGGGGTGGGACGACCACAAGATTTGACTTCCAAAAAATAAAATCTAGACAAATGGTGCCCAATTTTTGCCATTTGCCCTACCTATTCGGCTATGCAACGCCTAAGGGTGCATAATTCTATGAAATGCTACATGTAAGAGGCCAAATAGGGAGATTCTCTTCCCCCTCCAATGCATGCCACCTTGGCGGTCATTTGGTGCCTCTTGCCTTGCATGCCCTCGCATGCATTTTTACCCAAAGATCTCCTTTGGATATAAAGTGGATTATTTTTCCACACAAAATAGGGAGAGGAGTTTTGATACATAGCAATGGAGTGCTGCTAAGATTTCCCCTCACCATTTTGTGCCCCTTTTCCCTCGAAATCTCTACCTAGCAAAGGAGGTTTGCGAGTGAACTAGGAGGTGCGATATGCTTATAAAACTGAACCATATGAGTGATTTTACCATAAAATTCTTTGAAAACACTATTTAGGAGGTACCTAACCAATTAACAGAGGAATTGGTGATGAAATAAGAGCATAACTGGTGGTCGTCCCACCCTAGTACGGTCCCTAGTCTATGATAGTCCCAACCGTCCCACCCAAGGATGGTGGCTTATCTATGCATGATTTATTTATTGTTATTTTTTAGTTAGATTCTATATTATCATATGATGCTACTATCCAAATTTCATGTATTTTGGAGCTATATTGAGTGAGATATCGTATTTTTAGTGTTTTGTAGGGTCTTATGTAGGTCGAGGTCATATGGAGAAGCACCTGAAAATCTTGTTGATTTTGAAAATATGACCATATGGGTTCTCTTAAAATCATATTTTATGCATACTTTCCAAGTTTCATTTTATTTGTATGTGTTTTGGTTTGGAAATTGCTTGCTTTGGGTTTTGTAGGTTGGGAGCGGTCACTGCGAATACGACACACCATCAAACACAATTTCAGCTCTGTTTTTGGTGATATCTTCCCAAAACTTCTATTTTACATAACTATACAATTTCAAATCATTTGGAGTTAATATGTATAATATCCATGCATATTCTCATTACTAGTCTTTTGGTGCCTGTGGGGATTACATGTTTTTCATCATACACACTTGCTATTTGACATTTTTGATTTCCTTGTGTGTAGGTGTAGGTTCCTATAGAATTTTATAAAGGAGCACAAGACCTAAATATCAAATATACAAGTTGCGGAAACATTAGCCCGCCCACCTCGATTGTGGGTACGAGGAAAGACACTGGAAGTGCATCGAGTTACTTGAAGGATTTGATCCTTGGGCACCCAAAATTTGTAACAATTGTATCATATTTGAGCCCTCAAGGGGAATTATATGTAACCTTGGATTTGATCCACCAAATTAATAAGAAAGAGACTTGCTTTACTTCATTTCTTGCTATTTGGTATTTCTTCCATTTTTACTTGCATGCTTCCAATTTGATGCTCATGAGACATAGGAGATAGATGCATATTGTTCCTCTTCATTAGGTGCAACATTTTTCACCTACTTTACTTACATATAGAGTTGGAATTAACTAGCAACACTTGTATCATACTCATAGTAAGGAGACAAAAAGAAATCCAACTATAAGAACTCCACTAGAACACACTTCATTATGAGAGATAAGGTAAAATTGAAAGTTGATTATTATACTCAAAACATTACAAAATTAACTCAAAAGGTCAAATAATTATTGCTAAGACCATTATAAAATCCTATAGCATATTCTAAACTACTAGGGAGACATAAGGGAGTCTACAAAACCTAAATCTAAGAAATTTTTTATCAAATTAGTTCATATACTCTTACCTAGGGAGCTATAAGGATGTCTACTTCAAAGAATACAATTAACAATGATATAAACAATATTATTAGAAAAGAAAGGGCAAGTGCCATAAAAATTGGAATCATGAACTTACTTATAAAGTCTGAAGCAGATTTAGACCTTACTTCAAAGGTGATTCATAGTGAAGCCTTAGAAGATAACTTTGATACTATGGAATATTATCTACATGCTCGATTCACTGAAGTAATTGATAATGGGAAAAGTGACATTCTACTTCCTTTAGACTTTGTAAGCATATTGTATATGATATTAATTACATACAAATGTTACAAGGATATAAATGTAGAACAAAAAGGATTGATAGAATCTCTTAAAAAGAAAACAAATATGAATGAATCATACTTAGAAAAGATATTTCAATCCTCATGCAGTATTGGTACTTCAAGTTCTACTAACTCAAGATCTTATCATGATTTCGTAAGTGTCTGTTCAGAAGCCTTTGTACACAAAAAAAATAATAATGAGAAGGACAAAAAAAAGGTAAAATACTTTTGCAGGAATCAAGTAGTAGTACGACCACTCATGAAAGTGTAGAAAATGGATCCAAAGATAATATTAAAGAAGAAGAAGATGAACCTAATCAGAGGCATACAGTGCAAGGTGAACTAAAGATAAAAAAAAATACTTGATCGAGATGAAGAATTCAAAAGAGGAAGATCCATATTGAAGAATAAAGTCTTCAAAACCCAAATTATATAATACAAGGGGGTTTTAGAGTATATTACATTATTTAGATACATGTAAATGTACCACCTTGGGTACATTGTTATATTAAGAGTATATCTTAGGTTACTTGAAGAAGAAGTAATAAATGCACAAGTTCCAATGTGCAATAATGTTAATGTACAAGGATTCTATCTGTACATGAGTCATAGGAAAGGTAGTTAGGAAGAGTAAGGTCCAAGTAACTTATCTTATATATAGGCCCCATAGTGAATAGATAGTGTGTGTGTGTGTGAAGTAGAAGTGAGACTACTATAAAGTAGTGATGTAGTTTCCATTAGTGTTTTGGAGTGTTCATTTCCTCCATTACATTGCATTGTACTATTTTTTTAACTTTCCATTAATAGCATATTTAGTCTTATTGCAGAATTCCATTATCTTACTTTTTAGCATATTTTACATCTTATGATTGCTTTCCCCATGTCATACATTATTAAAAGCTAACATTGAGGCTATATTAAGTATATTGTGATCTCAAGATGCCATTCTCCCATATAGGATCTAACACATAATTTAAGCCTCCTAGGAAGTATATAGTGGTGGACTAGAGGGAGTCATAAGGAGGGTTCTTGATTACCAGTCATGTACCATATCGGGTCATGTACCTAGGAAGGTCACTTTCATGTATTGTTCTCTTTCACATGTCTTAGAGTCTCTCTATCGTATGGTCTCATATATTGAGAGGAATAACTTCTTCTATGTATTGACAGGTATAGAGGAAGGACAAGTATATAGAAAGGTTCAATATATAAGAGTCCCCTTAAGGTATATAAATTAGATCGGTATATTAAAAGAAGGTGATATAAGGAGAAAAATAATATCTTCTTCTTGTCTTAATCAATTCTCAACACTTTTGAAACTTGATTAATTAATATTCCCTCTTATCAATCCTTATCTAATGGTTCAAAGAAGGTATAACATTTGTAGTGGGGCTCATTCAATAGACCCTAACCTTCCTACTGTATGGGATGATCTCGAAGATCAACACCCTTTAGAAAACCCTTATTTTAAAAAGGAAGATGATGGTGCCTCAACTATAGATTCCCAAGACCCTCAAGAATATGCTCAAGTTAGGATAATCATTAACTCCATGGACCATATAACAACCTTTATAATAAAACACATAAAAGTTGTGATAAAAATCCTTAATCACAACATTTCCTTCGGGGAGTATGCACCTTTGGACCATCCCCAACAATCTAATTATAGTTCTATTAGTCAAAAAGTGACTAACTACAGAAAAACAGCTGATGCACCTTTTGCATATTTTTCAAGAAGATCGAAGTGGCCCATATGCTAAAGATAAAAAAAAAAATCAAAACACCGCAAGAAGGAAAAAGTGTCATGATATCGCGACATGTTGCATTTTCGCGGGAAAAAGCAAAGAGAAAGAGCAAGGAGGTAAAAGTGTCACGATATCATGACATGTTGTATTTTCGTAGCTAAGAGCAACAAAAGGGAGCAAAGAGGTAAAAGTGTCGCGATATTGTGACATGTTGTATTTTCGTGGCTAAGAGCAACAAAAGGGAGCAAGGAGGTAAAAGTGTCGCGATATCACGACATGTTGTATTTTCGCGGCTAAGAGCAACAAAAGGGAGCAAGGAGGCAAAAGTGTCGCGATATCGCGACATGTTGCATTTTCACGGCTAAGAGCAACAAAAGGGAGCAAGGAGGCAAAAGTGTCGTGATATCACGACATGTTGTATTTTCGTGGCTAAGAGCAACAAAAGGGAGCAAGGAGGCAAAAGTGTCACGATATCGCGACATGTTGCATTTTCGCGGCTAAGAGCAACAAAAGGAAGCAAGGAGGTAAAAGTGTCACGATATCGTGACATGTCGCATTTTCGTGGCTAAGAGCAACAAAAGAGAACAAAGAGGTAGAAGTGTCGCGATATCGCGACATGTTGTCTTTTCATGAGCAAAAGCAAAGAGAAAGAGCAAGGAAGAGACGAATGTCACGATTTCACGACATGTCTCATTTTCGCAGCTGGAAGCGGCAGAAGAGCAAAGCAAGGAAAGAATGTCATGATTTCGTGACATGTCTCATTTTCGCGGCTGGAAGCGACAGAAGAGCAAAGCAAGAGACGAACGTCATGATTTCGTGACATGTCTCATTTTCACGGCGGGAGGCAGCAAAAGAGCAAACTAAGAGACGAATGTCGTGATTTCGTGACATGTCTCATTTTTGCGGATGGAAGCGGCAAAAGAGCAAAGCAAGAGACGAACGTCATGATTTCGAGACATGTCTCATTTTCATGGCTGGAAGTGGCAGAAGAACAAAACAAGAGACGAATGTCATGATTTTATGACATGTCTCATTTTCACAGCTGGAGGTGGCAAAAGAGCAAAGCAAGGAAAGAATGTTGTGATTTCGTGACACGTTAGCTGTAAAGGAATAAAATGTATTTTTGGCAATCAAAGGCATGCATTGACACCAAGAAGTGCAAATTTTTGAAGCATGATTATCTAAATCTAGGATGGAGCGAGTTCTGCCAGATGATTGAAAATATGACAGAGCTCATCTAGAATATAACCAGTAGAGAAGATATCTAATCTCATAGAAGATTCTTGTGTATTATTAGAAACTACAGATGATTGCTTGTCAATTATTGAAGATTAAGATGTACATAGAAGAAGATACTCTTTTTAGGGTATATATAGGGGTGAGTCGACCATGAAAAAGGGTTCGGCTCTTGGATGCTTACAAGCTTGATGTACATGTATCGGATTACAAGCAATAAAATATTTCTTCTTCTCGGCTTCCGAAACTTCTGTGTGTAAGTGTATGTATCTCGGTGTTTTAACTTTTATTCACTCTAAGTTTTATAATGTATCTGTTCTGAAATCTGGACTCGTGCACGTATAAATCTTGTTTCTAGAGTTGAACATTAAAAGATATTTACATGCTTTTAGACGAACATCTAAAATTCACACTCAGGAATTCATGTTTTCTATAAAGAAGATATAAAGAAAACTTTGAAAGTAGTAATCTGCATCATCAATGTTTGTTGTTGTCCAATCTGTACCATGAGAAAATTTTCTAGCTTAGGCTATATTTCCCTTATCTCTTGTTCCCATTTTCTCTAAAAAACTCAAAGGAACCAACCTTCTCTGGAGACTAGACAGATGATCTCAAGCAAGATCTGTATATTCAATGTTGGCAAAATCTAAGGCGCAACACTATTAATCGAAGGTAGATTTTGTTCCAATAGTTTTGGGCATGTCCGATGGGACTAGCAATCCCATAATATTGTATAAGTTTTGGTGTTTTACCTTAAGAGCCTTTTTTTTTTAAATCTCAAGAAAAACCACTTGGCGACTCTGTTGCAATTTAGACCATAAAAGAAAGACCTTGTCTAGAAACCTTCTGGTTATATAGCCATATGATAACCAGATCCCGAGCTAGAAACTCTGAAGAACCTATCGAGTTCTTTGAACTACATCTCAGAAGCCTAAAAGCACACCCTGTGCTAGCCGCATGATAAAATCTGCCTGGCACCATTAGCACATCTTTAACACCCACTGTAGGAGCATCTGCAAGCAATCCCATAGCGGTTGTAACTCCTTTAGCAATCATGGAAGCCGCCTTTGCCCCAACACATCTTATGTGGAATCAAACTGGCCCTTTGAACTTGGGAACACACCACCAAATTCCACAAGCTACACTAAAAGCATTACCAACCTTTGACAAAACAGGCAAAACAATAGATGAGCACTATTTAGATGTATCATCGCTAGCATCTGTTTACAACATCACTCAGGAAGATGTAATGGTCAGATTATTGATTATATATTTGAAAAGAAAGATGCTCTATTGGTATAGAGCACTTCTCGCTGGATCCATTACTTCTTGGGAAGTGCTTGTCGGCCGTATGGTCGATGAATTTAATATACATGCGGATCCTTTCACATTGCTGAATCAATTCACTGTCATTGAGAGACATCCACAAGAAGAAATTCAAGATTTCAACATCATATTTACCAAAACTCGTGATAGAGTACCACAAGGCCTAAAGCCCACGGAAGAACAAGCTATATGCTATTATTTAAGGGCTTTTGATTCAGATCTTAGTATGATAATAAGGTAATCCCATGTAACCACTTTTCTTGGGATCTATCTAGAGGCAGTAAAGGGCGAAGCTGATATCATTGCTACAAAAAGATATCCATGAAAAAGTCTATTACCAATTTTATCAAAGATTTCCCAAGCATCAATTTCTAAACTGCATGTGCTCCCATCATGCCTTCTATGGCCCTCCTAAATTCCTTTGTAGCACCCTAAAATTGGCGCAGTAAAACCTTAATAATTACAATTACTCTAGTAAATAATTCAAATTCAAATTTTAACCTCCAAAACCGCTCCCAAACCGCCGCTTAATCCGTTTCCTCATTTCCTGCACCATTTTTAGAGTTTGTTTTGACCGTTTGACGATATCGTCGCCGATCAGACGATATCGCCTCAGATCGGACGATTTCGTCTAGGCTAGGACGTCCAGACGATCTTGTCCCAAAACTAATTTTTCACAATTAGTCTCTGTTCCAACGACGTCTCTAATCTGGGCAGAAGCGTGTCTGCATCGTTAGAGACCCTCCCCATTGGAGATCTCCCAAATAGGGATGATCTCCAACCTCCTAACCTCCCTCCTAAGCCTATTTAATCCTAGGCCCTCCCCTTAGCATCCCCCCGGCTGAAATTCCCTGTAACTCGAATTCTACACACACTAGACATCCTAAATTACTATTTGCACTTGTTCTATCCAAATTTTGTTGCAGGTACCTTAGTATTTTTCAGCCGGAGCAAGCTTACATCGTCGCAGACGATCCTGTTCAGATCGGAGGTGATCCTGTCGAATCAGAGATGATTTCGTCGCATCTAGACGATTTTGACTGCAATCATCATTGGGGGCAATCAGTGCCCAGAGTTTGCATTTTCCTCTTTTCAATCTGCTATTTTATTCTGCAATTAGCTAGTTTATTTATTATTTTCTACTATTCTGCATTTTGGAGTTCACCCATGTAGCTTTAAATGCATAATTAAGTCACCAATTGTCATTAAGTCATTGTAGTACACTCGTATTTTGTTTATTATCATCATTTTAATGTTATTCCTATTATTCTACATCATTGCCCTCTGTTAGAATAGTTGCATTTTTTGCATTTTGTGTCTACTTCTTTGATTGCAGGTCTCTGACGAATTCATCTGATGAATTCGTCGAATCTCAGACGATCTTGTCTGATAGTAGATGATCCTGTCAAATCAGAGGCGATCCTGACTGCTTCAAGAATCAGAATCTTCATCAGACATCCGGATCAGGTATGACTTTTTAATCTTGCTTACTTTCTCTTTATTTTCTGTCCTAATTTGTTCTTCTGTATTCATTTAATCTGCATCTTCATATAGAGCAATTTAGATTCATTTGGCCAAACCTAGGACTTGAATGTTTAAGGATAAAATGGAACACATAAAACACATTCCCAACCTAGGCATGGAAACTGCCATTCAAACGTTTCCTGGTGAACCCACCATCCATCAAAAAATCACCATAATACACCTCCCTCGAGAGGCGGGACCTTCGCAAGGCCTCTCAATCCGAGGTACCATGCCATCCTTTTCCCATCCTCCTTTCGGGCACGGATCCTATAGCCTGAAGGTAGGGATGTAAAAAATTTGGAGCGATACATTTTGGTGAACCCGACGTGAATGCATTTTAAACCTTTTGAAAACAGAAAACAAAAAAATAAAACAACTAAAACATAGATGCATTTCAAATCATTTAAAATTAATAAGTTGCATATCATGTTTAGATGGTAGCTCCTAAGAAAATATTAGCAATTACTATAAATGTTGAAAACCAATTGGCAGCCATAGAAATCAATTATGTGCTTAGTGTGCCTAAAACAGATAGAAATCAACTTTTGTGGGACGAACTTGATAGAAGACTAAGTGTCATTTCATCTAGGTCAACAAAACTTAAACAAATCAAGAGGCTTGTCCTAGATAGAATCCTGGATCCTCATCAACTCGTCTTTTATCATGAACTTCAGAGAGCCTCCCATAGATGGTTAGCTTATAGGAGAGCTCTTGTGTCTTCAGAATTGTTCACCTTCGAGGAATACCTCGAGAACGTAGCCATTATACACCAGTTCCTAGGTCGTGTAGAAGACCAAGAGGTTGTTCTTACGGATAGGGAAATATGGAATAGAGTTCCTCGAGCTATGTTATATCGAGAGTATTGCCATGAGCTTTACTTCTATCAACCAGAATCTGAGACAGATAATATCACTATAGCTCTTTTCATTAAATTTTTGAAAGAAAATTTTCAATTTGAAGAAGAACACTTCATGACTCCTGAAGAACTTGAGCCCATTAATGATATTTATAAATTGTTTATAGAAAACTAGATCATTACTTTCAGTATTAGTTCTTGCATTTATTGTGTTGTTTGTTATCTTTACAATATTATTACAAAAACAAGAAAAAACTAAAAAACATAACAAAAACCAAAACCTTTCATTTTAAATATTGTAGTAGGTATATAATTAATATATACCTCTTAAGCTTGTTGCATATATATATATATATATATATATATATATATATATATATATATATATATATATATATATTTGCTGAAATCTAAATTAAGCACAATGCCTAAACTTAGGAATGGTAAACAAACCGAAGGAGAAGAAGAAGATTGGTTAGAAGATAAAACTAGAGACCCAAATGTCCTTCCTGAAGATCCAATTCCGGAAGGAGAAACTCTAGATCAACCAGAAGATGACCTAGGTGAAGACAATGAACAAGAAGAAAATGTTAAAGAGGATGGATCCTCATCCCCTAGAGTAGCTCCAGATGGAACTATTGCTTTTGACAACTTAGATCATTTCTGGAAATTTTTCAATAATAACATTGGCGCTCTTAATATGGCAGTTCGTATTGATAAAGGGCAAATTAGTGACACTCAAGCAGCCATGGAACATATGTTTGATGTGCACACTAATCCCTTGTCTTTCATTGATCAAGAAAGTGATAAGGCTGGACCATCCAATAGAGATATGGTCACTATGATTCAGAACATGCCAAAACAACAGGTTACCCAACCTCCTAAGGAACCTGTTATTGAGCCTAAAATCATTCCCACACAAAAGAAAACTTCCTTCACTGCTTTACTTCGCCAAACTATTGATCAATATGCTTCAAGTAAACAAAAACCTAAAATGAAGCCAAACACCAATTTTCAACAATCTGGAATACAACATAATACAACTTCAAAATTCCTTCATAACACCTTTCCTACCAACAATTTACACAATAGCAACATAGCATCTAATCTTCATGTCCCTCCATCATATGCTCACAAATCCCATATCAATGCCCTACCGAACCAATATGGTGGGCAAACTAGTAATCTGGAAGCCATGGTGAAACAGTTAGCTTCGCGTATGGACCAGATAGATCCTTACCGTCCCTCGTACAATTATCGAGAGATATGTAGTCAACCTTTGGATCCCATAGTTGTAGCACAACCTTACCCTAAGCATTTTCCCATGCCCATCCTGCCTATATATAAAGGAACCGAAGATCCCATAGAGCATCTTCGCATGTTTAGGATAGCATGTCATGATATATCACATGATGACTTGCTATTACTAAAAATGTTCCCAAAAAGTTTAGGTGGAATGGCATTAGAGTGGTACTATCAATTGCCCACTCATTCTTTGAGAAACTTTGAAGAAACAACTGAATCTTTTGTCCATCAATTTAGTGCCTACATCGAGAGGCATGTAACCATTAAAGATTTATACAACTTAAAACAAGACAAGGATGAATGTTTTGCCGATTTCTTAGCTAGATGGAGGCAGTTGATAGGAAAACCGCACTTTGTGCTACCTTATAGGGAAATGTTGGACATTTTTATTAATAATTTACAAGAACAAATATCTTATGAGCTATCAATCGCTACTTTAACTACCTTCGATAAAGCTATAGATTTAGCTCGAAGAGTAGAAGATGCCCTCATTAGGAGAGGCCAACTTAGGAAGAAGGATGATGAGAAAACATCCAAAAATCAGTATAAAAACAAACAAGTTGTAGGTGACGGAGTCACTGACAGCAGAAATGTTGCTAATATCAATGCAACGAAAACAACAAAAAAATTTATATTGAAACCTCCTGATAAGCCTCCTCGAGAATTTACTAGATTGAATCAACCCTTATCAACTATTTTACCTCAATTACTCGAAAGAGGTTTGATCCAATTACCAGCCTATCCGGGAACCCGATCCAACTATACCCGGATACAGAGTCGACTTACACCGTGATTTCCATAGAGGACCTGGACACTCTACCAACGCTTGTAAAAGGTTGAAACATAAAATACAGGATCTGATTGATAATAATGAAATGGAGGTGCAAGCCTTCCAACCTAAACAAAATGCTCCTAATAATCCTCAAAAGAACATTCCCCAAAATCAAAATCAAAATGCTAATCAATCATTAGACATATTTCAACACCCTTTACCAAGACATGGTAAAGAGGTGGCCAATCAAATCGAACATCATAATGTTCCTCCTCCTACCCGATATGTAGGAACTATTAGCGGACATTTACTTAATCATGATCCTCAAATATTTGACACAACCTTATCCCTGGTTACGACCAGGCCCCTACATAATATTCAAACTCCAGATCCTAGTGATATAGAATCAGATACTGAAAGTGAAATAGACATCACTTCAAACCAATCGAATAGTTCTAAAAATGAATCAGATCCTATTCAACCCATCACAGATGCTATGGTTCCAGAAGAACCATTTCCTAGAAGAGTTACTACTCGACCCTCTTCTAATCAATTCCTCCCAAATGAACAAGCCATAAACGCTCGACCGAGACCAGTTCAACGTCTTCAATATAACATTGTAGGTACCATTGGAGTCGTTACCCGACAACAAGGCTCAAAATTCTCAACAAGAACCAAACCATAATGATGGATCAGCTCCATTTGTTTTGAAAAATCCCAATAAAGGGAATCATGCTTCCAATGTTCAACCTAAACCCCCTTACAATATTAATGAGCAATTATCCAATACTACAGCCAGAATTTCCCTTTTGGATTTATTAAGATCTTCTCCTACCCATAGGGATGAGTTGATGCTTACATTAAGCCAAATGATGGTACCTCAAAACATTCAACTTGAAGCCATGGCCAATACTATCATCACTCGAGAAGTTGATTGTATTGACTTTCGGGATAAAGATATCCCACAACACAGCTTTACATAAGGATAATCCCTTATATATTACTGCTCTAATTGGAGATGTAGCTGTTAAACGAGTCCCGATTGATAATGGTTCATCTCTAAACATTTGCACTTTTGACTTCTACCAACGATTTGGCTTTAGAAGTGATGAAATGAAGAAAACTGACATGATTATCAAAGCTTTCAATGACGAAACACAAGAAACGTGTGGAGTTATTACCATCCCATTGCAAGTTGGTCCTCGAACCCTAGATACAACCGTGTTTATTGTACATTGCCCCGCATCGTACAATATACTCTTGGGTCATCCTTGGATCAATGCAATGCGGGTTGTCCCATCAACTTTACACCAATGTGTTAAATTCGAATTTAAAAATCAGTTGGTCACTATCCACGGTGATCCTAGACCCTTTGATATGTGTGCTTTGGCAGAACCTGTTGGAGTGCAATTTTGCCCCGCTCTGTCATCCACACATCCTAATTCTTATTTTTCATCTAAAACTCGTGAAACACACACCCATAGCTTCACCTATTTCCCCTCCATTAATTTCATCCTCATATATAGATCAACAATCTTCTAAACAAACCACTCTAGAACCTCAAAAAGATCTTCAATCTACAACCAATCCTTCATGTTCTATCCCTATAATTTCAAAACCTATAGACCCATCTCTTAACACTTCCACATTATCAACATCTATCATACCTTCCACATCTAAAGATATAGGGAATGATCCTTCTACATCTTATGCTCTTTCTCGATGAACTTTTACCAGATTTATCCACAATCTTAATATCAAAAAAAACAAATGCTTTCATGCAAGATTCAATTCTTTTAAATAACTTGCCGCCATCTCCTCGTACTTTGGGCCTCCCACAACCTATGGGAAGTACTTACCAAGTCGGGAGTTGTGCCTTCATTTATAAAGGATATGATCGGGGAAGAATCCCTCGGAATATCAAAACTCATCATGAGGGATATGCTCGATGTTATTTTACCAATGAATATATTAAAGCTAAACCCATAATGCTTAAAATGGGATATAAAGGGAAAGGCTTGGGACCTTTCCAAAATGGCATGAAAGAACCTTTCGAGGTAGAACCGTGGCCTCCCCGCTGTGGTGTGGGCCTATTTCCTAGTAAGGGTCAACCCTTTCCTTTTGAAGATGATGATCAACTCATATGTTATCAAGATTATTTGGATAGGCGTGATGATTTGCCTCTAAAAAATCAGCCATTTACATGTAACATGCTATCCATAGCTTACCCTGAAATGATTGTTGACTCCGATGAGGAGTTGGAAGGAGATATCTTCCACGATGTCTCCGTTGAAGAGATGTTACACAATGGATTTTATTTTGATGGTTCTATACCAACTATAGCCCAACTTGAGACCGCTAATCCTCAAGATGAATTATCCAACTTAACCTTACAAGAATTACAAGAATTGGGCGTTTCACCCGCCCCACCTAACTTTGAAAGAGATCTACACATGGAGGTAGAAAACGTCATTAAAATTAATATTGGAACTGAGGATAGTCCTCACATAATCAATATTGGATCAGAATTAAGTCAAGAAAAACAAGAGCAATACATTGCATTCCTTAAAGAATATGAAGATGTCTTCGCTTGGACATATGAAGATATGCCAGGTCTAGACCCTTCTGTAGTCATGCATCACCTAGTAGTCCATCCGGATGCTAAACCTGTTAAACAAAAACTTAGAAAAATGCATCCCAAAGTGGCTTTGCTAGTCAAAGGGGAGTTAGAAAAACTCCTGAATGTTGTTTTTATACAAGCTATTGATTATGTTGAATGGATCTCAAATGTAGTTCCAGTTACCAAGAAAGAAGCCACCAAAGTTAGGGTTTGCACAGATTTTAGAGATATTAACGTTGCATGCCCTAAAGATGATTTTCCTCTTCCAAACATGGATCAAATCATTGAATTTACTGCTAGGAGTGGGATGATGTCCTTAATGGATGGATTCTCCGGTTATAATCAGATCAGGATAGCTCCTGAAGATCAAGCTAAAATAACCTTTATTACCCCTTGGGGTACCTTTTGTTGGAAAGTGATGCCATTTGGCTTAAAGAACGCAGGTGCAACCTATCAACGAGCTATGACTTATATTTTTCATGATATGATGCATGATATCCTACATGATTATGTAGATGATATTATAGCTCGCTCTATTAATGAAGATAATCATTTAGATGATTTGAGAAAAGTTTTTAATCGATTACGAGAATATCTTATTCGATTAAATCCAACCAAATGCATATTCGGAGTTAAGTCCGGTAAACTATTAGGGGTTTTAGTTTCTTTACGTGGTATCAAAATCGACCCTCTCAAGATTGTGGCTATCACTGATATGCCCGCACCTACTAATATATCTGAGTTACGAAGTTTACAAGGTAAGCTTCAAGCCATCCGTCGCTTCATCGATAAGTCAGCGGACAAAACCGGTCCCTTTCTTAAACTTCTTAAGAAGGATGTCCCTTTTAATTGGGATGACGAATGTAGAGAAGCTTTTGAACTTCTCAAACAATACCTCCTTAACCCACCTGTGCTTTCACCGCCTAGACCTGATCGCCCATTTCTCCTGTATATTTTAGCTTCAGATTCTGCCTTAGGAGCTATGTTAGCTCAGCTTGATGATGCGAAGAGAGAACGTGCTAATTATTATATTAGCCGAACCTTCATCGCTTATGAAACCCGCTACACAACATTAGAAAAACTATGTCTAGCAGTTGTGTTTGCTACGCAAAAATTATGCCATTATATGCTTAGTCAAAAAACTTATGTCATTGCTAAATATGATCCCTTGAGGTATCTCATGAGTCGACCTTATTTATCGGGTCGCACAGCCAAGTGGGTTCTTGCTCTAAGCGAGTTTGACCTCACATTCATAGGACAAAAGTCTGTTAAGGGTCAAATCATAGCAGATCAATTAGTCGCTGCACCCTTAGAGTCTACCCATCCCCTCATCATTGAGTTTCCTGATGAATGCCTTCAATTAGAGGCAGACCATATTGAACAATGGTCCTTATACTTTGATGGAGCCCGATGCATGAGTGGGGCTAGTGCGGGTATTATTTTAATATCCCCACAAAAACATCTTATTCCTCTGTCCTTCAAATTAACATTTGCTTGCACCAACAATATCTGCTGAATATGAAGCTCTAATCCTTGGATTACGAGCTGCCTTGGCGCTAAAAATTAAACATCCTGTTAGTTTTTGGTGATTCTCAACTTGTTATAAACCAAATTAATGAAGTTTATCAGACCGTAGATGATAAACTGCGCCCATATAAAGCCTATGTTTTACAATTAATGTCTCTATTTGATCAAGTTACCTTGGAAGCTATTCCTCGAACTTGCAACCGTGCAACTGATGCTATGGCCGCAGCTACATCTCTCCTCGCCCTTGGAGTTAGATGACGAATATGCCACTATCATTATTCGTCGACTCCAGGAACCCGCTTCAAATAAGTCATGCTTAGAACCTTTGGATGTGTTTCTAATCAATGAAACTACTCCCGAACCTTGGTATACGGATATATTTGATTTTCTCCAAAATGGGACTTTCCCCGCCAATTCTAATAGAAACCAACGTCGGTTATTACGTAGACGAGCAAGTCGATTTGTAATAATTGGCAATACTTTATATAGGAGATCTTTTGAAGGTATCCTATTAAGATGTTTGAATTTAGAAGAATCCAAATCAGCCTTGAGTGAAGCCCACGATGGATCTTGTGGAGGACACTTCACTGGTAGTGTCATTGCTAAAAAGCTCCTTAGGATAGGATACTTTTGGCCTACCATGGAGAATGACGCACATGATTATGTGCGCCATTGCGACAAGTGCCGAAAACATGCTCGACCTTGTCCATGCGCCCGCACAAGAACTGCAGGCTATTTCATCTCCTTGGCCCTTTTCAAAATGGGGTTTAGATATTATTGGCAAAATCAATCCTGTGTCATCCGATGGACACAAATTCATCATAACCGCCACTCAGTATTTCACGAAGTGGGTTGAAGCTATGCCTTTAGCTTCCTCGCACCGGCACACAAGTCTCTAAATTTATTTTTAATCAAATCATTTGTAGGTTCGAAATTCCTGCAAATCTCATCTCTCGATAATGGAACTTGTTTCAAAAATAAAGATGTTAAAAAATTATGCCAAAAATATAAGATTCAACATCGCTGGTCCACTCCCTATTATCCTCGGGGTAATGGTCAAGCAGAAGCATCTAACAAAACCTTAATCAAAATTCTCAAAATATTGGTCAATAAAACTGGCCGCGACTGGCACATTCAATTATATCCAGCCTTGTGGGCCTATCGAACTAGTGTTCGAACCCCCACTGGAACTTCACCTTTTGTTTTGGTTTATGGTGCTGAAGTCGTTTTTCCCTTTGAATTAGAAGTTCCTTCTTTGGCTCTACTACTTCAAGATACCGAAGTAGGAGATGAATATCGAAGTCGTGCAGACTCACTCACTGGAACTCCTAGATGAAAAACACATCAATGCTTTGGAGCATCTCCGTGCCTACCAAAACAAGCTTAAAAGATCATATGCTAAAAAGTTCGTCATCGATCCTTTGAGATCGGTGACCTTGTTTTAAAAGAAAATCAAAAAAATACTAATGCAACTAAGGACCTTAAAGGTAAATTTGAGCCCAACCGGCTTGGACCATACATTATCACCGCTAAATTTGAATCGGGAGCATACAAATTATCTACCTTAGATGGTAAAGAACTTAAAGAACCCATGAACATTTTGCATCTTAAACGTTACTATGTATAAATTTGGTCATTTCATCCTTGTATATATTTGTTTAAAATATTTCAAAATCACTATCTTGTATTTCTTTCAATTTATAAATTCAAAAACACCAAAAACATTCATAATCATCAAAATATTCAAAACTATTTGTTGTATTTATTTATGGCACTTGTTAATTCTTTCAAAAACAAAAAAATAATAATAAAAATAAAAAACAAAAAAACAGCAATATTCTTGACTCTTTCGAAACCAAAACAACATAAAGAAGAAAGAGAGAGTCAACATTCTCAAAACTTCTCAAAAAGTATTTATATATATCTTCTTACAAATGTTGCAGTTATATGTTTCAAATTATTTTGGATAAATTAGCATTTATTTGGAATCCCTCACTTTCACAAACACAAAAATAAATATCTTGATTTTTATCAGGCATGATTACTAATCTCTCTTATATCAAAGTCCACAAAATTCAATTAAATAAAGTTTGAGCACAGAGAATTGATCTTGTTATTTACTTAAACCAAGCACATCCTTTCACAATAAAATGATTATATTTGTAATTTCCATGCTTTGCTACATAGTAGAAGTGGTTTCTTGAGCGAAAAGTTTCCCCCGCTATCCTATCATGCACATGGTCTAGAATCTTTGATAATTGGCAAAAGGACAAGCTCACCCCTACCCAGAATAAAAATCCCTTGCTCTACAACTAATCCGAGCAAGTATCCCTAGCATAGAACAAAAAGAAAAAGCAAAGTTCAAGAAAAAGAGAAAAAGAAAAATATTATTTTATATCATTACAACATTATCAAGCAAAAATACAAAAGAAAGCAAAAGCAAAAAGCAATAAAATCCCTTTCCCTACCCTTTGAAAAGAAAAGAAGGGTTGATGAGCTTGAATCCCTGGAATTCTCAATTATTCGAAAACTGTGAGGTAAGCCCCATAACAGGTGGTTTGTGCCCAACCCGCTTGGCCTTGGGTAACTCCTAGCGTGGCGATATGTCCGTCACATTAGCGACCTTCTTTTGTACAGACCTATGTCTCGCTTATGGATTAGCTAGCTCTTGATAATCCGACTTACATAGTAGTCTAGTATGGTTATATGCATCTACATCATGGTTAATGAACACTTATTTGGTTCATTCAAATCACTTGTATCATATTATCTTGCTCAAAACTCGGTAAACGAACATAGCAATTGCACACACATTTTGTATTTGAGAGATTTTGTGTATCATTATGATAAATCAAGATTGGAAATGAACTCACATATGCACATGGGATTCCTTATAAATCTAACTTTTGTCTTTAAGATACTTTGAAATATTTTTTTGCAAATTGTCTGGAATAATTCATTTTCTTCTTTAAAGTACAGTTGTTTAGTATAAAGACAACTACATGCATAATCAAAAAGATCAAAATTTCTTTCAAACCATACAATCAAAACACACACACACACACACACAAACACAAAAAATATATATATATATATATATATATATATATATATATATATATATATATATATATATATATATATATTATCGACTTTCGCGACGATGGTATAGTTCCAAAACCAAAATTGGAATTTTATGCCTAGCGCAAGTCCTCATCTTCATATTTTCTATTTATTAAAAATCAACCATGCAATAAAACTATCTCTTTTTTGGATTTTCGCGATGATGGTATAAGTCTATACCTACATATTCTATGCCTAGCGCAAACCATTGTAACAATTTTTATTCCCCATTTATTTAAAAATCATGAAAACCATATGACTTAAATCATTCTGTTATACAATTATGTTTTTTAAACAAAAAGCATGCACATTATCACTATTTCATGTCATTATGTCAACCTTCAATTTTGCAATGATGGTATAATTCCTAGGGAATTATCCAAAAAATTTATCACACTTAGGAATTTATGCCTAGCAAAAATCATTTTAACATTATTTCATGCATACTATTTTTATGAAACTCTGAAAACAAACCATCATCATCATCATTTGCACCATTGCACCAAAGTCTTAAGACAGTCTCTTAAGCACTCTTTTACTTTTAACAATATTTCTATACTAGGGATTAGCTTGACGACCGAGTGAGCGACGACTCCATGAAATGGTCTATAATAGCGACAATGTCCTTTGAAATTATTGTTAAAAGTCCCTTTTATTTTTTTATCAAATCATCATCACAAACAACCAATTTGTTACATCAGATTATTTCATTTAAAATCTTACAGCATGACATCAAAATTATAATATTTCAAAATGACATAATTACATGAATCCTCAATCCAATCATCAAATCAATCAATCAAACATTAAAAGCATCATAAAAATACATAAGACACAAGTCATATGATCAAAAATATCTCATCTATATATATCACAAATATATATACATCATATCAAAACCGGATCGGTATGCCACAATCTATACCTCGGCATACTCAATCCTCTCTCAAAAATAATAAAAACTATGTCTCAATCTGTACAGTGCAGTGTAGTAGTCTAGCCTCGAGAACCCCTCGAGCTCTCAGCCTCATCTCCTCCCCGCCCTGAGGTGGACGAGGTGGCCCCATCGCAGTATGAGTGGTACTACGAGTCCTAGTCATGGATCGAGATGAAGTCCTTGATGACCCAATCTTGATCGGATCCACGATGTTAGCCGGTAGTGGTAATCTCTCCTCCTCTGGCACCATCTGGTAGTATAGTGTCTGATAAAAAGTGATCTGGGCAATAGCCCGTGCTAGCTCCCGAGTGCTCGCCCCTCCGCCCCGTGCTCTGAGGCATGCAATCTCATCTCTGAGCTGTGTCACCTCAGCTCGATGGCATGCAGCCTCCTCCTGCAATGGTCTGCACCTGTGCCTGGAGACGGACTGTCTCCGCTCGGAGAGTCGCTATCTCGCTGCTCTCCCTAATGTCAACACCCTTGCCCTTATCGAGCGATGGTGGCCTCTCTCTCTATGGAGAAGGGGGTCTCTCCTCCCTCCTCTCCCACTGTCGTGGCCTCTCCTATGCCTATGGTCTCCTCTGCTCTCTCCCGTCGTGACCCTGGGCCGCCTCAATGGCCGCCTGGCACCGCCTCCCCATCCGATGCACAACTACATGAATCGGACCCTGAGCCCTCGTCATCCGAGGAGGGCGGATGCCTACGTACTGGCATCGTAGCCGTCGGCTACCCCTGCGATCGTCCCCATCCACTGGCTGAATGGGGGCATCATCCGTGTCTTGACTCTAGAAGCGCTGCATATCCGGAGCCCCGCTAACCGTAGTGTTATCCCGGACAGTCCGAGAAAACTCGTAATCCCTGAGAGATGGGATCCCCTGTTGTAGACCGAACTGTCACAAAACTCGGTCGTAGCGATGGAGCTCCACCTCTCCCCTCTCCATCCTCAGCCAGCAGACTCGCCTGATGCGAGCCAGCTCCTGTCCATCCTTGGCCCACCCTGGATGATCCCTCCAAGGCCTCCAGGTGATCTGGTCTAGGACAAGGTCATCCAGTAGTCTCCGGGACATCGGCAGATCAATCCGCCGCTGTGCCCCTCTCCGGAGCCACCAGTAGAAAACTCGGGGCCTCTCCCCATCAATCCCTGTCAAAGGAAGCCCTATCGGCCTCCGCACTGCAATGTGCTCCCAGCACCAAACCTGTAGTAGCGATGTCATAACCAGACATCGGCCGCCCTTGTACATGACCCCATGCAGGATCCTGTACAACCGACATAGAACAAAACTGCCCCAAGAGAATCTGTAACCATGGTCACGCATGTCGCAGATCACATCTGCTAGCACCCATGGTACCTTGCACCCACTCTGGTGGCACAACAGAAGTCCACCTACCACTCCGCCAAAACCTGTGTGAGTCTGGATGCCCTAGGCATCTGACGTAGCGCCTCGATGTTCACTTCGCCCTTCTCCAGGGCGAAGCTCGGATCGCCACACAACCGCATCATAGCATGGCCCTGATTGGCCGTAGGAGTGATCAACCATCCTTGTATGGGGATCCTCAAAATCCTCCATACATCCTCCAATGTGGGAGTCATCTCCCTTATGGGTAACCAAAAATAGGAAGAACCCGGATACCACCTCTCTGCTAGGGCTGTCAGTAGCCCCATGTCTGTAGAAACTTGTGGCATCTCTGCCACATGTCGTAAGCCGGCCTGAGCCAGCTGATCCCACTCCGCTTGTGATAGAGCAGCCAAGTCATCTCTCAACCCGTCATATTTCCATTCTCTCGCTCTTTAGTAAACCTCTCTGCAACATAAACAACAACACAATAAAAAATCATTAATAAAAACTCAAGTGATTAATAATGCAAGTAAAATCAGGTTCAATTTCATACAAATGATGATATCGTCCACTATTGGACGATATCGTCCCAAATTTGAGCAAAATCGTCTCTGATTTTGCAAGCCGAAATCGTCCCTTATTTGACGAAATCGTCCCCCTTTCGTCGATTTTGCCCTTCGACGAAATCGGCGAACTTGAGACGATTTCGTCGAAATCGGGACGATTTCGTCCCGACGACGTCGACGGCCCAAAAACGGCCGCGATGCTCAAAATTTATTTAAAATTCACCTAAAAAGCATGTAAATTCAACTTAAACCATTCTAAGCTAAGTTTAGACTCTTACCCGTAGCCCGCGTCGGACCTCTGTCGATCTGTGCGCTGTCTCCACCATTTTTGCTTGCAGAGCTCTAAAAACCAGAAAAATGAACAATAAAATGAATTAGGGTTTTACCCTATTTTTCTTAATTTTATTCAAAACACAATTAAAAACATTTTAAAATTTTGCTTTTCCGTGTTTTTACCTCAAACGTTCGATTTGGGTAAAAACACGGAGGGGGCACCATAGTAAGTCGTCGTACGATTCGACCAAGAATCGTCGCCTAAAAATGGGAATAATTTTTGCTTTCTCGTAGATCGAGAAGAACTCATCTTTAACGCATTTTCTTCGAAAAATTCGCTAAAGAGGGGGCAAAATGTAGCACCCTAAAATTGGCGCAGTAAAACCTTAATAATTACAATTACTCTAGTAAATAATTCAAATTCAAATTTTAACCTCCAAAACCGCTCCCAAACCGTCGCTTAATCCGTTTCCTCGTTTCCCATGCCATTTTTAGAGTTTGTTTTGACCGTTTGACGATATCGTCGCCGATCAGACGATATCGCCTCAGATCGGACGATTTCGTCTCGGGCTAGGACGTCCGGACGATCTTGTCCCAAAATTGATTTTTCACAATTAGTCTCTGTTCCAACGGCGTCTCTAATCCGGGCAGAAGCGTGTCTCGCACCGTTAGAGACCCTCCCCATTGGAGATCTCCCAAATAGGGATGATCTCCAACCTCCTAACCTCCCTCCTAAGCCTATTTAATCCTAGGCCCTCCCCTTAGCATCCCCCTGGCTGAAATTCCCTGTAACTCGAATTCTACACACACTAGACATCCTAAATTACTATTTGCACTTGTTCTATCCAAATTTTGTTGCAGGTACCTTAGTATTTTTCAGCCGGAGCAAGCTTACATCGTCGCAGACGATCCTGTTCAGATCGGAGGCGATCCTGTCGAATCAGAGACGATTTCTCGCATCCAGATGATTTTGACTACAATCACCATTGGGGGCAATCAGTGCCCAGAGTTTGCATTTTCCTCTTTTCAATCTATTGTTTTATTCTGCAATTAGCTAGTTTATTTATTATTTTCTGCTATTCTGCATTTTGGAGTTCACCCATGTAGCTTTAAATGCATAATTAAGTCACCAATTGTCATTAAGTCATTGTAGTGTACTCGTATTTTGTTTATTATCATCATTTTAATGTTATTCCTATTATTCTACATCATTGCCCTCTGTTAGAATAGTTGCATTTTCTGCATTTTGTGTCTACTTCTCTGATTGCAGGTCTCTGACGAATTCGTCTGACGAATTCGTCAAATCTCAGACGATCTTGTCTGATAGCAGACGATCCTGTCAAATCAGAGGCGATCCTGACTGCTTCAAGAATCAGAATCTTCATCAGACATCCGGATCAGGTATGACTCTTTAATCTTGCCTTTTCTCTCTGTTTTTTGTCCTAATTTGTTCTTCTGTATTCATTTAATCTGCATCTTCATATAGAGCAATTTAGATTCATTTGGCCAAACCTAGGACTTGAATGTTTAAGGATAAAACTGAACACATAAAACACATTCCCAACCTAGGCGTGGAAACTGCCATTCAAACGTTTCCTGGTGAACCCACCATCCGTCGAAAAATCACCATAATACACCTCCCTCGAGAGGCGGGACCTTCGCAAGGCCTCTCAGTCCGAGGTACCGTGCCATCCTTTTCCCATCCTCCTTCCGGGCACGGATCCTATAGCCTGAAGGTAAGGATGTGAAAAATTTGGAGCGATACACCTTGCATTACCAGCTACACCCCTTGCATCAGCTCCCCCCAGTGATCAATACATGACCATAATTGATACAATGAAGACACTGTCAAATGAAATGGCATCCATGAAAAAGAGAGAGGCTAAAAGGAATTTTTTTCCAAGGAGGTTCCCTCAAGTAACGAGAGATGCAGCATAATCAAGCAATAGGGGACAAGAGAGACCAAGCACGGTATATACAAATGAGACAGTGGAGGCCGAGGAGCCTCCCATTGATTCTAACTTTTGGTGTACTACATGTAACGATCCACATGGGGAAAGTTCGTGTATGATATACCAACATTATGTACAAAGTATACCAATTGAAAAGAGTAAAGAAAAAATGAAAGGCCATGTAAATATAATTAGAGAGAAGGACCACAACTTCATGATGCCTACAGTAGACCAGGTTTCAGTTTTGACAAGATCAGGTAAGAAACCACTACAAGTAGACCCTAAAGAGCTTCAACCATTGAATGTTTCCCCTGCTCCCAAGGAAGTTCCCAAAGAAACTCCTAAGGGAAGTCTCCCTTAGGAAAGAAAATATCAGTTTCCAACCAAAATTCAAGGGCAAGAAACACACAAAGAATTTATTCCTCGGGGGAAAATGAAACCCAAGAAAAGGCTAGGGAAAGGTTGAGTTTCCCCTTGCTGACAAAAAGGCAAAGAACTGAAGCTACCCGGGGATACAAAAATAAATATGAAACTTTTGCCAAAGAAAGAGAAAGGATAGTTGATTAACCTACATTCAGTATAGTAGAGGAAATGAAAAAGACTCCTTCTAAGGCAAGTATGTATGATGCTCTTCAAATCCCAGGTCAAATCGATCTCCTACAGGAATACCTAAGAATAATGAAAAATGGAGGTGGGACTGCATCATTTTCAAAAATGGTTCTAACGAAATTGACGTCTGCCACTGGTAAGAATAGGCCACCACCCTTTTATTTATCCCTTCAAATGGAAGGATGTGTTGTCCACAACTACATGATAGATTCAGGCACTGCTACCACTATGATACCCAAAGCAGTATGTGATATTATGGGAATGGATTACACTAGGAGTAGCACAGGTGTCCTATAGTTAGATGGTACTCCAGTAAAAACTATAGGAGTGATAAAGGATATTCCCATACGATTGCATAAAATGCCTCAGATGACAATCATACAAGAGGTAGTAGTCGTAGACTTGGAGCCCTATTTTGGTATGTGTCTATCCAGAGAGTTCACAACAAAGATAGGAGGATACTTATCCTTAGATTATTCTCATTTGGAGATACCTTTCAAAGGTAGAAGGGTCAAGATTTTTAATGAGAAACCATCGACGTTTCATGTAGAAAATATTGGTGAAATTGACCGTGTAAATATGATGACTGAAGAAACAATAGAAGATCTAATGGAAGAAACATTAGAAGAGCTCCAAGATGAGGATGAGTTTTCTCTAAAGAATTTTAATGCCATGATAGAAATAGAAATAGGAAACTATTCTATTGAGAAACCAAAAAGAAAATTGATACCCTCCCTAGAAAAAGATGGTTCTGTGAATCAATTATGGAAGCTTTTCTTTGATGGGGCTAGGTGCAAGAATGGAGCTGGTGCTGGAATAGTTTTGATTTCTCCCACCGGAGAGGAAAAGGTTTTCTCTTACAGGTTGACTTGGAGTTTCTCCAATAATGCAGCCAAATATGAGGCCCTGTTCATAGGGTTAAGAAAGGCTAAGAAATTGGGAATCAAATAGTTACTCATCTATGGAGATTTAGAACTTATTGTGAATCAAGTCACCAAAAAATGTATAAGTAAACAACATTATTTGAAGGCTTACATGAACAAAGTGTGGGATCTCTTAGAGGCATTTGAGGCCCTAAATATAAAGTTTATCCCTAGAGAACAAAATACCCACGCAGATTTGTTAGCTTCAGTGGGAGATAATTTTTGTCCTGTAAGTAATGTTATTCAGAAGTCTAAAACTGTTAGACTTATATACAGGCCTTCAGTTCCTGATAAAAATATTTTCTGGCAAGTTTTTGAAAATGATGAACAAATACTGGATTTCTTAATCCATGAAATGAATTACTCAACCAACCGAGATCTGCAGGATGAAGAGGAAGAGGATATTATTCAGTTAAAAAACAATCATATTTGTAAGGGTCTCATCACCCCTGAAAGCCTATTTGATAACAATGATAGAGCAGTTGGCCGGAAAATCAAGGTCGATAAAAGAAGATACAAAGATGTAGAGTTGGATCCAAGCAAAATGATTAAGGTTGGAATCAGTTGTATAGAAGAGGAAGTGAACCGGATCAGATAATTGTGTAAAAAATTCCCTGACATCATAGCTTGGGTGTATAGTGATCTAAAAGTGTACAATAAAGATGTTATTCAACATACCATAGAATCAAAAGAAGGAGCTAAGCCTTTTAGGCAAAAGCAAAGACCAGTGAATCCAAAGATAGAATCTTTGATGAAACAAGAACTGCTAAAACTCCTTCAAGCTAAAATAGTATACCCTGTTAAACACTCCACCTGGGTGGCAAACTTGGTACTAGTCAGGAAGAAAAATGGAGATATTAGATTGTGTGTAGATTTCAAAAATCTGAATAGAGCATCACTCAAATATCATTACCCGCTACCTCAGATTGACCAAATGCTACACACAGTTGCAGGAGTTATGCAGCTCTTACAGTTAGAAGAACAAAGAGAGCAATCATACAATCACAATCAGAAGCATATGGTAGATACTGAAGGATGGTTCAACAAAAAGACAACTGCCAAAAAATTTAGAGTGGGAGACTTGGTTTTGAAATGGAATGTAAAGAAAGCTAATCCAGGTAACCATGATAAATTCTATGCTTTTTGGGAGGGACCATTTGAAATTGTTTCAAAGAAACAGTTCAATGCTTTCGAGTTGAAAGATCAATATGGATTGGTTCTTCCCATCATGGTGAATGCATTTCACCTAAAGTTATATTTCTGTTGAGAAAGCAAAAAATGAATTATATGTACACTATAATATAAGTATATTCAGACAATATTTGTAAATATTACCATTTTTTGGCCTTAACAAAAAATTTCAGTCGTAGCCAATCAGAAGTCGACATTTTTTTTGAATAGAGATACTAAGGTATAAAGGGAGTTTTGACGAGGTAATGTTCACATTTAATCTAAGTGCATTTTCCTATGTTCTTTGTCTTTATCTGAAAGATTCTTTTTACAACTGCATTGTTGACTCCGTTTCCCAATGGATGAAGGCCTGGTTCAAAATTTTTGCAAGAAAAAAATCCCCCGGAAGGCGCCAAGAATGTTAGTCAAAAAGTGACTAACTACAGAAAAATAGTTGATGCACCTTTTTGCATATTTTCCAAGAAGACCAAAGTGGCCCATATGCTAAAGATCAAAGAAAAAGTAAAACACCGCAAGAAGGAAAAAGTGTCACGATATCGCGACATGTTGCATTTTCGTGGGAAAAAGCAAAGAGAAAGAGCAAGGAGGTAAAAGTGTCACGATATCGCGACATGTATTTTTGCGGCTAAGAGCAACAAAAGGGAGCAAGGAGGTAAAAGTGTCGCGATATCGTGACATGTATTTTCACGGCTAAGAGCAAAAAAAGGGAGCAAGGAGGTAAAAGTGTCGCGATATTGTGACATGTTGTATTTTTGCGGCTAAGAGCAACAAAAGGGAACAAGGAGGCAAAAGTTTCACGATATCGCGACATGTATTTTCACGGCTAAGAGCAAAAAAAGGGAGAAAGGAGGCAAAAGTGTCATGATATCATGACATGTTGTATTTTCGGGGCTAAGAGCAACAAAAGGGAGCAAGGAGGCAAAAGTGTCGCGATATTGCGACATGTTGCATTTTCGTAGCTAAGAGCAACAAAAGGAAGCAAGGAGGAAAAAGTGTCGCAATATCGCGATATGTTGCATTTTCATGGCTAAGAGCAACAAAAGAGAACAAAGAGGCAAAAGTGTCGTGATATCGCGACATGTTGCCTTTTCGCGAGCAAAAGCAAAGAGAAAGAGCAAGGAAGAGACGAATGTCACGATTTCGTGACGTCTCATTTTCACGGCTGGAAGCGGCAGAAGAGCAAAGCAAGATACGGATGTCACGATTTTGTGACATGTCTCTTTTTTGTGGCGAGAGGTAGAAAAAGAGCAAAGTAAGAGACGAATGTCACGATTTCACGACATGTCTCATTTTCGTGGCTGGAAGCGGCATAAGAGCAAAGTAAGAGACGGACGTCGCAATTTTGCGACGTCTCATTTTCGTGACTGGAAGTGGTAGAAGAGCAAAACAAGAGATGAATGTCGTGATTTCGTGACATGTCTCATTTTCACGGTTGGAGGTGGCAAAAGAGCAAAGTAAGGAAAGAATGTCGCAATTTCACGACACACCAGCTGTAAAGGAATAAAATGTATTTTTGGCAATCAAAGGCATGCACTGACACCAAGAAGTGATTTCTGACATGATTATCAAAAATCTAGGATGGAGCAGGCTTGCCAGATGATTGAAAATATGACAGGCTCATCTAGAATCTAATCTGCAGAGAAGATATCTAATTCATAGAAGACTTGTTGTGTATTATTAGAAACTACAAATGATTGCTTGTAAAATAGTAATATGTACTTAGAAAAATATACTCTTTTAGGATATATCTACAGGTGAGCGACTCCAGAAAAAGGGTCTGCTCTTGGACGTTTACAAGCTTGATGTACATGTACTGGATTACAAGCAATAAAAGATTTCTTCTTTTGGTTGCAAGTGTATGTATCTGGTGTTTTAACTTTTATTCATTCTAAGTTTTATAATGTATCTATTCTGAAATCTGGACTGTGCACGTATAAATATTGTTTCTAGAGTTGAACATTAAAAGATATTTACATGCTTTTAGACGAACATCTAAAAGTCACACTCAAGAATTCATGTTTTCTATAAAGAAGATATAAAGAAAACTCTGAAAGTAGTAATCTGCATCATCAATGTTTGTTGTTGTCCAATCTGTATCATGAGAAAAGTTTCTAGCTTAGGCTATATTTCCCTTATCTCTTGTTCCCATTTTCTCTAAAAAACTCAAAGGAAGCAGCCTTCTCTAGAGACTAGGTAGATCTCAAGCAAGATCTGTCTATTCAATGTTGGCAAAGTCTAAGGCGCAACACTATTAACCGAAGGTAGATTTTGTTCCAACAAGTTCTATGTCCTTTAATCAATCAATTATAAATAATAATCAATTAAATATAAATGTTGATCAATTAAATACAAATGTTGATCAATAAAATATAAATATTATTCCACTAAATGCAAACCTTAATCAACACACTCTAGATCTTAATGCATCAAATGCCAATTATATCAACTCTATTACTATCACTACTCCCATAGGTAGTGGGGCACCAAATGTGCCATTATCTTTGGGATATCCTACCTCTTTGCCTCCACTAGACGAGTTGTTAAGGGGTAATGTAAGTTGCCCCACATCTCAAAAACCAAGTAAAACTTATGTCCATAACTTAAATCCACCTCATAATGTTTCAATTTCAAATCCTTTCATTAACCACTCTTCTTCTAATTTCATATATTTTGATAGGGATAGAGTTGTGTACCATACTTTAGTAGCCAAAGTTTGGTTGGATAAATATAAATGTAGACACAAAAAATTGACCCACTTTAGTGGGCAATCTTCCTTTCCCCCCTAAGAGGCTTCCAACACTTGCCCAAGGCATGAGATAGGCTCCTTTCCCTTTGTTTCTCCTTTTTTCCTCCTCCATGCGAAATGACACCCGATTAAGATGGGGCACGGATTTGCATAGGCGAAGTCACAGTCAACCGATATGGGGCGTGGCTTTATATTTTTTTGAGGGTTTCTCCCATAGAAACGCCAATTCTTGTAGCTGGTATGTTTTGGCATCGACCATCCTGGGTTTTTCCCACTCTTTTCATCTTCGAGCTCGCTATAAAGGAGGGTTTAATCCCTCATTTTGGAGACATGAATTGTAACATGATTTCTATATGTGATTATTATAACATGCTCATTTTATATCTACTTCCTATTCTTATACAAGCAAGCTATCACTTAAGTGCAAACTTTATCTTTTGTTGCATTGATTTGATTTGTTGTTTGCTCTAGTGGATTCGTGTCGTAGCCCGAAGGAGAGATTAACTACTCTAAGGTCTCTATCCTTTTACATACTTCTACAACATTCACTAGGTGTTTTTATTTGGTTTAATACATCTACATTACATTTCACATTCTGTTTTATTATTTTCATGTCTCAAGCAAAGTCGCGTCTGGTATTAACAGGGCACGATATCATAGACTCGAACTTAGGGTTCTTTTTCTGTAGAGGTAAAATCGTGCCCGATCTAGACAGGATATAACTTTACCCTTTGTGTTGTCACACCTGCTCTCTGAGGATAACAACTTTTCCTAGATTCAATCTAGGGGAAATATGATATTTCCAGTTGCATGGTAGCATTTTAGACTACATTCAGATCATATTTGCATATTCCGTATTCTGTTTGTATTCTGCTGCATTATTGTTTTATGATTAATATCCAAAGGTCAATTTCTCCTTTTGTTCTTAAAGGTCATCTAAAAGGACCTAGGGGGCTTGAATGTTGCACCTCCAAGAATTCTTGTATAGTGGCCTAAGCAGGCCCCCTAACACTAATTCCATTTTCAAGTGTTTCTTGAGTTATCTTGTAGGAACAAGAATTATTGACATTATTGGACAAAAGGACAAAAGCTTGGATCAACCATCGATTAAGATAAGTGTTCCCATTAAAATATAGGCTATTTGCAGAGTGCTTATAATTATGTTTCAAACCCTAGATATGATATTATAGAAATATATTTAATTAATTTCTAGGTATTAAAATATAACAACATATAGTGTGCATCTAGGGTTAATTCTGTTTGTGCATTCTTTCTTGAGCCCTTGCTCAAAGGTTATTTTATTTAAAGCCCTAGGTTAGAAATTATTCAAAGAAAGAATCATTCAAGGGTTAGATCTTGTATTCCTGCATTCTGTATTTCTACATTGTCCTTTATCTTTTATAGCATAGATCTATAAAGGCCAAATCTAGGTGTTTGTCTTGAAAGTAAACACATAAAAAATTTCTAAAATTCCTGAGGACTTGGAGCGAGTCCTTAAAACATTCCTGGTGAACTCTTCCCCCTAGCACCAAGTGTAGAGAATAACACAACCCTCACATTTCACCCCATAAGGCTTTCTATCTTTGCAGATCAAGCCTTTTGGGAATTATATACGGTAGGGTAGTTTTTATCCTCTACATCTTTGGTGAACCCGATGTGAACACCTCCTTTCCCTTTTAAAACATTAATCAAGATCATTAATTTTGCTTGTGTGTGATTGAAAACATTTAATAACATTATTAGAACCCCTATGTTAGTGTTTTCCTCCATTTATCTTCACTCCTTCTAATGGATCCTTTCCTTAGAAGTCAGCAAAGATAGCTGGAATCTGATTATGTTCCTCCAAAATATGATCATATTGATAGGGAAGACCTTAATGTAGATCTAGAAGAGCATAATGACATGGATATGGAAACTGATATAAATTTTGATCCTTATGGAAACTGATATAAATTTTTATCCTCATGAAACCCCAAATATGTCACTAATAGCCTACAACAAAATATAATACTCCAAAAAACTTCTCAATGGAATTTTACAAGGATTAACATATCTATGGAAGCAGTTTCTAAGAAAATTTTAGAAGCCAAGGTAGTTGATTTACCTCCCGTAAGATAACCAAATACTATAGCTCACTGGTATAAAGTAGGTCAATATTATGCATATCATAGAGTAGAAGGACATTGGATAAATTCTTGTATGAAATTGAAGCATGTGGTTTAGGATTTGATTGATGCAGGGTGTATTGATTTGAGGAATGCTAAAATGCTGAACAATCAAATTCCCACTCAACAAGCTCCAACTACTAATCAAGGCATGGGAATATTTAAATATCCACTGTCAAAACATGACCAACAAATGGCAAACGAGGTGGCTCAAACAATGAGCCCCCATGCTACAATAATGTGGTCGACATGGTTGGAATAACCACAAGGAAACAAGCTCATAATCAACATAATCAACAAGGACAAGGTTTAGTATCGTATCCCAGCTCAGTTTTAAAGAAAAATAAAAAAAAGGATTCAACTACAAGGATTCCACCATTAGTGTTGAAACCACAATCTAAGATTTCATTTTATCTTCAAAAATAATTAGCTAATGCTCCAACAAAGATATCAGTTTTAGAACATCTGCAAACCTCTCCTTATCATGGAAATACTTTGATGGAATTTTTAAAGCAGCAATCGATTTGTCCAGATATTTTCCCTGATGCCATAGTTGATGTCGTAGGTTCTTTTGGGATACATCATGTTTCATTCTTAGATGATGATAAACCTTCCTCAAATTCAGATGGAGATTCTTTACTTTACATCACTACACTTATTGGGGATACCCTTATCAAATGAGTCTTGATTGACAATGGCTCCTCCCTCAATTTGTGTACATATCAATTCTTTAATTTTTTTTTTAGCTTTCAACAATGAGTCCCAAGAGGCTTGTGGTGTCGTTTCTCTTTCCCTCAAAGTTGGACCTAAAATATTGGATATTTTATTCTATGTGGTACATTATCTTGCATCTTTTAATATTCTTCTTGGGCGTCCTTGGATCCATGCAATGAAGGCCGTCCCTTCTACTCTTCATCAATATCTCAAATTTGAATATGGTAATCAAGTTATCACCATTCCGGGTGATCCTCAACCATTTGAATTTTGTTCAAATATAGAGTTAGCTGAATCTGAAGTCAATTCATGTCCTTCTATTTCTTCAAAAATTTCACCATGTTACTCATCTCAAATCTTAAAATATTTTTAAAGTATAAAAGTGAGTGAGGAACATACCTCCAATTGGTCATCTATGGATCATGATAATAAGTTTCTTCAAAAACCTCTTCTGGATATGGCTAAGCTACCACCTTCATCTAGAACCATGGGCTTGCCCCATAAGAAAGGTGATATTGTACACTTTCGCACATGTAGATTTATCTTTAGAGGAACTACCTTTGAAGAAAGGATTCATGGTAGCAACCCCTCTCCTAGTGAGCGCTCTTTTTGTCAATGTTACCTCACTAATGATTACCCTCTTCCTAAGAAGATCCTATCTAGTATGGGATATGTAGGTAAATATTTGGGACCACAATAGAAGGGCATTCAAGAACCCTTGGATGTTGAGATTTGGCCTGGGACATGTGGCATAGGTTTTATACATAATAAAAACCAACGTTTACCATTTAAGGATGATGACCATATTATAACTTATGTAGAATATATGGATTATCATAATTTAGCAAAGAATAAGAATAAAACTAAAAATGATGCTTCTCCTTTTTCTTCAAAAATATTGTTTTGTAATATGGTTGGTTCTATTCATTCTAACAATGGATCTGCTATTTTAAAAGAAAATCATGATTTGTTATGTGATGTTTCTTATGTTAAAGATAACGGTGTTGTTAAAAAATTTAATGACTACTGTACCATGATTATCAAAAGAGAAGTCTTAGAGGAATTATTCTATAGTTTTCATTACCAAAATGACATCCTTTTTGGGAATATCATCAACCTGATAGATCATGGTACACTTAATCATTATAATAAGATAAATGGTGTATTTAGATTTTGCGTTGAGTATAAATCTGATCACTTAAAATATATAAAAAATTATCATATTAGCTACATTTGCATCCACCTGCCTGCTCATATTGCATCGTTGCCTGTCATACTTGCATGATTGCTTGAAATCTAAAATAACTTACATAATTGCATGTCATACAATTGTATGGTTGATTGTTCATGACTTCTTGATCATGTAGATTTTCGGGGATCTTGTGACAATGGCACGTGATGATACCTAGTTAGGTCATAGCTCACATGCATTGCACCATCACTAGGACTTTGATGCCTAGCGAGATCCCCAAATTGGAATTCTTCTTTTATATTTTCTTTGATGTTGTTTCTTTCCCCTTATTTTATCTTTCTCTTTTAAATACATAACTTTATTTTATTCTTCTCTTCGACCTCTTTTTCATATTAGCATGCACTCATAGTGTCCTCTGTATTATCAAAACCCCTATCTAGGATAGCACTTGAAAAATTTCATATTACATCCCACATGGGATACTTGTACATCCTAGCGGTGAAGAACACAAGCTTATACTGAGAGGGGGGGTGAACAGTATAAGAACCCTTTTCCTTTTTTATTTCAATTCAATATTATGTAGTGTATAAATAGTGGTATCAATAGTAGTAATCAAAGCAATGCATCAAACACCATACATAATTAAGACACCATAATTTACGTGGTTCACCCTATGTGGGATACTCCATGAAGAAAATATTTTACTAAAATTTTCTCAATAAATCTCTTTGGGAATACTTTTGAATTATAATGTTTATGGACCTCTGTCCAAAGGAGATGTTGATCCCCTAATCTCAAGTTTGTGGATCTCTTCCATAGGAGAACTCTTTCCCCTTCTGCTATGGCTAGTGACCTTATATAAGACTTTGTCTCTCTGCTGCACTAACTGGTGGATCTCTCTCCACTTGAAGACTCCTCACTTAGATCTATCTTCAATTGTCCTGACTGTTGGATCTCTATCCATTGAGACTTTGTACTCTATACTTTGTCACCTCCAAAGCTTTGTCTCAATAGTTTCACTTAGAACCTTCTCAAATCTGCTCAACAAGCTCACTCAGAACTTGTCCAAATTTGCTCAACATGTCCACATAGAACCTACTCAAATCTTCTCAATAGGTCCACATAGAACCTGTCCAAATCTGCTCAACAAGTCCTCTCTAGGACTTGCTCAAATATGCTCAATAAGTCCTCTCTAGGATGTGCTCAAATCTGCATAGCAAGATTCCACAAAAGCTTACTCAAAATAAGTCCACAAGCCTTCGAAAAGACTTGTCTCAAATATTCTTAACAAGCTCACACAGAACTTGTCCAATCTCATAGAATCATAAAGAGAATTGTTAGAGACTCAATATATTTTATACTTAATGTTCAATCAATATCTCAACTCAATATCATAGAAGCATAAAGAGAATTTTTAGAGACTCAATATGTTCTATAATAAAATACCAATCTCAACTCAAATCAATCTCATAGAAGCATAAAGAGAATTGTTAGAGACTCTATATGTTCTATACTCAAATCCCAATCTCAACTCAAATCAATTTCATAGAAGCATAAAGAGAATTGTTAGAGACTCTATATGTTCTATTCTCAAATCTCAATATCAACTCAAATCAAGAATATAGAATAGTTTGTTTTATGGAACTTGAACAACCACATGCATCCACTTGACTAGGCTCAATCAACTCAACTCAAACAAGCACCTCAATGAACAATCCTTTCTCACAAACCCTAGTCCAAGCATGTATCAATCAACTCAAAATGTTTCCAATAATGATCAACAACAAATCTCACATAACAATGATACTCATGTTCTCTTCTAACTCAAGTTCAAGTTCTTTGCACAACCAATGGGCAAAGAACTTCCAATGAAGATGAAGAAGCCTCTTTGGAAATATTCCACAATCACAATATTCTTTTTCCAATCTTCACAAGGATTAGAAGATCACAAAATAATAAACATTACTCCACTTCACAATTATATTATGTTGGCAATTTTGGGTACCTTGGGTACATTGCCTTTGCTCAAGTATAGTAGTTGTCATTGATGTCAAAGAAGTTCTTGAAGCAATTTGATTTGATGTCAAGGAATTTGTTTTGTTGAAGATTATTCAGAGCATGGACAGTGAGTTTCTAGGAAGTTCTTAGTAGCCCTTTTGCAAAAGATCAAGAAAAAGACAAGTAAGAAAAAGTTTGCAGCAGGATGGAAAAACTGTCATGATTTCGCGACATGTTTGAGGAGAGAGAAAGTGTCGGCAAAACTGTCATGATTTCGTGACATGTTTGAGGAGAGAGAAAGTTTTGGCAAAACTATCATGATTTTGCGACATGCTGGAAGAAAGA
This sequence comes from Wollemia nobilis, assembly GCA_028583015.1. NCBI lineage: Eukaryota > Viridiplantae > Streptophyta > Pinopsida > Araucariales > Araucariaceae > Wollemia > Wollemia nobilis. The sequence goes on from JAQPPZ010000995.1 coordinate 975,916, forward strand.
GAAGAAGCTAGCAAAACTATCGTGATTTCGCGACATGTTGGCAGAGAAGCAGAGCAAGATGGAAAGTGTCGTGATTTCGTGACATGTCGCATTTTCGTGACTCGGAAAGTGTAGGAAGGCAGAAAAGGAAAAGTGTCATGATTTCATGACACATTGCCAGGAAGGTTGTACGAACGAGAAAGTGTCATGATTTCATGACATAATGCAGAAGAGAGAGTCCGTAGTGTGAGTTGTCATGATTTCATGACTAGATCGAAGAGAGAGAAAGTTATTTAGGAACTGTCGCAATTTCGCGACATGATGCAAAGTTCCAAGTGAGAACTGTCGCATTTTCGCGACATGCTGTAGAGGTCAAGGTGAGGACTGTCATGATTTTGTGACATGCTAAAAATCTTGAAGAGAGAACTGTCACAATTTCGTGACACACAACAAAGAGGAAGAGTCTGAAATGAGAAGCGTCACGATTTCACGACAGGCTACAAAGAAGTTGTACGGATGCAGAAAGCGTCGCGATTTCATGATAGGTTGAGATGGCAACTTGTAGTTGGAGAAAGTGTCACGATTTTGTGACAGAAACAGTTAGCAAGTCTTCAATAGAAGAAGCGTCATGATTTTGCAACGAATTGAAGAAGGAAGAGCTCGAAGGCGAAAGCGTCACGATTTCGTGACATGTTTCGTTTTCGCTAGTGCAAGCAAAGAAGAAGGCCATGAAGTCTTAAGGGTCACGATTTCGTGACAGAGTTGGACATGACATCAGTAAAAGCAGATGTGTCATGATTTCATGACAAAAGCAGAGAAGAAGGCAATGAAGACTAAAGTGTCGTGTTTTCATGACAGGAGTGAAGATGACGTCAGAAAAAGACAAAAGTGTCATGATTTCACGACAAGGACATTGTCAAGGCAGGAAAAATCAAAAGTGTCACAATAACGCGACAAAAGCCATAAGGTAATGTATGGTTGCAAAAATGTCACGATATCACGACATGTTGTAGTTTCGTGACAGAAGCTACAGGTGAGTTCCAGAGGTGGTTGAAGGATAGAGTTAACTTTGAGCCGACAAAGTTAAATTTGGGCTGACGTAATTTAGGGCATGCAACTGACAGAGTTAGGGTTTGCATTTGCATAACAACCGAATAAGATCAAGGTTTTGATCTTAAAAGTATTGCTATAAAAGGAGGGTTGTTTGAAGAGTTTGATTATCAATCGAAGTGTGCGTTCGAAGTGTGACTTTCACAGAAGTAGAGTGCGAGGAGAAGTTCGATCATCGAGGAGCAGAGTGTACGAAGACAGTGCTGCTGTGTTTGCACAGAGATGCATAAGTGGATGTTTGATCAAGTGCTGTAATTACGCAGAGGTGCAAGTTTCGAGGACATTAGTGCCAGACCGAAGGACTATGTTTGGTGCAGATAAGAGGACCAGATTTGGAGGTGAAAGAGTTGAGGACAAAGGTCTCCATCCAGAGCAAGGAAGACATGTGTCTTTTATGGATATATTTCCACTTGCTAAGGGCAGCAGAGACAGAGGTCTTCTAGAGGATCACCAGTTAGAGCAGAGCTAGGGGAAGGTATCTCCTTTGGGTTGGTGCCCATAAACTTTGTAATCGGGAAAGATTTCCCAGAATTTGAGGTGATAAAATTTAGTGAAAAATTTTATCCATGGAGTAGCCCGCGTTGGGTGAACCACGTAAATTGTTGTGTCTCTTTTGTGAATGGTGTTTTTGTGCATTGCTTTGTTTACTGCTTTTGATACTACTTTCTATAACTGCATAATATTGAATTGCAAGTTGAATTGAAAGAAAAAGTAGAAAGCGGTCTTATACTATTCACCCCCCCTCTCAGTATAAGTTTGTGTTCTTCATATTCACCAAGGCTTTTAATTAGAAAACCTTCTTAAGAATTAATGCACAACTTCCTTATCACTCCTAAAACCACTTGTACCATAAAATAAAATAAATCAAATAATTGCATAACCTTGTCACTCCACAAACCACTTATACCATAAAATAAATCAAATATTTTATATCCTTCCTTTCAACACTTTTGCACTCAAAAATAATAACAAAGCTTTCTTAGGCAATATCTCTGTAGACACCAAAACAACACCAATCCGATTATGTGACTACAAGCATCGATCGAATTGGCATACATACCCCCTAGGGCGGCCTCCAGAGGTTAAACAGTGGTCCTAACCACTCCCAAATTAGTTTTGGAAGGTCAGAGGTCAATTTTGCACCTTTTAAGCACTTTTCTCCCTATTCGTCCCACCTTGGGACTATTAGAATCCTATTCGTCCCACCCCGGGACAATTAGCAGCAATCGCTCCAAGGTGGGATGATTAGCAGGTTTGACTGGAAAAAGTCAAACCTTGACAAATGGCAGCCCAAATCCACCACATAACTCTGCCTTCAAGGCATGCAATTGCGAGGGATAGTTTCAAATCAGAGAGACTTCAGTCAAGCCTGCCCTGATCATGGAGACCTCATTCAAGAAGTCCCTAAATCAGGGAGGAATATTCTCTCCCCCAAAGAGGCATAAGGAGCCAAGTGGCACCCTTGCATGCGCATTCAAAGGAGATCCTTAGGTATATAAAAAGGTGAGCCTCCTCATCCCAAAGGGAGAACAGAGCTTGGAGCATTTGGAGCAACTAAGTGCTGCTGAACTATACCCTCATTCCTCTTTGTGCTTCCTACATCCCAAATTTCTCTTTTGGAAGAGAGGTTATCGGGTGAACACTAGGAATGCAATATATACCCAAAACCCAAGAAATCAGCCATAAACCCACCCCAAAATTGTTAACACAACCCCATAGGAGGTTTTTGACCCATCCCACTTGGATTGGTGTCAAAAATAGGCCCTAAACGATGGACTTCTGCTGCAGTCCTAATCGCCCCACCTCGGAGTGATTAGAAATATATGCATGATTTATTTACTGTTATTTTTGCATGCTCTCTTATTTAATGTACTTATGCTGTTGTTCAAGTTTCATTGTTTTCTGACATGATTTGACCTAGTTTATGTCATTTTTATGCGTTTACTAACCTACAGGGAGTGCCTTCGAATACAGGATGAATTGGGTAGAATATTCCAAATATGACCTTTTGGGTCATCTCAAAATACTGTTTTTAGTCTAACCACAAGTTTTCAAGAGATTTTAAGGCCTTTGGATAGGACATTTGCAAGGTCACTTTTTACAAGTTTTATGACAGTCCCCAGCGTCCCACCCCGGAGCGATTAGAAATATGTGCATGATTGCCTTACAATTATTTTTGCAATATGTCCCATATGATATCCTAATGCTTATGTTAAAGTTTCATTGCATTCTGACATGATTTGACTATAGTTTTATCATTTTATGTGTTAACTAGCTTGTAGGGTGCCCCTGTCACATATAGGAAAATTTGGGTAGGATAGGCAAATTATGAGCATCTGGGTAGTCTTAAAATAAAATATAATGCCTAACCTATGATTTTTAGGTGATTTTTATGAGCTTAGGTGGGACATTGGAGCGCTCACCTTGGAGAGGCCCCCCGACGGGTAAACACGCATAATGGGGCCGTTCGACGTCGCTTCGATGCAAAATTAGATGATACCAATTCTAGAAGTTGTCCTTTATATTCATATGCCATTCTATAATCAATTTATCAACCTTATCACCGATATCCCGCAAGCGCCCGTTGGAGGCCTTGGGGATTGCATGTCTTTCGGGATACACATATGCTATTAATGATTTGTTGTCTTTATGTACACATGATATAACCACTAGGAATACTATAGGGGAATAAAGGAATGATGAACACATGGACACAAGCAGTGGCAACTTTTGGCTTGCCCACTTCAAATGTGGGCACACAGAAGACCCTGGAAGCGTATCGTCTGATCTTGTTCTTTCAGGCATCCATTAATGTAACAAATTGTATCAAATGTTCTAAGACCTAGAGGGGGGGATGTATTGTAATCGAATTAAAAGAAATATCAATAAAGGAGGCCCCACTTTTGTTTTTCTCACATTTTGTTTATGCGTCATTCCCTTCATGCATTGCTTGTCGCATTTGTAGGACTTAGCATCTACATCCATTTTTTTTGCATCATATCTATACACCATCCTTTTATGCATTGATTTCAATGGTGATCATGGTGGGACCCTGTCCCCTGCTATTAAGATCAAGTTTTTGATCCAAATTTTATGGTTTTTCTTTGCAGGTGTTATGCATTCGGGCACTGGATGATTACTCATGCCACCCTGGGATGAATACATATTCGTCCCACCCTGTGATGAATGCAGACTTGCTATTCATCCCACCCCAGGACGATTAGAGCTCTATGCATTTTCTGAACATAAACTCAGAGGCAGCTGGTTTAGACAGAGAGGAGGTAGGTCTTCTGAATATCCTCTGTGTTTTTCTACTTTTTGTTCCTGCATTTTTCTGTTTTCTTTGCTTTATTTTCAGACACTTGAACAGAAAGGTTAAGTAGTTTATTTTCATTTCTTGCAATAAAAAAAATAAAAATAAAAACATAGAGTAAATTAAATGGAAAGAACTTGATTGGGAATGCATTTTTCTCTGGTTTGCATGCATGATACTTGCACAAATGACAAGTCCCCATTATAGGTTTCAGTTCTAGTTAGGTTTTGTGATTTCCTTTTTGCTACTAATTGTCCCTAAAAGATAAAATGTAATTTAAAGCATTGCATTAGTGAAAATCATCTTTTGCTGTATGTTTTCTTTCTTTACATGATTAAAAGGAACCACACACACCACCTAATAAAGTTAACATCAAGGAGTTGGTCTTAATACCCCAACACTTGATCAAGACCAATGGTGGATTTCATCACCACCTTGGCTTGGATTTTGCATACATATACCTTGATCGTGACTGTTGCTAGATGTAAATCCTGATGAAATTTGACCAAGTGTAGCGGGGGTGATTCCCTTTGCATGAGGATAAGTCTTCTATGGTAGGTGTCAAAAATAGAGCGATCCCCCTTCCATACCGCCTATGTTCCACTTACTGTTCTGCTCTCGCGTACCAATAGTTTCCCTCACGTAAGGGCGGGTATATTGAGAGGTTCGGTATAACGGCCTGGCAATGGTATATTGAAGGGGTGACCATTTTGGAGATACAAGAGCCCTCATTATGTATGTATAACAAAGTTTTGTTTACAAGATTTACACAACAAAAATCAAACACACTGAACCAGATCTAGGACACACATTTAATCTGCAAACAAGATAATTATTTCTTTGTTTGTGTGGTCCCCTTTTGTTTGGTATAGCATAAAAATTGTAAAGGAGATAAAAATATACGTATATTTTTAGAAGAACCACCACCATGGTGTATACTCGTAGCCAAGCCCAATCACGGTCAAAAGCTATGAAAAGTATACAAGGAGGCACAAGTCACATCCGTTATAGCCCCAAGGACTTGGTTATACCACCTTGGCAGCCTGACCCACAACATAGTCCACACTATGCCACTATAGAAAGGGACTATAGAGGCACCCCTTTGAGGGGCACTCCCGTTCAACATAGACCCTCTCAAGAGGAGTACACACACGGGAAGACCCCCTTAGACACTCATTATGAGTGGCCACTGCACGATGAAGCGCTAGAGCAACATATAGTTCATAAGGAGGGGCCACATGATTATATCATTCCCCTCCACCCCTCATTACTGTTAGAACTAATAGACCAAATTTAGAGTGCAAGGCTCTTCAGATAGGGCGAGCCAACTCCACCTGTCCCTTTCACATATATGAAAGGGAGCACGAGGAAAACCAGTATATTCCTCAAGAGCAATACACCACGCGAGAGTAATGTGCCTCTACACCTGCTGATTATCAAGATCACCTATTGAGTCCAAAGCCTCGGGTGAATGTCGCTAACATTGACAGAGGAAAGTGACCCATAGAGATCTTGGATCACCATGACCGAGATAGATGTGTAGGAGAGGCATCTAGGCCTCCTAGACCTAGGACAATGGAACAAATCGACTTGGCATTTGCCAAACATGCCACCCACCAAGTGCAAATCACGCAGCTTAGGCAAGATTAGCAACAGTTAGAACAACTGTATCATATTAACAAAGAGCGCATTTAGCGCTAGATGGATGAGTTTCTCTAGAACACTATGCATGAGAGGATTCTGACCCCTCGTATGCATAAGACAAAAATTTATGAGAGGCACAACCCCTTAGTATGAGACAGGTCTCCATGACCTTATCAAGCGTTGCCTCCAAGACCTCCTAGGCCTGAACAAGATGCCACTCCTAGAACCAATGATGGGCACCTTCCTAAGGCACCTGTCCATGTTTATAGGTCATGCCCAAAAACTCCTCACGAGGCCTATGAGGAATTTGAGTGAGAAGAAGAGCAGTCTAAAACACCCTACCAAGGCAGGGGGCACTATTTGGCTACCCCTCCATAGGCCTCAAGTTCCTCGCAATTCACAACGGGAACAAAACAAAGAGGAGGAAATCAAATCCTCAGATGCATACAAAGCACTGCTAGAGTGCTTAGAGTCTATGGAGAATAAGAATTAAGGGCCCCAAAAGCCCACCTTACGCCAACTCCGCAGTCACCCGGTACATCCTTTAGTTTCGGCACCCCCATACCCTGACCACTTCAAAAAGCCTCAATTGGCAATTTTTAGAGGGGATGAGGATGCCCAAGAGCACGTAACAAGGTTCTTGAGTCAATGCTTTGGCATTCAGGACAATGATGCATTGCTTCTGATAATGTTTATAACCACGTTCATAGGCCCTACCTTGGATTGGTTTACCCAGTTGTCGAAGGCATAACATCAATAATCTAGACCAGCTAGTGGACACGTTCTTTGAATGTTTTGCCTTCAACACCAAGAAGGCATCCTTAAATGACCTAGCTGGCCTTAAGTAGTATGATGATGAGACCATAGCCGCTTATGGGAATCGGTGGAGGACATTGCTTTCAAATCTATCTTACCTCCCTCCCATGGCCGACATGACTCAAATGTTTTCAAAGAGTTGCTTAAGGTCGATCTCCATGCTATTGCAGCTACAAAAATATGCCACCCTTGAAGAAGCCTTGGCACAAGCCAGGATAATTGAGGAGATCAAAATACAAGACGACAAGATTGCCAAGCCGCACAAGAAAGAGTGGACCAAAAATGCTAAAATTGGGCCCACACAATCGAAACCCGTCATGGTTAATTAGGTTGCCATAACCATACCAAAGCATGCACAAATGACACAACCCCCAAAGGCTAATTATCAGGTATTTCCTCTTGATAACTATGAAAAGGAAAATCATAAACAAGAGCAAAATCAACAACGTCGCCCTAGGAGACAATTCACACAATTCACGGAGTCTAGAGACTCCTTGTTTGATCACTTGTTCATGGAAAACCTGATAAACTTGCTAGAAAGTCAACTCATAGACCCCAACATGCCAAAAACCAAGGGCTATAGGGAAGACTTATATTGCAGATTTCACCGGCAAAAAGGACACAAAATCTCCACTTGTTGGAAATTCAAACACTTAGTGCAGGATTTGATAGACAACAAAATGCTCGTGGTAGATAATCCCATAGCACTGAGAAACCAATAGATGGAAGTCTTCAAAAACCCCCTACCTATCCATGATATGCAGGCAAAGACTTTACAAGTGAACTAGGTAACACAAAACTGCCCCATGCAAGGATACGTAGGGATGATAAGCATCGTGACATGAAACAAAAGATACCCAAACATAGCTACACCCACTGCAACTACAAGAGATGTTTCATCAACGTCACAACCCCTGCAAAACCCTACACAACCTCCCCCACCCAGACCAGTGGCCATGATTCAGACTAAACTTACTCAAAGTTTAAGGACCACGTCATCTAGGCTCTCCATTTATGAGCTCATCCAACAATTGCCACCCCATCGAGAGGCTCTGATGGAGATACTCAAAACCATTGAGCTACAACCCCATGAACCCAATTCTTTCAGCAACTTTGTGGGACATGTGAGACGATGCATAGAACCAGTCATAACCTTCAGGGAAGATGAACTAAAATCGGTGACTGGTGATATGGTGGATCCACCCCTACACGTCATTGCACGGGTCAACGAGATTCCATTCAAGAGGGTGTTGTTGGACACTAGCTTGTATAGCAACATAATCATGACAATGACATTAAAACACCTTAAGCTGCTAGCATCCCACATTGTGGCATCCACTTAAACTCTTTGAGCGTTCAACGACGCGTTATGCTCGATGGTTGGCACAATTGTCCTGCCCATTCAAGTAGGACAAAAGACCATTCCTACATTGTGTCACATACTTGAGGGTGATATGGCCTATAATATTTTGCTATGCTGGCCTTGGATCAGGGACATGAAGTGTGTCCCTTAGATAGCCCATCAATGCCTCAAATACACATATGAAGGGCAAGTACATGTAGTCCCAGTAGACTTAGAGCCCTTTAAGTTTTGGAATGCAGTGCAGTTGATGCTGCAATCGACCCTTCCATCGACACATTTGGACTTTCAATTGAATCCATCCACTCAGGGTCTGATTCTGCCTACATCCCCACTGTTGAGTCCCTCAACTCACCAACCTGGTCCATATTCGTTGTCTATTCCTTCACCCACGATGCCACCTATGGTGGCCATACCGAAGAACAACGAGAAGAAGCCCCTAGAGGAGGTACCACCATTAGTCTCAATCACCTCTACTGAAGAGTTGCCCAGCTGAATGGAAGTCGAGACACCTGGTTCACCCAACATGGAGTGGACTCAGGGAGAACTCCCATTCCCTCCCCCTCAACCATTGACGATTACCATTGAGATGGCCAATACGGGCCTGGGGGAGTATCTAGTGAGAAACGTTGTGGCAACACCCACGCTTGAATCCATGCAAAACATGGGGATACCTCGCCTCCCCATCAGTACTATCATCCTTCTAGGTGTATCGCTCCAAATTTTTCACACCCTTACCTTCAGGCTATAGGATCCATGCCCGAAAGGGGGATGTGAAAAGGATGGCGCGGTACCTCGGACTGAGAGGCCTTGCGAAGGTCCCGCCTCTCGAGGGAGGTGTATATTGGTGATTTTTCGACGGATGGTGGGTTCACCAGGAAACATTCAATGGCAGTTTCCACGCCTAGGTTGGGAATGTGTTTTATGTGTTCGTTTTAGCCTTAAGCATTCAAGTCCTAGGTTTGGCCAAAATGCGTCTAAGCTATTCTATATGAAGATGCAGATTAAATGAATACAAAAAATAGAATTAAGACAGAAAATAGAGAAATTAAAGAATATTAAAAGAAAATACCTGATCCGGATGTCTGATGAAGATTCTGATTCTTGAAGCAGTAGATCCGATCTAGATTTGACAGATCGTCTCGAGAATCGACAAGATCATCCGAGATCCGACGAATTCATTCGTGAGACCTGCAAACAGAGAAATAGGTGCAAAACATAGAAAATGCAACTATGCTAACAGAGGGAAACAATGTAAAATGACAGTAACAATATCAAACTGAAACTTATAAATAGAAACATGAATGCATTATACTGATTTAATAATAATTATGACTTAATTATGCATTTAATCTAGATGGGTGAACTCCAAAATGCAGAATAGCATAAAATACTGAATAAACTAGCTAATTACAGCATAAAACAACAGATTGAAAGATGAAGAAATGCAAACTTTAGGCACTGATTGCCTCAATGTTGACTGCAATCGAAATCGTCTCGCATTGGTACGAAATCGTCTTTGATTCGACAAGATCGCCTCCGATCTAAACAGGATCGTCAGCGACGATGTAAGCTTGCTTCGACTGAAAAACACTAAGGTACCTGCAACAAAATTGGTATAGAACTAATGCAAATATGAATTTGGGATGTCTTAACGTGTATGAAGTCGAGTTACAGAGAATTTCAGCCAAGGGGGTGCTAAGGGGAGGGCTTAGGATTAAATAGGCTTAGGAGGGAGGTTAGGAGGTTGGAGATCATCCCTATTTGGGAGATCTCCAATGGGGGAGGGTCTCTAACGATGCAGACACGCTTCTGCCCGGATTAGAGACCCGTTGGAACAGAAGCTAATTGTGCAAAATCAGTTTTGGGACAAGATCGTCTGGACGTCCTAGCCTAGACGAAATCGTCAGATCTGGGGCGATATCGTCTGATCGGCGACGATATCGTCAAACGGTCAAAACAAACTCTAAAAATGGCACGGGAAAGGGGGAAACGGATTACACGATGGTTAACGAGCGGTTTGGGAGGTTAAAATTTGAATTTAAATTATTTACTAGAGTAAATGTAATTATTAAGATTTCACTGCGCCAATTTTAGGGTGCTACATTTTGCCCCCTCTTTAGCGAATTTTTTGAAGAAAATGCGTTAAAGATGAGTTCTTCTCGATCTACGAGAAAGCAAAAATTATTCCCATTTTTAGGCGACGATTCTTGGTCGAATCGTACGATAGCTTACTATGGTGCCCCCTCCGTGTTTTTACCCAAATCGAACGTTTGAGGTAAAAACGCGAAAAGCAAAATTTTAAAATGTTTTTAATTATGTTTTGAATAAAATTAAGAAAAATAGGGTAAAACCCTAATTCATTTTTACTGTTCATTTTTCTGGTTTTAGAGCTCTGCAAGCAAAAATGGTGGAGACGGCGCACAGATCGACAGAGGTCCGACGCGGGCTACGGGTAAGAGTCTAAACTTAGTTTAGAATGCTTTAATTTGAATTTACATGCTTTTTAGGTGAATTTTAAATGAATTTTGAGCATCGCGGCCGTTTTTGGGCCGTCGACGTCGTCAGGACGAAATCGTCCCGATTTCGACGAAATCGTCTCAAGTTCGCCGATTTCATCTAAGGGCGAAATCGGCGAAAGGGGGACGATTTCATCAAATTAGGGACGATTTCAGCTTGCAAAATCGGAGACGATTGTGCTCAAATTTGGGACGATATCGTCCAATAGTGGACGATATCATCATTTGATAAAATTGAACTTATTTTAACTTGCATTATTAATCACTTGAGTTGTTATTAATGATTGTTATTGTTTTGTTGTTTATGTTGCAGAGAGGATTGCTAAAGAGCAGAGAATGGAAATATGGAGGTTTGAGAGATGACTTGGCCGCTCTAACACAGGCAGAGCGGGATCAGCTGGCACAAGCCGGCTTACAACATGTGGTAGAAATGCCACAAGTTTCTACAGACATGGGGCTACTGACAGCCCTAGCAGAGAGGTGGTATCCGGGTTCTTCCTATTTTTGGCTACCCATAGGGGAGATGACTCCCACACTAGAGGATGTATGGAGGATTCTGAGAATCCCCATACAAGGACGGTTGATCACTCCTACGGCCAATCAGGGCCATGCTATGATGCGGTTGTGTGGTGACCCGAGCTTCACCCTGGAGAAGGGCGGAGTGAACATCGAGGCATTGCGTCGATGCCCGGGGCATCTAGACTCACACAGGTTTTGGCCGGAGTGGTCGGTGGACTTCGCTGTGCCACCAGAGGGGTGAGGGTACCATGGATGCTGGTAGATGTGATCTACGACATGCGAGACCATGGTTACAGATTTTCTTGGGGAGCTTTGTGCTATGCCGGTTGTACAGGATCCCTGCATGGGGTCGTGTACAAGGGCGGCCGATGTCTAGTTATGACATCGCTCCTACAGGTTTGGTGCTGGGAGCACATTGTAGTGCAGAGGCCGATAGGGCTTCCTTTGATAGGGATTGATGGGGAGAGGCCCCGAGTTTTCTACTGGTGGCTCCGGAGAGGGTCACAACGATGGATTGACCTACCGATGTCCCGAAGACTACTGGATGACCTTGTCCCAGACAGATCACCTGGAGGCCATGGCGAGAGCACCCAGGGTGGGCCGAGGATGGACAGGAGCTAGCTCGCATCAGGCGAGTTTGCTGGCTGAGGATGGAGAGGGGAGAGGTGGAGCTCCACCGCTACGACCGAGTTTTGCGATAGTTCGGTCTACAGTAGGGGATCCCATCTCTCAAGGATTACGAGTTTTCTCGGACTGTCCGAGATAACACCATAGTGAGCAGGGCTCCAGACATGCAACGCTTCTGGAGTCAAGACTCGGACGATGCCCCCATTCAGCCAATGGATGGGGACGACGCAGGGGTAGCCGATGGCTACGATGCCTGGTACGTAGGCATCCGCCCTCCTCGGATGACGAGGGCTCAGGGTCCGATTCATGTAGTTGTGCGTCGGATAGGGAGGCGATGCCAGGCAGCTATGGAGGCGGCCCAGGGTCACAGGGAGAGAGCAGAGGAGGCCACAGGCGCAGGAGAGGCCACGACAAAGGGAGAGGAGGGAGGAGAGACCCCCTTCTCCATAGAGAGAGAGGCCACCATCGCCCGATAAGGGCAAGGGTGTCGACACTGGGGAGAGTAGCGAGACAACGACTCTCCGAGCGGAGACGATCCGTCTCCAGGCATAGGTGCAGACACTACAGGAGGAGGCTGCATGACATCGAGCTGAGGTGACACAGCTCAGAGATGAGATTGCATGCCTCGAGCACGGGGTGGAGGGGCGAGCACTAGGGAGCCGGCACGGTCGATTGCTCAAATCACTTTCTACTCAGGGCATCTACTATCCAGATGGTGCCAGAGGAGGATAGACTACCTGCCACTAACATTGCTGACCCTATCAGGATTGGGTCGTCGAGGACTTCTTCTCGATCGATGACTAGGACTCGTAGTACCACACATACTACGATGGGGCCACCTCGTCCACCTCAGGGCGGGGGAGGAGATGAGGGCCGAGAGCTCGAGGGGTTCTCGATAGACACTGCACGTAGTGAAATTTTATTGAGAGGATTGAGTATGCCAAGATATAGATTGTGGCATACCAATCTAGTTTTGAGATGATGTATATATTGTTGATATATATAGATGAGATATTTTTGATCATATGACTTGTGTTATGTATTTTTATGATGCTTTTATGTTTGATTGATTGATTTGATGATTCATGTAATTATGTCATTGGAAATATTATAATTTTGATGTCATGTTGTAAGATTTTAAATGAAATAATCTGATGTAACAAATTGGTTGTTTGTGATGTAATGTGATAAAAGATAAAAAGAGACTTCTAACAATAATTTCAAAGGACATTGTCGCTATTATAGACCATTTCATGGAGTCGCCGCTCACTCGGTCGTCAAGCTAATCCCAAAATAGAAATATTGTTAAAAGTAAAAGAGTGCTTAAGAGACTGTCTTAAGACTTTGGTGCAATGGTGCAAATGATGATGATGATGGTTTGTTTTTCAGATTTCCATAAAAATAGTATGCATGAAATAATGTTAAAATGATTTTTGCTAGGCATAAATTCCTAAGTGTGATAAATTTTTTGGATAATTCCTTAGGAATTATACCATCATTGCAAAATTGAAGGTTGACATAATGACATGAAATAATGAAGTAAGTGTATGTTTGTTTGTTTTAAAGCATAATTGTATAACATAATGATTTAAGTCATATGGTTTTCATGATTTTTAAATAAATGGGGAATAAAAATTGTTACAATGGTTTGCGCTAGGCATAGAATATGTAGGTATAGACTTATACCATCATCGCGAAAATCAAAGAAAAATAGATAGTTTTATTGCATGGTTGATTTTTAATAAACAGAAAATATGAAGATGAGGACTTGCGCTAGGCATAAAATTCCAATTTTGGTTTTGGAACTATACCATCGTCACGAAAGTCAATAATATATATATATATATATATATATATATATATATATATATATATATATATATATATATATATATATGTTTTGATTGTATGGTTTGAAAGAAATTTTGATTTTTCTATTATGCATATAGTTGTCTAAACAACTGTACTTGGAAGAAGAAAATGAATTATTCCAAACAATTTGCAAAAAATATTTCAAAGTATCTTAAAGACAAAATTTAGATTTATAAGGAATCCCATGTGCATATGTGAATTCATTTCCAATCTTGATTTATCATAATGATACACAAAATCTCTCAAATATAAAATGTGTGTGCAATTGCTATGTTCATTTACCAGCTTTGAGCAAGATACTATGATACAAGTGATTTGAATAAACCAAATAAGTGTTCATTAACCATGATGTAGATGCATATAACCATACTAGACTACTATGTAAGTCGGATTATCAAGAGCTAGCTAATCCATAAGCAGACATAGGTCTGTACAAAAGAAGGTCGCTAATGTGACAGACATATCGCCACGCTAGGAGTTACCCAAGGCCAAGCAAGTTGGGCACAAACCAACTGTTATGGGGCTTACCTCACGCTTTTCGAATAATTGAGAATTCCAGGGATTCAAGCTCATCAACCCTTCTTTTCTTTTCAAAGGGTAGGGAAAGGGATTTTATTGCTTTTGCTTTTGCTTTCTTTTCTTTTTTTTTTTTTCTTTTGTATTTTTGCTTGATTTTGAGATAATGCTTGAAATATTGCTATAATGATATAAAATAACTTTTTTCTTTTTCTCTTTTTCTTGAACTTTGCTTTTTGTTCTATACTAGGGATACTTGCTCGGATTAGCTGTAGAGCAAGGGATTTTTATTCTGGGTAGGGGTGAGCTTGTCCTTTTGCCAATTCTCAAAGATTCTAGACCATGTGCATGATAGGATAGCAGGGGAAACTTTTCGCTCAAGAAACCACTTCTACTATGTAGCAAAGCATGGAAATTACAAATATAATCATTTTATTGTGAAAAGATGTGCTTGGTTTAAGTAAATAACAAGATCAATTCTCTATGCTCAAACTTTATTTAATTGAATTTTGTGGACTTTGATATAAGAGAGATTAGTAATCATGCCGTATAAAATCAAGATACTTATTTTTGTGAGTGTGAAAGTGAGGGATTCCAAATAAATGCTAATTTATCCAAAATAATTTGAAACATATAATTGCAATAATTGTAAGAAAATATATATAAATAATTTTTGAGAAGTTTTGAGAATGTTGACTCTCTCTTTCTTCTTTATATTGTTTTGGTTTCGAAAGAGTCAAGAATATTGTTGTTTTTATATTTTTATTATTATTTTTGAAAGAATTAACAAGTGCCATAAATAAATACAACAAATAGTTTTGAAGATTTTGATGATTATGAATGTTTTTGGTGTTTTTGAATTTATAAATTGAAAGAAATACAAGATAGTGATTTTGAAATATTTTAAACAAATATATACAAGGATGAAATGACCAAATTTATACATAGTAACGTTTAAGATGCAAAATATTCATGGGTTCTTTAAGTTCTTTACCATCTAAGGTAGATAATTTGTATGCTCCCGATTCAAATTTAGCAATGATAATGTATGGTCCAAGCCAGTTGGGCTCAAATTTACCTTTAAGGTCCTTAGTTGCATTAGTATTTTTTTGATTTTCTTTTAAAACAAGGTCGCCGATCTCAAAGGATCGATGACGAACTTTTTTAGCATATGATCTTTTAAGCTTGTTTTGGTAGGCACGGAGATGCTCCAAAGCATTGATGCATTTTTCATCTAGGAGTTCCAACTGACTGAGTCTGCCAGCATGATATTCATCTCCTACTTTGGTATCTTGAAGTAGTAGAGCCAAAGAAGGAACTTCTAATTCAAAGGGAAAAACGGCTTCAGCACCATAAACCAAAACAAAAGGTGAAGTTCCAGTGGGGGTTCGAACACTAGTTCGATAGGCCCACAAGGCTGGATATAACTGAATGTGCCAGTCACGGCCAGCTTTATTGACCAATCTTTTGAGAATTTTGATTAAGGTTTTGTTAGATGCTTTCGCTTGACCATTACCCTGAGGATAATAGGGAGTGGACCAACGATGTTGAATCTTATATTTTTGGCATAATTTTTTAACATCTTTATTTTTGAAACAAGTTCCATTGTCAGAGATGAGATTTGCAAGAATTCCGAACCTACAAATGATTTGATTAAAAATAAATTTAGAGACTTGTGTGCCAATGCAGGAAGCTAAAGGCATAGCTTCAACCCACTTCGTGAAATACTCAGTGGCGGTTATGATGAATTTGTGTCCATCAGATGACACAGGATTGATTTTGCCAATAATATCTAAACCCCATTTTGAAAAGGGCCAAGGAGATGAAATAGCCTGTAGCTCTTGTGCAGGCGCATGGACAAGGTCAGCATGTTTCTGGCACTTGTCGCAATGGCGCACATAATCATGTGCATCATTCTCCATGGTAGGCCAAAAGTATCCTATCCTAAGGAGCTTTTTAGCAATGACACTACCACTGAAGTGTCCTCCACAAGATCCATCGTGGGCTTCACTCAAGGCTGATTTGGATTCTTCTAAATTCAAACATCTTAATAGGATACCTTCAAAAGATCTCCTATATAAAGTATTGCCAATTATTACAAATCGACTTGCTCGTCTACGTAATAACCGACGCTGGTTTCTATTAGAATTGGCAGGGAAAGTCCCATTTTGGAGAAAATCAAATATGTTCATATACCAAGGTTCAGGAGTAGTTTCATTGATTAGAAACACATCCAAAGGTTCTAAGCATGACTTATTTGAAGCGGGTTCCTGGAGTCGACGAATAATGATAGTGGCATATTCGTCATCTAACTCCAAGGGCAGGAGAGATGCAACTGCGGCCATAGCATCACCGCACGGTTGCAAGTTCGAGGAATAGCTTCCAAGGTAACTTGATCAAATAGAGACATTAGTTGTAAAACATAGGCCTTATATGGGCGTAGTTTATCATCTCTCGGTCTGATAAACTTCATTAATTTGGTTTATAACTAGTTGAGAATCACCAAAAACTAACAGATGTTTAATTTTTAGCGCTAAGGCAGCTCGTAATCCAAGGATTAGAGCTTCATATTCAGCAAGTATTGTTGGTGCAAGCAAATGTTAATTTGAAGGACAGAGGAATAAGATGTTTTTGTGGGGATATTAAAATAATACCCGCACCAGCCCCACTCATGCATCGGGCTCCATCAAAGTATAAGGACCATTGTTCAATATGGTCCACCTCTAATTGAAGGCATTCATCAAGAAACTCAATGATGAGGGGATGGGTAGACTCTAAGGGTGCAGCAGCTAATTGATCTGCTATGATTTGACCCTTAACAGACTTCTGTCCTATGAATGTGAGATCAAACTCGCTTAGAGCAAGAACCCACTTGGCCGTGCGACCCGATAAATAAGGTCGACTCATGAGATACCTCAAGGGATCGTATTTAGCAATGACATAAGTTTTTCGACTAAGCATATAATGTCATAATTTTTGCGTAGCAAACACGACTCGCTAGACATAGTTTCTCTAATGTCGTGTAGCGGGTTTCATAACCGATGAAGGTTCGGCTAATATAATAATTAGCACGTTCTCTCTTTTCATCATCAAGCCCAGCTAACATAGCTCCTAAGGCGTAATCAAGCTGAAATATATAGGAGAAATGGGCGATCAGGTTTAGGCGGTGAAAGCACAGGTGGATTAAGGAGGTATTGTTTGAGAAGTTCAAAAGCTTCTCTACATTCGTCGTCCCAATTAAAAGGGACATCCTTCTTAAGGAGTTTAAGAAAGGGACCAGTTTTGTCCGCCAGCTTATCGATGAAGCGACGGATGGCTTGAAGCTTACCTTGTAAACTTCGTAACTCAGATATATTAGTAGGTGCGGGCATATCAGTGATAGCCGCAATCTTGAGAGGGTCGATTTTGATACCACGTAAAGAAACTAAAACCCCTAATAGTTTACCGGACTTAACTTCGAATATGCATTTTGTTGGATTTAATCGAATAAGATATTCTCGTAATCGATTAAAAACTTTTCTCAAATCATCTAAATGATTATCTTCATTAATAGAGCGAGCTATAATATCATCTACATAATCATGTAGGATATCATGCATCATATCATGAAAAATATAAGTCATAGCTCGTTGATAGGTTGCACCTGCGTTCTTTAAGCCAAATGGCATCACTTTCCAACAAAAAGTACCCCAGGGGGTAATAAAGGCTATTTTAGCCTGATCTTCAGGAGCTATCCTGATCTGATTATAACCGGAGAATCCATCCATTAAGGACATCATCCCACTCCCGACAGTAAAGTCAATGATTTGATCCATGTTTGGAAGAGGAAAATCATCTTTAGGGCATGCAACGTTAATATCTCTAAAATCTGTGCAAACCCTAACTTTGGTGGCTTCTTTCTTGGTGACTGGAACTACATTTGAGATCCATTCAAGCATAATCAATAGCTTGTATAAAGACAACATTCAAGAGTTTTTCTAACTCCCCTTTGACTAGCAGAGCCACTTTGGGATGCATTTTTCTAAGTTTTTGTTTAACAGGTTTAGCATCCGGATGGACCACTAGATGATGCATGACTACATAAGGGTCTAGACCTGGCATATCTTCATATGTCCAAGCGAAGACATCTTCATACTCTTTAAGGAATGCAATGTATTGTTCTTGTTTTTCTTGAGTTAATTCTGATCCAATATTGATTATGTGAGGATTATCCTCAGTTCCAATATTAATTTTAATGACGTTTTCTACCTCCATGTGTAGATCTCTTTCAAAATTAGGTGGGGCGGTGAAACGCCCAATTCTTGTAATTCTTGTAAGGTTAATTTGGATAATTCATCTTGAGGATTAGTGGTCTCAAGTTGGGCTATAGTTGGTATAGAACCATCAAAATAAAATCCATTGTGTAACATCTCTTCAACGGAGACATCATGGAAGATATCTCCTTCCAACTCTTCATCGAGGTCAGCAATCATTTCAGGGTAAGCTATGGATAGCATGTTACATGTAAACGACTGATTTTTTAGAGGCAAATCATCATGCCTATCCAAATAATCTTGATAACATATGAGTTGATCATCATCTTCAAAAGGAAAGGGTTGACCCTTACTAGGAAATAGGCCCACACCACAAGGGAAGGCCACGGTTCTACCTCGAAAGGTTCTTTCATGCCATTTTGGAAAGGTCCCAAGCCTTTCCCTTTATATCCCATTTTAAGCATTATGGGTTTAGCTTTAATATATTCATTGGTAAAATAACACCGAGCATATCCCTCATGATGAGTTTTGATATTCCGAGGGATTCTTCCCCAGTCATATCCTTTATAAATGAAGGCACAACTCCCGACTTGGTAAGTACTTCCCATAGGTTGTGGGAGGCCCAAAGTACGAGGAGATGGCGATAAGTTATTTAAAAGAATTGAATCTTGCATGAAAGCATTTGTTTTTTCTGATATTAAGATTGTGGATAAATCTGGTAAAAGTTCATCGTAAAGAGCATAAGATGTAGAAGGATCATTCCCTATATCTTTAGATGTGGAAGGTATGATAGATGTTGATAATGTGGAAGTGTTAATAGATGGGTCTATAGGTTTTGAAATTATAGGGATAGAACATGAAGGATTGGTTGTAGATTGAAGATCTTTTTGAGGTTCTAGAGTGATTTGTTTAGAAGATGGTTGAGTTAAATGTATAGGTGTAATTGATGGGGGGGAATAGATGATGTTATGTGTGTGTGTTTCACACTTTTAGATGAAAAATAAGAATTAGGATGTGTGGATGACAGAGCGGGGCAAAATTGCACTCCAACAGGTTCTGCCAAAGCACACATATCAAAGGGTCTAGGGTCACCATGGATAGTGACCAACTGATTTTTAAATTCAAATTTAACACATTGGTGTAAAGTTGATGGGACAGCTCGCATCGCATTGATCCAAGGGCGACCCAAAAGTATATTGTACGATGTCGGGCAATGTACAATAAACACGGTTGTATCTAGGGTTCTAGGACCAACTTGCAAGGGGATGGTAATAACTCCACATGTTTCTTGTGTTTCGTCATTGAAAGCTTTGATAATCATGTCGATTTTCTTCATTTCATCACTTCTAAAGCCAAATCGTTGGTAGAAGTCAAAAGTGCAAATGTTTAGAGATGAGCCATTATCAATCAGGACTCGTTTGACAGACTACATCTCCAATTAGAGCAAGAATATATAAGGGATTATCCTTATGTAAACTGTGTTGTGGGATATCTTTATCCCGAAAGTCAATACAATCAACCTCTCGAGTGATGATAGTATTGGCCATGGCTTCAAGTTGAATGTTTTGAGGTACCATCATTTGGCTTAATGTAAGCATCAACTCATCCCTATGGGTAGGAGAAGATCTTAATAAATCCAAAAGGGAAATTCTGGCTGTAGTATTGGATAATTGCTCATTAATATTGTAAGGGGGTTTAGGTTGAACATTAGAAGCATGATTCCCTTTATTGGGATTTTTCAAAACAAATGGAGCTGATCCATCATTCTGATTTGGTTCTTGTTGAGAATTTTGAGCCTCGTTGTCGGGTAACGACTCCAATGGTACCTACAATGTTATATTGAGGACGCTGAACTGGTCTCGGTCGAGCATTTATGGCTTGTTCATTAGAGGAGGAATTGATTAGAAGAAGGTCGAGTAGTAACTCTTCTAGGAAATGGTTCTTCTGGAACCATAGCATCTGTGATGGGTTGAATAGGATCTGATTCATTTTCAGAACTATTCGATTGGTTTGAAGTGATGTCTAGTTCACTTTCAATATCTGATTCTATATCACTAGAATCAGGAGTTGGAATATTATGTAAGGGCCTGGTCGTAACCAGGGATAAGGTTGTGTCAAATATTTGAGGATCCTGAATAGGTAATTGTCCGCTAATAGTTCCTACATATCGGGTAGGAGGAGGAACATTATGATGTTCGATTTGATTGGCCACCTCTTTACCATGTCTTGGTAAAGGGTGTTGAAATATGTCTAATGATTGATTAGCATTTTGATTTTGATTTTGGGGAATGGTCTTTTGAGTATTATTAGGAGCATTTTGTTTAGGTTGGAAGGCTTGCACCTCCATTTCATTATTATCAATCAAATCCTGTATTTTATGTTTCAACCTTTTACAAGCGTTGGTAGAGTGTCCAGGTCCTCTATGGAAATCACAATGTAAGTCAGCTCTGTATCCGGGTATAGTTGGATCAGGTTCCTGGATAGCTGGTAATTGGATCAAACCTCTTTCGAGTAATTGAGGTAAAATAGTTGATAATGGTTGATTCAATCTAGTAAATTCTCGAGGAGGCTTATCAGGAGGTTTCAATATAAATTTTTTTGTTGTCTTCGTTGCATTGATATTAGCAACATTTTTATTGTCAGTGACTCCGTCACCAACAACTTGTTTGTTTTTATATTGATTTCTGGATGTTTTCTCATCATCCTTCTTCCTAAGTTGGCCTCTCCTAATGAGGGCATCTTCTACTCTTCGAGCTAAATCTATAGCTTGATCGAAGGTAGTTAAAGTAGCAGTTGATAGCTCATAAGATATTTGTTCTTGTAAATTATTGATAAAAATGTCCAACATTTCCCTATAAGGTAGCACAAAGTGCAGTTTTCCTATCAACTGCCTCCATCTAGCTAAGAAATCAGCAAAACATTCATCCTTGTCTTGTTTTAAGTTGTATAAATCTTTAATGGTTACATGCCTCTCGATGTAGGCACTAAATTGATGGACAAAAGATTCAGTTGTTTCTTCAAAGTTTCTCAAAGAATGAGTGGGCAATTGATAGTACCACTCTAATGCCATTCCACCTAAACTTTTCGGGAACATTTTTAGTAATAGCAAGTCATCATGTGATATATCATGACATGCTATCCTAAACATGCGAAGATGCTCTATGGGATCTTCGGTTCCTTTATATATAGGCAAGATGGGCATGGGAAAATGCTTAGGGTATGGTTGAGCTACAACTATGGGATCCAAAGGTTGACTACATATCTCTCGATAATTGTACGAGGGACGATAAGGATCTATCTCGGTCCATACGCGAAGCTAACTGTTTCACCATGGCTTCCAGATTACTAGTTTGCCCACCATATTGGTTCGGTAGGGCATTGATATGGGATTTGTGAGCATATGATGGAGGGACATGAAGATTAGATGCTATGTTGCTATTGTGTAAATTGTTGGTAGGAAAGGTGTTATGAAGGAATTTTGAAGTGGTATTATGATGTATTCCGGATTGTTGAAAATTGGTGTTTGGCTTCGTTTTAGGTTTTTGTTTACTTGAAGCATATTGATCAATAGTTTGGCGAAGTAAAGTAGTGAAGGAAGTTTTCTTTTGTGTGGGAATGATTTTAGGTTGAATAACAGGTTCCTTAGGAGGTTGGGTAACCTGTTGTTTTGACATGTTTTGAATCATAGTGACCATATCTGTATTGGATGGCCCAGCCTTATCACTTTCTTGATCAATGAAAGACAAGGGATTAGTGCGCACATCAAACATATGTTCCATGGCTGCTTGAGTGTCACTAATTTGCCCTTTATCAATACGAACTGCCACATTAAGGGCGTCAATGTTATCATTGAGAAATTTTTGAAAATGATCTACGTTGTCAAAAGCAATAGTTCCATCTGGAGCTACTCTAGGGGATGAGGGTCCATCCTCTTTAACACTTTCTTCTTGTTCATTATCTTCACCTAGGTCATCTTCTGGTTGATCTAGAGTTTCTCCTTCCGGAATTGGATCTTCAAGAAGGACATTTGGGTCTCTAGTTTTATCTTCTAACCAATCTTCTTCTTCTCCTTCAGTTTGTTTACCATTCCTAAGTTTAGGCATTGTGCCTTAATTTTAGATTTCAGCAAATATATATATATATATATATATTTTATATATATATATATGTTCAATAAGCTTAAGAGGTATATATTAATTATATACCTACTACAATATTTAAAATGAAATGTTTTTGGTTTTTGTTATGTTTTTTAGTTTTTCTTTGTTTTTGAAATAATATTGTAAAGACAACAAATAACACAATAAATGCAAGAAATAATACTGAAAGTAATGATCTAGTTTTCTATAAACAATTTATAAATATCATTAATGGGCTCGAGTTCTTCAGGAGTCATGAAGTGTTCTTCTTCAAATTGAAAGTTTTCTTTTAAAAATTTAATGAAAAGAGCTATAGTGATATTATCTGTCTCAGATGTTGGTTGATAGAAGTAAAGCTCGTGGCAATACTCTCGATATAACACAGCTCGAGGAACTCTATTCCATATTTCCCTATCCGTAAGAACAACCTCTTGGTCTTCTACAAGACCTAGGAACTGGTGTACAATGGCTGCGTTCTCGAGGTATTCCTCGAAGGTGAACAATTCTGAAGACACAAGAGCTCTCCTATAAGCTAACCATCTATGGCAGGCTCTCTGAAGTTCATGATAAAAGACAAGTTGATGAGGATCCAGGATTCTATCTAGGACAAGCCTCTTGATTTGTTTAAGTTTTGTTGACCTAGATGAAATGACACTAAGTCTTCTATCAAGTTCGTCCCACAAGAGTTGATTTCTATCCTGCTTAGGCACACTAAGCACATAATTGATTTCTATGGCTGCCAATTGGTTTTCAACATTTATAGTAACTGCTAATATTTTCTTAGGAGCTACCATCTAAACATGATATTAAATTTAAATGATCTGAAATGCATCTATGTTTTAGTTGTTTTATTTTTTTTGTTTTGTTTTCAAAAGGTTTACAATGCATTCACGTCGGGTTCACCAAAATGTATCGCTCCAAATTTTTCACACCCTTACCTTCAAAGCTATAGGATCCGTGCCCGAAAGGGGGATGTGAAAAGGATGGCGCGGTACCTCGGACTGAGAGGCCTTGCGAAGGTCCCGCCTCTCGAGGGAGGTGTATAATGGTGATTTTTCGACGGATGGTGGGTTCACCAGAAACATTCAATGGCGGTTTCCACGCCTAGGTTGGGAATGTGTTTTATGTGTTCGTTTTAGCCTTAAGCATTCAAGTCCTAGGTTTGGCCAAAATGCGTCTAAGCTATTCTATATGAAGATGCAGATTAAATGAATACAAAAAATAGAATTAAGACAAAAAATAGAGAAATTAAGGAATATTAAAAGAAAATACCTGATCCGGATGTCTGATGAAGATTCTGATTCTTGAAGCAATCAGGATCGCCTCGAATTTGATAGATCGTCTGAGATCTGACAAGATCATCTGAGATCTGACGAATTCATCAGACGAATTCGTCAGAGACCTGCAAACAGAGAAATAGGTGCAAAACACAGAAAATGCAACTATTCTAACAGAGGGAAACAATGTAAAATGACAGTAACAATATCAAACTGAAACTTATAAGTAGAAACATGCATGCATTATACTAATTTCATAATAATTATGACTTAATTATGCATTTGATCTAGATGGGTGAACTCCAAAATGCAAGATAGCATAAAATACTGAATAAACTAGCTAATTACAACATAAAACAATAGATTGAAAGATGAAGAAATGC
Source organism: Wollemia nobilis (assembly GCA_028583015.1). Taxonomy (NCBI): domain Eukaryota; kingdom Viridiplantae; phylum Streptophyta; class Pinopsida; order Araucariales; family Araucariaceae; genus Wollemia; species Wollemia nobilis. The sequence goes on from JAQPPZ010000995.1 coordinate 1,000,243, forward strand.
AAACTTTAGGCACTGATTGCCTCAATGTTGACTGGTATCGAAATCGTCTCGCATTGGTACGAAATCATCTCGATTCGACAGATCGCCTCCGATCTGAACAGGATCGTCCGCGACGATGTAAGCTTGCTCCGGCTGAAAAACACTAAGGTACCTGCAACAAAATTGGTATAGAACTACTGCAAATATGAATTTGGGATGTTTTAACGTGTATGAAGTCGAGTTACAGGAATTTCAGCCAGGGGGTGCTAAGGGGAGGGCTTAGGATTAAATAGGCTTAGGAGGGAGGTTAGGAGGTTGGAGATCATCCCTATTTGGGAGATCTCCAATGGGGGAGGGTCTCTAACGGTGCAGACACGCTTCTGCCCGGATTAGAGACCCGTTGGAACAGAAGCTAATTGTGCAAAATTAGTTTTGGGACAAGATCGTCTGGACGTCCTAGCCCAGACGAAATCGTCCGATCTGGGGCGATATCGTCTGATCGGCGACGATATCGTCAAACGGTCAAAACAAACTCTAAAAATGGCACGGGAAAGGGGGAAACGGATTACACGATGGTTAACGAGCGGTTTGGGAGGTTAAAATTTGAATTTGAATTATTTACTAGAGTAAATGTAATTATTAAGATTTCACTGCGCCAATTTTAGGGTGCTACACTAGGCTACCCACAAAATCAGACCAATTTTGTATATGGGGGCCTCGAGAATGACATTGAACCCTACCTACAAGAGGAAGAGGACGAAGAGCCATTTGCTGAGAATGTTGACTATCTATCCAACCCGGACTTCGCCTTGAAATACCTAGACCAATGTAATTGGCATGGATATGGATTGGGAAGATACGAACAAGGAATGCACACTCTTTGTCAACCGAGATACCAGATGTAATATGATAAATCAGGAGTAGGGTTCAACCACCCTTTGCCCCTTGACATCTTGGTAGAAACCATGCAAGGCCTAGGTCTAGGCAACAGGGAGGGGTTGGCACAAGATCCATATGCCAATCCCAACACAACATACACATTGGGGGATTATCTCCCATTGTTAACAACAAACCTTGTTGACCTCAACAACCCCTCCCCTTTGATCGAGGAAGGAGAAAGTTCAAGAAGTAACCTCCAAAGGGGATATGAACAAGATCAAGGGGGGTCTTCTGAAGATGAGTCAGATTATGAGGTAGCACCTTGGGACCCTTTTGAGTTCGATAGCAATCACTCGCAGGTGACACCCATTGACGACTATCAGGAGAACTTCGTGGCAATGTTCCCCTTTAATGTTCCAATCGGGCAATTGCTACCTCTAGAGAATCCAGCCCTCCCGTAGAGAGCGGAACAACCCAGAAGGGACCAAATCAACATGCTCAAACAAAATGAGCCTCCCATGCCGGCCATAAGGCCAAGTGATCCACTGGAGGAAGAAGATCCAAATATCTTCTTCAACATCGACTACCTGCATGCCGAATTTCTAGCTTTCGTAGAGAGTGAGGATAGTGATCAAGAAATGCCTAGTGGGAGGCTATACCAGCCAGAGGGGCACATAGTTGTCAGAGCCAATGAAGGCCTATGGATCTTCGATAGCGACTATGAAGATGAGACTGAGATGGCATATCTCAACCATATGAGGCAACAAGAATACCCCATAGACATCGATGATATGTTTGAACATCTAAATATGGGACCAAGGCATAGGTGGCATTTAAATCAAGTACAACTAAACCAAGTGCTTCATCCACCATTTTGGGCATACAGGGAGCACCTCCCACCTAGAGACCCTATAGGGCCATCAGTGCCAAGGGCAAACCCTATCCTTCTATCCACACATAGGGCCGATCCTTTTGTGCCAGTACCCACAGAGCCAGATCTGGGGTACAAGGATCACCAAGGATGTCCGAGTCAACACCCACATGGCAATAGAGACCAAATTCATTCCATCAACATGATCTCCATTGATTTAACCGCCCCCATCCACAATCAAGCTGATCCAACATGACCATTGTATCTAGACCTAGATGCCATAGACTGGGATCACGCTGACTCACCACCATCCCCATCAGAGTACTGGCCTTGCGGTGAGATGTTTCATTTCACCCCAAGACAGACTCAGGATATCTTCCATGCTAAAGAGGAACCCGACATTCCCAACGTAGATCTAAATTCAGCAAATGATATCCACCTGATCCCAACTCCACACCAGTTGGAGGATGGATCCCACATGTCAGTCGAAGAGACGATTGACGTAGACATCGGTTCTGATCCAATGAATCCACAAATCATCAAGCTGGGGGTAAGTTTATCCCCCGAAGAGCAAGTCGATTACATTGCCCTTCTCAAAGAGAAGAAGGAGGTTTTTGCATGGTCCTACAAAGACATGTCGGGGCTAGACCCACAGCTAGTCACGCATAATCTAACACTTGATCCGATAGTCAATCCAGTCAAGCAAAAGCTACGTAAGATGCACCCAACAGTGGCCTTAATGGTCAAATATGAGCTACAAAAGTTGTTGGATGCACAGTTTGTCATCTATGTAGATTACCCACCATGGTTGTCCAACATGGTACCCATCAAAAAGCCTAATGGGAGGATTTGCATATGCACCGATTTTTGAGATTTAAACAAAGTGAGTCCCAAGGACGATTTCCCCTTGCCTAGCATCGACGCATTGGTAGACGCTACAGTAGGCCATGAAATGCTTTCCCTCATGGATGGTTTCTCGGGATACAACCAGATTCGTATCAATCTCGATGATCAACTAAAAATGGCGTTCACGATGCCTTGGGGGACATTTTGTTATAAGGTCATGCCCTTTGGCCTTAAAAATGCTGGCGCCACTTACCAATGCGCTATGACATACATCTTCCACGATCACATGCATAAAAATTTGGAAGATTATATGGATGATTTGTTGGCCAAATCTCTTTTGTGCCAAAATCATCTCGATGACTTACGCAAGATCCTTGATCGCCTCATCGAACACAAGGTTAGGCTAAACCCCAAGAAGTGCGTATTTGGCGTCACATCTAGAAAACTCTTGGGTTTCATAGTCTCAAAATGAGGCATCGAGGTAGATCCAAATAAAGTCAAGGCAATCCTTGAAATGCTTCCCCCAACCACCATCAAGCAGCTCAGAAGCTTGCAGGGTAAGGTCACATCGATCAAGCGCTTCATAGCATAGTTATCTGACAAGTGTCGACCCATGAATAAATTATTACACAAGGGGGTAGCATTTCATTGGGATGACGAGTGCCAGTTAGCCTTCGATGACATCAAACAATACTTGGCTTCGCCACCAGTATTGGCACCACCTAGACCAGGAGTGTCATTCTATTTATACATCTCAGCTACTGAGGTGGCATTGGGCGCCATGCTAGCCCAGAAAAATGAACTACATAAAGAACAGGCTAATTATTATCTTAGCCGCACCCTGGTCAGTTATGAACTTAACTATGCATACGTTGAGAAGCTATGCTTGGCGGTGGTATTTGCCACCAAAAAGCTATGCCATTACATGCTGAGCAATACGACGTATGTTGTGTCTAAGGAGAATCCATTGTGGTACATGATGAGTCATACTTATCACAGTAGTCGCACGGCGAAATGGATCATGTTGTTGACGGAGTTTGACATCGAATTCATTGGACAAAAGTCCATCAAAGGTCAAGTCATCACCGATCAACTAGCAGAGGCTCCTCTCGAAGACGATCAGCCTTTGACCATAGAGCTGCCCGATGATGGGGTCTTCCATGTCTCAGAATCGCTAGATTCTGATGAGCCTGAGTCACAGGCCGACATAACCTTATTTTTTGATGGTTCTAAATGTGAGCAAGGGGGTGGCACGAGAATCATGTTTTTCACACCGCAAGGGGCTCCAATGCCTTTATCATTTAAACTTGATTTCTCGTGCACCAATAACAATGCTGAATATGAAGCCTTGCTCATAGGTCTTCAGACAACCATCACCATGAACATCAAATGCTTGAATATCTTTGGTGATTCGCTATTAATTGTCAACCAAGTGAAAGGGGTATTCCAATGCAAATGCCCAGTTCTGCAGGCCTACAAAGCCCTTGTGGATAAATTCTTGGAAAAGCTTGAATGGTACGACATCGAGGCACTCCCTCGATCATCGAATCATTTTGTGGACACTATGGCCTCCTTGGGGTCACTAATCCTACAAGACATTTCTGGTGAGATGACAACCATTCAAGTCAAAATGTTATCGCAATCCATGATGGAGCATGCAAGCTCTGACATAACGCCAGGAATCCACCTGATCCAGATTGAACCATCTCAGGATAGGTTCTCTCGAATCCATGATAGTCTGAATCATGCCAACTGGGGGTCTTTGTTCTCTCCAACCCCTCTTAATAGCAACACAATGCTATTTTTACAAGTTCTTTCCCGCTCAGCTTTTGCTAGGGATGAACTTCAAGAGGGATCGACCGTTCATACCATCAAGGTTTCTGATCAGCAGGATTGGTACACACCCATAAGAGACTATCTCAAGTTAGGTAGCCTCCCACTTGGATTGTCGCATGCTGCAAAAATATCATTCAAATAGAAAGCGGCAAAACATGTCTTGCTAGGAGACATTTTATACCGTCGAAGCTACGAAGGAATCCTCCTCCATTGCTTGGACCAACAGGAGTCCACTTGGGCGATCACCCAAGCGCACGATGGTACATGCGGTGGCCACTTCAGTGGTATGGCCATCGCAAAGCGCATTCTTTGCATGGGCTATTATTGGCCATCTTTAGAGCGAGATTGTTGCGCATATGTGCGAAAGTGCATGAAGTGTCAACACCATGCTAACTTGACACACGTACCTTCTCAGGCCTTGCAGCCGATCCAATCGGCTTGGCCATTTTCATAGTGGGGCTTAGATCTCATCGAAAAGATCTCCCCTGCGTCGTCAGGTCATCACACGTTTATCATAATGGCCACAGAGTACTTCACTAAGTGGGTGGAAGCAATTTCGCTTACCTCTACGATGGGGCCCCGCATTGCGGAGTTCATTTTACATAACATCATATGTCATTTTGGTATTCCATCCAAGATCATCTCGGATAATGGGACGTCATTTAAGAACAAATATGTGCGTGCTTTGACAACAAAGTACAAAATTTAGCATAATTTTTTGACACCCTATTATCCGCAGGCAAATGGGCAAGCGGAGGCGTCAAACAAAATGCTAGTTGCCATCCTTAAAAATATGGTCGTAGATAGTCATAAGGATTGGCACATCCAAATACCACTTGCCCTATGGGCTTATCGCACTAGCATTCGGACGCCCACTGGGGCAACTCCATTTTCGCTAGTGTATGGCTCCGAGGCAGTCATGCCTCTCGAGTTGGAAATACCCTCCCTACGCATATCAATGCAAGAGTTCATCGATGATGACACTGCATGACAGGCCCGGTTAGACCAGCTTACGTTACTCGATGAACGATGCGTCAATGCTCTCGAGCATTTACGTATCTATCAAGAGCGACTTAAGAAAGCATACAACATGAAAGTTCACCTGAGGGACTTTCAGGTCGGTGACCTGGTCTTAAAAGAGAACCAACAAAATTCTAACTTGCCACCCCATTTAAGGGACAAGTTCATGGCAAATTGGTTAGGTCCTTATGTAATCGACAGTAAAATAGGACCTGGAACATACCGGCTCGCCTCTCTTGAAGGAATCAAGGAACTAGAACCCTTGAACATCAGTCATTTGAGGCCATTCAACATTTAGAGAGCCATGGCCCACCCCAAAAGCTCCAAGGGTTCCCGCAATCGCTTGGTCAACCTAAAACGCCCCAAAGGTATCCATAATCCCTTTGGTCAAACCAAAAGCTCCAAGGGTTCTCCACCGCTTGGTCAACCAAAATGCCCCAAAGGTATCTATAATCCCTTTGGTCAAACCAAAAGCTCCAAGGGTTCCCACAATCGCTTGGTCAACCAAAATGCCCCAAAGGTATCTATAATCCCTTTGGTCAAACCAAAAGCTCCAAGGGTTCCCACAATCGCTTGGTCAACCAAAATGCCCCAAAGGTATCTATAATCCCTTTGGTCAAACCAAAAGCTCCAAGGGTTCTCGCAATCGCTTGGTCACCTAAAATGCCCCAAAGGTATCTATAATCCCTTTGGTCAAACCAAAAGCTCCAAGGGTTCCCACAATCGCTTGGTCACCCAAAATGCCCCAAAGGTATCTATAATCCCTTTGGTCAAACCAAAACTCCAAGGTTCCTGTCAACCAAAACCCAAAGGTATCTATAATCCCTTTGGTCAAACCAAAAGCTCCAAGGGTTCTCCCAATCGCTTGGTCACCTAAAATGCCCCAAAGGTATCCATAATCCCTTTGGTCAAACCAAAAGCTCCAAGGGTTCCCCAATCGCTTGGTCAACCTAAAATGCCCCAAAGGTATCTATAATCCCTTTGGTCAAACCAAAAGCTCCAAGGGTTCCCACAATCGCTTGGTCACCCAAAATGCCCCAAAGGTATCTATAATCCCTTTGGTCAAAACCTCCAAGGATCCATAAGAATCACTTGGTCCACACCCATTCGGGTTAAAACCACCATAACGAATATTCAAAAACAACAGATAATCAAAAATAACAAAAAAATTGCATCTCACTTTCATGCATAATCTTAAAAATCAAAAACAAAAAAAAAAGTTGCATTAGGCATCGCATACATACATTGCATATTTGCTGGTCATACATGTCAAACGCACCATAGACTGTAATTACTCGGCAATTCCATCATTTTCCACATTTGTCCATTTTGTAAATGATCCAACAAGAATAACGCCATTCGCATTTTTGCCATATCATAGTCAATTGTCTTCTAATGTCTTTAGGGTTTTCGTCATTCAGTTGTCTTTAGATTTCTAGCCAAATGTTGTACAAAGTCAGACCGATTTTTACAAGGTAGAGTTTTACTTGGATCACGCCTTGTTACATAGCATCCCAACACAAGCTTAAAACACATAAAAATTCCCAAGTTGTGTGAACGAAAGATGAAACCTGCATAGCGGACTAGGTTACCATAAGCGAAATGGTTATCTTGCTCATCCCCCTGTGCGAATGACCCCAAGAATGCTGAGAGTTGGCAAAAGGACAAGCATCTTCCCTACCCAATTCCCCAAAATAAACAGTGGTTTTTACCACTATCAGAAATCCCAAATTCTCAAAAAGTTGCAAACATAAAAAAACTGCAAAAGTCAAAGTACAAACTCCAAAGTTTGACATCAAAACCCTCAAAGTGCACACATCAAAAAGCACAAGAAATAGTGATCCCCATCACTCAAAATTCAAATCCCTTGCTCAAAACAAAAAAAGAGAAAAATAAACAGTGATTTTTATCACTATATATGAGAGCAAGTATCCCAATAAAATTGAAGAAAAGAAGGGAGTCGAACTTGAATCCCTGGAACTCTCAACATTCGAAAGGTCATGAGGTGATCCTCAGTCCTGGTTTGGTGGATAGCCTGTTGGTCACTGGTGGCAAACCTCCCGCATGATGATATATCTATCGCATTAGCTGTTGGGCATATGTACAAATCAATGTTTGCATGTGGATGAGCTAGCTTATGGTATCCTAGATTGCGTCGTAGATTAATCTTACTAAATGCAACAAAGGAGTTAGTGGAGCTAATTAGGTGATCCTCAGTATAGGTTTGGTGGACAGCCTACCTGGCACTGGCGGTATCCTTACGAATACCACATCAACGAACTCAATCGCACACACAGGGATGTGAAATAACTTGGTCAAACTCAAGTCTGATTCGTACCTTGTTCGAAAGTCTTGTAAGATAATGTACAGTCTTGACTAGTTAGTTAAAGCATCTGAGTCTCGAGAAAAACCTTAACTACATTCTAAAACAATTGTTGTACATTTCATTACTTACATCACCATCAAAAAATACAAAACAAAAATTACAAATGCAAAAGTTATTTCATAAAGCAATCACATAGTACAGAAAGCCAGTAAATCCTATACAGTCTATGGTGCCACCGCCTGTATACCAACAAATCATTCCATCCATTCCATATGCATACATCTATATCATATAGTTAAAATCATCCACAGTCATAATAGCATATGCATACATCAACATAAATAAATGTGCATAAAGAACAATAAACCATGACAAGTATATAATCAAACCAAAAAAGAGTCATGTATATATATCAAGTCAAAATGCCCTCAGGCTACAATAAGAAGGTCCTCTGACCTCACAAAAAAACCAAAAACTCAAAATCCCCAAAGCCTAGGGAGTCGGCCACCATGATCACGTAGGATCGGTGCGACTGGAACTACCCCCAATAGTATGGGTCCTATGGGACCTCTCAGGGTGGCTGCTGCCAGCCCTCGCACCCTGCCCACCAACACTACCCTCACCTAGCCGCCTGCGATGAGATGATGTAGATTGCTCAGTCTCACTGCCTCTCGTACGACATGATGAACCACCTCCATCAAGCACAAGCAACTATCCACCGAGGTGGACAACCTCCATCTCTAACTCTACCCGGTACCGACCCCACTCCATATCTCATCGGTGATACACAGCCAATGCACTATCCCGCTGTGCCAACTGAGTCCGTAGGAGATCCCTCTCCTACGTTACCTCCACCAAAGCATCTCTATGCTCCTCCTCCCATCTCCATAGGAGACCCTCCAATCATGCTATCTCAGCATGAAGCCCAGCCTCCACATCCCCTAAGACAGCCTGAGGCATGGGCACCTCCGAGACGGCCTGCTACTCTGGCACCCACTGCTCCGGGACATCCTATACATTTGGCTGCTCCGAAACCCCCAAATCATCTCCATCATCGATGAAGTCATCAACCTCCACCATGTCAACATCATCAAGCGGAGCCCCCCAACCCTCCACCGGTGCCTCTGCACCCCCACCTCCTACTACTGTAGTATCCATGCCTCCTAGAGGCCCCTCACTCTGCCATCACCGCATAATCCACCATCGATCATACTCTGTAGTCACCCCGACATCATCCACATCGGGTACATCAATAACTACATCGAACCCCTCACCCAATGGCTCAATGGTAGGCCAGACTAGAGTCCTCTCATCACCGTGATGTCGATAGATCAAGGGATCACCAGGAAATCCCTGGTGCACCCCAAACTACCGTGTCACCCGGACATATGGGAAGTACTCCTGCTCTATCCCATGCCACCCAATCAACCATCTACCCCTATGCACACGTCGAAGCCACTCTCCAGCCTCAGGCCAGGCTGGACAATCTCGGTACGACCGCCAGAACACCTACCCTAGCACTAGACGAGAGAAGGCATCAGTATAGTGACCTACGTCACCTGCCCACCATCGACTCTATCCATGCTCCTTCGACCTCCGCCATAAATCGGCATAGCCAATTTCTCGATCCACCATCTCACCTCGGGTGGTCCAAGGCAAACCCTATGGCCGCTCCACAGCTATGTGCTGCCACCCCCAACACTGCAAGAGATAGCTGCACCCGATCCCCTTTCGCTTTCGACAGTGGACCTCGTACAACTCATCGTACAACTACGCCAATAAAGTCTGACCCCATCTCATAATAAGTGGAGCTGATGTAGGACACTCCACCAATGTGAAAACCAACTCAAGCAGGTTCCAAGGGAACCTCGCACTTGAGGAGTCAAGAAGTAGCATATTGGAGATGAGGGTCATGATCAAAGCATGCCTCACCCCTAATACGCCCTTCTCCAGCCACCACCGCACCAGAATACCGCCTATCTAGCAGTCAGCCTCTGCCCTCTCCATAGCCCTCTCCACCCCCATCTCCACCACTAGACCAAAACACCATGTCAATACCACTATCCGCTAGTCACGATGGGTCATCCGGATAGGCAGTCCATCTATCAAAATCCATAGAATCCGATACACATCCTCCAAAGTAACAATCATCTCCCCTATTGGGAGATGAAAAGTGTTGGTGCGAGGATCCCACAGATTGATCAGGGCAGTCAAATATGCCCGATCCCCCACCACAGGCTCCAGACACGTCACGTGCTTGAGCCCAAGGGCATCAAGCCACTCCCAATCCACAACTATCAAGGCATCCCGAGCATCAGAGAAAATAGTCGGTTGGCGGTACCGACTCTTCACAACCTGAAACAACAAAATAAAACAAAAAAAGATATTAAGTACATACTTAATATAAACAAAAACATTAAAATAAAACTGTACAAGAAGTACAGACTACAATTTACAATTGTACAACAAAAGTACAACATAAAGTACAAAAAAAACAAAAGAAACATTAAAATAAAACTATACAATGAAAGCATACATCAAAATAACTGTACAATCAACAAAAAACAAAAAAAAAAAATATATTAGGGTTTCAACCTTAATATAAACAAAAACAACAAAATAAAACGAAAACATTTTGGGTTTTAAACCTAAATACAAACACAAAAAAATTACAGATAACAGTAGTGTACTAGGGTTTTGACCTTAATATACAAAAAAAAAAAAATAACCCAAAAAAATAATTTTAAAACCTTAAAAACAAAATAAAGCAAACAAACATTTATATGTGAGTTTTAAACTTCATATAAAACACAAACGAATAATAGGCAGAGAGAAGGAACATCATACCGGTCTCGCCTCGGCTCCTCCACTCGAAGATCCGGTTCTCGCACTCATGATGTCCATAAAATTTTAGCAGTGCTCCGCTACGCACACTCGCACTCCTCCTCCTCACTGCTCCAAATCGCCAAGAAAAAAATATTGCAAATGAGCCCAAAACCTAGTTTTGGTCCTTATATAGGCTATTAGGCCTGTAATCGTTCCACCCTAGGATGAGCGCTCTAGTTAGCGCTCATCCCACCCTAGGACGATTACAAAATTGGTATTCATCCCACCCTGGGACGATTACAGAGCAAGAAATAAAGCAACAAAAACTGCATCCAAAAAATGCACCAAAAACAACAATAAATCTACCAAACAAAGGTGCCTTTGCACCTGACATTCATGGCATGAAAAACCACCGTCGGGGTCACAAATACTCACTATCCTACTCCCTAAGAAGGCTAGCATAGCCGGACCGCTCCACGGGAAGGAGGATTTTTGATAATTTCTACCCCAATAGGCATCAAAAAAAAGGGTCAAAACCCACCAAAAATAGGTCCGATGGTTGGAAAACTGCAATAAGCGTTCAACGAAAACAACTGAAGGCACCCTTACAAACGTCATCTTGGGTCAAGCGACTCATCGCTTTTCTCATTTTTGGTCATTCCCTCATCGATTCGTCGCTTGAGGGGGTAGTCACACTTAGTCACCAATCAACAAATACACACCCAATCAAGGAAATGGCATGCATTCAAAGAATCATTGACAAAGACAATCACGCTCCTGCTTGGGGCAGCAAACAAGCAATAATCACAAGCTAAACAAACACTTGGCATTCTGGAAGCATGAAGAAAAGGTTCCTCGGACAAAAGGTTGTGCCCTTTGCCTATTCATGACTGAACAATGTCCAAGATCAAGTACACCTCACTGAAAAAGGTTACACTTGAGTTAAGCTCCTTAGCTCGTCAGAAGCAAGGATTCAAGAATGCGTGCCCTTTCCATACTTGGGGCATCAAAATTTGGTTAGGTTACTGAGAAACCCTAATCATTAAGTGCTTTGGTCATCTATTTTTGCTCAAGCACTGTGCCACACACAACGCATCCCAAAAAGGGGCATCTATAGACACCAAAACAACACCAATCCGATTATGTGACTACAAGCACCGACCGAATTGGCATACATACCCCCTAGGGCAGCCTCCAGAGGTTAAAAAGTGGTCCTAACCACTCCCAAATCAGTTTTGGAAGGTCAGAGGTCAATTTTGCACCTTTTAAGCACTTTGCTCCCTATTCGTCCCACCCTGGGACGATTAGAATCCTATTCGCCCCACCCCGGGACGATTAGCAGCAATCGCTCCAGGGTGGGACGATTAGCAGGTTTGACTGGAAAAAAGTCAAACCTTGACAAATGGCAGCCCAAATCCACCACCTAACTTCACCTTCAAGGCATGCAATTGCGAGGGAACATTTCAAATCAGAGAGAGAGCCTACCCTGATCATGGAGGCCTCAATCAAGGAGGCCCTAAATCAGGGAGGAATCTTCTCTCCCCCAAAAAGGCATAATGAGCCAAGTGGCGCCCTCGCATGCGCATTCAAAGGAGACCCTTAGGTCTATAAAAAGGTGAGCCTCCTCACCCCAAAAGGAGAACAGAGCTGGAGCATTTGGAGCAACGAAGTGCTGCCAAACTATACCCCCATTCCTCTTTGTGCTTCCTACATCCCTAATTTCTCTTTTGGAAGAGAGGTTATCGGGTGAACACTAGGAATGCAATCCAGACCCAAAACCCAAGCAATCAGCCATAATCCCACCCCAAACTCATCGACACAACCCCCTAGGAGGTTTTGGACCCATCCCACTTGGATTGGTGTCAAAACTAGGCCCTAAACGGTGGGCGTCCCACCCTCGAGCGCCCCCGAACTGTTGTAGTCCTAATCGCCCCACCCCGGAGCGATTAGAAATCTATGCATGATTTCTTTACTATTATTTTTGCATTCTCTTTTATTTAATGTACTTATGCTGTTGTCCAAGTTTCATTGCTTTCTGACATGATTTGACCTGGTTTCTATCATTTTTATGCGTTTACTAACCTACAGGGAGCGCCTTCGGATACAGGATGACCTGGGCAGAATATGCCAAATCTGACCTTCTGGGTCATCTCAAAATGTTGTTTTTAGTCTAACCACAAGTTTGCAGGAGTTTTGGAGGCCTCTGGACAGGACATTTGCAAGGTCACTTTTTGCAAGTTTTGTGACAGTCCCCAACGTCCCACCCCGGAGCGATTAGAAATTTGTGCATGATTTCCTTACTGTTATTTTTGCAATATGTCCCAGATGATATCCTAATGCCTCTGTTAAAGTTTCATTGCATTCTGACATGATTTGACTATAGTTTTATCATTTTATGTGTTAACTAGCTCGTAGGGCGCCCCTATCACATACAAGAAAATATGGGTAGGATAGGCAGATTATGAGCATCTGGGTAGTCTTAAAATCACATATAATGCCTAACCCATGAGTTTCAGGTGATTTGGATGAGCGTAGGTGGGACATTGGAGCGCTCACCTTGGAGAGGCCCCCGACGGGAAAACGCGCATAACGGGGCCGTTCGACGCCGCTTCGATGCAAAATCAGGTGATACCAATTCTAGAAGTTGTCCTTTACATTCATATGTCATTATGTAATCGATTTATCAACCTTATCACTGATATCCCACAAGCGCCCGCTGGAGGCCTTGGGGATTGCATGTCTTTCTGGATACGCATATGCTATTAACGATTTGTTGTCTTTTTGTGCATAGGATCTCACCACCAGGAATACTAGAGGGGCAGAAAGGAATGATGAACACACGGACACAAGCGGCGACAACTTTTGGCCCGCCCACTTCGAATGTGGGCACGCGGAAGACCCTGGAAGCGTACCGTCCGATCTTGTTCTTTCGGGCATCCATTAATGTAACAAATTGTATCAAATGTTTTGAGCCCTAGAGGGGGGATGTATTGTAATCATATTAAAAGCAATATCAATAAAGGAGGCCCCACTTTTGTTTTGCTCACATCTCGTTTATGCGTCATTCCCTTCATGCATTGCTTGTCGCATTCGTAGGACTTAGCATCTGCATCCATTTTTGTTTGCATCATATCGGTACGCCGTCCTTTTTTGCATTGCTTTCAATCTCACATTAATCAAATATCAAACCTTATTAAAATATTAAAGCTTGCTCAACCTTATATCTCCCAAAAAATCATAATCAAACCTTATTAAAATATTAAAGCTTGCTCAACCTTATATCTCCCACAAAAATCATAATCAAACCTTAGCAAGAAAATATTTTAATTAAAATATTTATCCCCACAAATATCGTAGTTGGAGCGCATACCTCAAAGGAGCCCTTGAAGGGCTTTGGCGTTTCAAACCTTTGTCCACCATCTTTGCCAAGCGGTAGCTAAGCTACATGAGCTAAGACTGCCCACGTGAGTGCCTTGGGCACTCTCTTCCTTAAACTACATGCACTTTCCTCACAAGGCACCAAAAATTTGACCGTCCACAACTTTATTGCCCATGTCACACTCCACAAAATTTGCTACGTAGTATTTAGATGCAGAAATACTTTGGGTTTTCAAAAATCATGCGACACTCCTTAGTTTTTATTAAATAGAAAACCTTTGGATTATTTATATAAGCCATCCTTCAATGCGAATACGTCGACCCTTTTAACATTACCCTCATGACGTCGGCAGTGCCAATAAGAAAGGAGGAAAAACCTTTTATTTAATTTTAGAATTTAAAGTTAAATTTTAAATAAATTAAAATTTAAACTAAACCTTTAAAATTAAATTTCTCCATCATCGGGGCACCTTTTTTGATGAAACGAAAAGCCAACTTGGGTTTTAAGAAAAGCCCATTTCAAATATGCCATCCATTGGTTTTAAATAAAACCTTTCCTTGCCTTCATTGGTTTTAATAAAAACCTTTTACTAAGCTTCCCTTGAAGCTCCTTTTGGAACCAAATGCCATGCATCCCTTCTAGAACCTTTGATAAAAACCTTGGCTTCTCATGAAGCTCTTTGTGGAGAAAAATCATAGTGCTTACTTACATAGGTCCTTTTGACATCAATGACAACTTTTAGCTTAGGGGATCAAAAATTACAACAAGCAGGTGTTACATCGTCTATGATCTCCTATCGAGTCATACTCTCTTTTGACTCAGTAGGCTCAACACCCCATTAGAGGATTAGCTCCTTGGTTGATATCAGTAGATCTAAACATACATCCTAGTGGGTAATCGCCTCACAGTAGTCAATAAGGGAGCAACCACCCATAGCAGATCAGACTCTAAGAATTTTACACTGCAAGAAAGTTCTAGGTCCATAGCAGGTTTAGTCCTTTTTTGGTACGATCCATAGTATTTAACTACACTGGTTCCTCGCAACCTATGCTAGTTTTATATTGTGAATCGCTCATCCTTCTCTATTTTAGATGGTTAACCTTTGGATCTTCTTCTTCTTATTTCCTCTTCTTCTTTTTTCTTATTTATTCTTTTGCTTCCTTCTTCTTATTTCATTTTCATCCATGCATTTCATATAGTTTTACATTAGGATAGTTTTTGTATACATAGAACATAAAACATAAAGTAATGAACGACATAAATTAAATCATCATACATGTATAACACATAAAATAAAGTAAAGGAGTAGCTTTGTATTACTTGAGATAAAAATAGATACAACTTAGTGTTTGGTTGGTTTACCACAATATAGACTCGGTACACTCAACCTAGGAATCCACACCAAAATCCAAAATTAGTGCATCATCCCGATCCCTAGCCCTAGCTTTGGGAGCCTGCTCCCTCTGACTCACCCTAAGGAGGAGGTAGCCTAGGCTATTGCATACCCACTAATTATGTATCAGATACTATTCAGTACCAAGATCATGACCTGATAGCCAACTGGAGGGACAGAGGGAGTGACATCCTTCGCTCTGTCGAGACCACTACATAGTACACTATCTAAAAAAATGTAACCCACTGAATAGCTACCTCCAACCTCTCTCCTATCCTTTATAGCTCCACCTGAAAGAGTTGGGATCCGTCACCCACTTGGTTACTCTCGATGATAGCCACCCCCTTAGTCTTGGCCATCTCACATTCCCCATACAGATGGATCATCTTCCCTTAGAGTTAGTTAGCCTTCGCCCGAGTCGCGTCCCTCTATATCTCTGTAG
The DNA here is from genome assembly GCA_028583015.1 of Wollemia nobilis. Taxonomy (NCBI): domain Eukaryota; kingdom Viridiplantae; phylum Streptophyta; class Pinopsida; order Araucariales; family Araucariaceae; genus Wollemia; species Wollemia nobilis. Next base: position 1,016,040 of record JAQPPZ010000995.1, read on the forward strand.
TACTCAATGCACTCCATAGTTTTTCTAGCCTCATGGCCCTATCCTCCTAGATCTAGGCCATATACCCCTATAGGGTCTCTACCTGTGCTCTTAGCTCCTCTATCTCTCCTTGAACTTGGTCCTAGCCAACCACTACTACAGATGTCGACACCTCTCCAGGATCTTTGCCCTATAGCCTCTTGGTCTTTGTGGGGGTAACTATTGTTGTCCCTGCCACCCTGGCTCCTACAAAGTTGGTGGCCTCCACCACCAACATAATTTGGGTACATGTCTACCTCTGACTCGAGTCTATAGGACCATTTTGTGCCCTCTCTATGGCTTGATGAGCAACCTCTCAAAAAGCTCGTTGCATGCCCAGGATCATGATCTAGTACCTCTATATTGGGACAGATAGGGAGACCCTTGGAGTATAAATCTTTTGTACCTTCGCTTGTACCCGAAAACTACTCCTATGTCATCTATCCTTAGGTCAACATGAGGAGGGTCATCCAAGTCCTCCTTGACCCACCTTGTGAGGTCTGGCTCACCTTCGACTCCTGTTGGGTCCTGATATACCCTCTAGTACCAGTAGTACCTTAACTTCAAGACTCCTTGCAAAATCTTGAACTGCCTTAGGACAATCAAATTGGAAGATCTCTGGCTCTCCATTCTTTGTCATCAACCATCTCATCCTCCTCACCCTGGCTAGCTCCACCCTATCCTCAGCCCATCCAGGGTGAATATGCCATGGTTGCCAGATGATATTCACCTCTTGAAGCTCATCGATCACCTGCCTAGCTAGTTGTAGGTTCTCGACATTGGCCCTAACGAACCTCTAAAGGGACCTCGACCACCTGTATTCTTCTAGGTGCTCTGGGTTGGGCAATAGACCTAGTAGTGCATGCGGTCTCTAGATTACTATGTGCTCCCAAAACCACACATGGAGCAAAGTCATACATACTAACCATGTGCACCACTTGTACATGATGTTATACAACATCCTATACAAACAGGCCAATACATATGGACCCCATGCGAACCTCACCCCCTGGTCTTGCATGTTTGCCACTACTACTTCCATGACCCATGATAGATGTCACATACTAGTATGGCACATCAGTAGCCCCACCACTTCCTCGCAAAGCATGGTCATCAATGCATCTACCTCACATCTGCCCACCATATCATCAACTATAATGGTGCTCTCTCACACTTGGTGGGCCCAACCTCTTGAAAATCATTGAAGAGTGGTTGGTTGTCCTCGTACCATGAAAGATGATGCTCCCCTACTGGTAATACATAAAATCCACCACACATTCTCTAGTGTGACAACTAGCTCCCTTTTTGGTAACCAAAATATGAACGACTTTAGGTACCATATCTCTACTAGGGCTATCATTGAAGCCCTATCTGTCTCAATGCGAGGCATCCTCACTAGATGGCTTAGGCCCACTACCTCTAGTAAAGCCTTCTATATCAACCCTAGTGCATCTATATTCACCTCCAGTGATCCCCTTCGCCACTCCTGGCTCTTGAGTACACCGAACTTTATCCACAAAAAGAAAAAATTTATCAGTCTCATAATAAAATCATAATAAAAATAACAACCATTTAAAATTATGTATTCTATTAGCTTGCTTGCATTTCCCTCTTCTTCTTCTTTGTTTTTATTTTTCTTTCTTGTTTTTCCTTTTCTTGTTTTTTCTCTTTCCCTTCCCTCTTTTCTATGAAATCGCACCCCATTTTTTGGATGCGTGATTTCAAAAAAGAGAAATCACGCCTCTCATTTAGGAGACGCGATTTCATGAAATCGCATCCAATTTTCTTCTAGTGTGATTTCGTTGTACGTCAATCAGGGAAAAATCACAGCCAAGCTGTGAGGTCACACCCTGATCGAGTGCAAAAATCACCACCTTTCATGACGACAAATTTTCTAAAATCCTCTAAAATATGAAAAAACATACAAAATCAAACAAAAATGTGCATAAAAGTAATGTTTTTTGGGTCTACCTATGCTCGGTCCACCTCTGCGTTGGACTTGCCTCTCGCAATCGCTGAAGATTGCATCTATAGCACCATCACCATTTTACCCAGAGCTCTCTTTTCCTCCTTCGCACGATGAAAATGAATTAGAGTTTTACCCTTTTTCACTTTTAACCCTATTTTTTTACCCTCTTTTTCTTCGTTTTTTGTTTTTTCTCTCTCTTATTTTGTGTCTGCCTTTTTGAGTTTTGTAGGATGCTTTTCTTCCTCACAAACCTTGAGGGGGCACCCTGACCTATAGAGACATTAAAATTTCCTAATGCCTCGGTTTACATGTAAAACAAAGAAGTGTTCGAAATGACACCGTTTTCACACCATCCCTTTCTTCTAAACCAACTACCCCATTTTCACTTGTTGTTCCTTATTTGAGTGTGTGTTTACATCTCTTCTTTGACACATTTATTAGGCCATAAATGAGTCAAAGAGGGGGTAAAATATAGACATGAAAAATTGACCCACTTTAGTGGGAAATATTCCTTGCCCCCCTAAGAGGCCTCCAACACTTGCCCAAGGCATGGGATAGGCCCCTTTCCCTTTGTTTCTCCTTTTTTTTCTTGTCTATGCGAAATTGCGTCCGATTAATACGGGGTGCGGCTTCGCATAGGTGAAGTCACAATAGGTTGAGATGGGGCGTGACTTCATATTTTTTTAGAGTTTCTTCCATAGAAACCCTAATTCTTCTAGCTGGCATGTTTTGGCATCGACCTTCTTGGGTTTTTCCCACTATTTTCATCCTCGAGATCGTTGTAAAAGGAGGGTTTAATAGATCATTTTGGAGTCATAAATTGTAACATTATTTCTATATGTGATTATTCTAACACAATCATTTTATATCTGCTTCCTATTCTTCTGCAAGAAAGTTAACACTTAAGTACAAACTTTGTCTTTTGCTGCATTAATTTGATTTGTTGTTCGCTATGGTGAATTTGTATTGTAGCCCAAAGGAGAGATTAACTACTCAGAGGTCTCGATCCTTCTTCCTCCTTCTGTGCCATTCACCAGGTGTTTTTATTTGGTTTAAGACATCTACATTGAATTTCACATTCTATTTTATTATTTTCATGTCTCAAGCAAAGTTGTGCCCGATATTAATGGGGCATGACCTCGCAAACTCGAACTTAGGGTTCTTTTTCTACAGAGGTAAAATCATGCTCGATCCAGACGGGATACGACTTTTCCCTCTACATTTTTGTTCCTACTATCTAAGGAGCGTGACTTCACCTAGAGTCAATTTGGGGGTAATATAATATTTCCTGCTGCATGGTAGCATTTTAGATTGCATTCTGATCATATTTTCATATTGTGTATTATGTTTGTATTCTACTGCACTATTATTTTATGATTAATATCCAAAGTTCATTTTTTGCTTTTTTTCTTAAAGGTCATCTAAAAGGACCTATGGGGCTTGATTTTTGCACCTCCAAGCATTCTTGTGCAATAGCCTAAGCAAGCCCCTAACGCTAATTCCATTTTCAAGTATTTCTTGAGTTATCTTGTAGGAATATGAATTGCTGACATTATTGGACAAAAGGATGAAAGCTTAGATCAAACACCGATTAATATAAGTATTCCCATTAAACTATAGGTTGTTTTTTGAGTGCTTATAATTCTGTTTCAAACCCTAGATCTGATCCTATAGAAATATATTTATTTAAGTTCTAGGAATTAAAAGATAACATCATATAGTGTGCATCTAGGGTTTATTTTGTTTGTGCATTATTTCTTGAGACCTTGCTTAAAGGTTATTTTATTTAAATCCCTGGGTTAAAAAGCATTCAAAGAAAGAATCATTCTAGGGTTAGCTCTTGTATTCCTACATTATGTATTTTTGCATTGTCCTTTATATTTTATAGCATAGATCTAGAAAGGCCAAATCTAGGTGTTTGTCTTGAAACTGAACACATCAAACATTCTCAAAATTCTTTAGGACTTGGAGTGAGTACTTAAACCATTCTTGGTGAACCCTTCCCCCTAGCATCGAGTGTAGAGAACAACACAGCCCTTGCGGTTCACCCCATAAGGCTTTCTATCTTTAAGGATCCAACATTTTGGGAATTATATGTGGTAGGGTAGTTTTCACCCCTCTACAATATATTGGGTAAATAACACCATTTATGAGGATAATCTCATATGGCCTATGGTCTCGTAGATGTTAAAAACTACTTTTCCTTTTTACACCTTTATTTTCATCATCATCACTTTTTATTTTTATTAGTGAGCTTAGCCCCACTTCTTGTTAACACCAATGATATTTTTATTAGGATTCCTAAATTGATATCCCTTTATTTATTTTTCTTTTCATTCAGGCTTTGATGCCCTTCCTCTCTTTTTTCATTTCCACCAATACTCTAATCTTCATAAATATCTTCTATTTTTCCATATTTTCATAATGAGACTTATCTTCTAAAGACTTGTATTGCCCTATAAAATTTGAAATGCAAGGAATAGCCTCATGAATACTTTTTTCTTTATATTACCCCAAAAACTGTAAAATGCATAGATGATCTTGCATAGTCATTGCTTACAAACCCTAAATTCCATTGGATATCCTCTATATGCTTTTTCATCTTGTGCTCCTCTTAAAACCCTAAAGTGCAATGAACACACTCTATAATAATTTTATTTTTATTTCAAGGAGAATATTTTATGTTACTTGAGGAAAATGAAGATGATTTACCTAGATTAACCTTGACATTTTCACCTCATTTGCTTTAAAATTTGCCTCCCTATCTTCCTTTGCATCTTTAACTCCTTTTGTATTTGAACTTATGTATTATACTTCCTCATTCCTTGTGTCATTTTTTTCTTCTAATGGTTGATTCAAGTGAACTACAATGGCCTTTGTAATTTGATGATATAGAGGCATTTTTCTTGCCACTATATGACCTAGCTTCTTCTATGATATGGTCTCCTTATTATATATTGACGTTTGCCTCATGCCCAAAATTTTCCATCTCTTTCTCTATCAATTTCAATTTTTAATCTCTTGCCATGTGTCTAGTTTCATGAAATTTACGATATTAGAATGTAATATTTTCATAATCCACTTGATCTTATTCTCTTGATTCAAATTTAATACTAATGGACAATGACAAAGGTTTTGAAATATCCATGGAAACACATATTTGAGTGTATACAACATGATTTCTCTCCTTAGTAGTTGGTCCCTTCAAGATGAACTTGCCTAGAGTATTACAAATATTATTTAAAACCTCCTTATTGATGAGTTGATAAGGATGTCTAAAAATCCCAATCCACACAGGAAGCCTTTATTAGTATTTATCTCATTAAAAAATTCTTACTCCAAGCATTAAATATAATGCATATTTACCCCTAAACCAAGGACTTCCATCCATTATTTTATCCCTTATTCCCAAACTAAAGAAGATAATGAGGAAAAATCCTTTCGAAAGAAAAGTCATGGAGTAATATAAATTCAATCCCTACTTTCACTTGATCCAATTTTGAATCTAAGAAAAAACTCGGATATTATTCATGGAACTTACATATTAAACCTTTGGTTTTAAGAACCATTATACTATGCTCGATCATCTCATCCTGGATAGGGTTTTCCATAGATTCACTGCTCCTCTTATAGCTAACTAGAGCATCCATACTTCCAAGCAGGACATCCTTACTTCTAGTAAGAACTTTTAAAAATGACTTTCTTGCCATGTTACCTAGATTTTCTTCACATAAATCCTTTATTTTTTGAGTTTCACCTAAGATCTCAAACAAGTAGAAATGTTTCTCGCTCCTTGATCGCACTTTGCTTCCTGCTTTTTGGTCATGCTTTCTACTTACTCTTTACTCACACTTACTCCTAGATGGCATTCATTATCAGCTCAAACTCTATGTAATAAAATATTTAAATGTTAAGATAATATAATTCAAGAGTAAGGGGTTGGCTAGGTTATTCAGTAGATAACTCTCCACCATGCACAAGCATTCAAATTTGTCTGGCTCATGGAACACACATGGTGGTAATCTTCAATCATAATTACACCATTACTGATATCTAAGGGTTCATTGATGTTGCAATACTACCATGAGTGAGAAGAGGAAGCGATGGATTCACAAATCAACTCTAGGTAATGGATTTTTCTCAAACTTTGAATGATGCGATGGAGACAATAGATAAAGTGAACCTGCTTAATTCAGTTGTGCTCTATAATTTTTATCTTTGCTAATAATAATCATGTCCTCTTTCTTTTGTTGGTTAAAGTCACTTCTGTCCTTAAAAAGTCTATCATGGTGAGAAGAGCAAGAAGCTGGTCCTATGAAAAGTAGGTTGCTCTTGTGTGTTTTCTCTTAATGTGGTAAAATATTTTGGTCCATTCCTCAATGTATGGTATGTACTTCCTCTTGGATTCAACAGTTGTTTGATTTCTTGATTGGATGAGGGCCTCCCATAGATTAATAAACTGATCCACCTTTTGGTCTCTCAAAAAAATTGTTTGAGTAGGAAGGGGGTTGGGAAACCTAGGGTGTGGGTTATGTATTCTCTTTTTCAGTATAGGAGGTATGTGTATATTGTTACTTCATGTGTTGGATTTTGAAGTACAAGTCTTACCAATTTTATAGGTTTTCATGGCAGTGGCACTCACACTTGATGTGACAAATGAAAATCAATGATATGCATGAATTATGGAGAAAACCATCACCATTGTATGTGACTACCAAGTACTTACAGATTCTTCCAAAATGGTTTTAAAAAGTTAAGATATCTCATAGGAGGAGAGGAGAAAAATACGCCATTATGCAGTATGATATGAAATGTTGTACTAGATTTATCAGTTTCCACATTATTTTTTCCCTTAAATATATCGTAGTAGACTTAGAATATATCATGTTTGGTAAGGTAGTAGCTTCGATTGTCATATTTGGGAGTGGTACCCTTGTAAAAGGCTAACTATTAGAAGGCGATTTTCAACGTAACAATGGATTGAAGTGGATGGTTGAGGATATGGGTGATTTGGTGGACTACACTCTTGATCTAGTGGTAGATATCTCTATATTCCTTGCATAATATTTTTTGAAAGCCAAGTGGAAGTTGGAGAGGGTGTTTGGTCATTTTGTTGATGATTTTCCTAGTGAGAACTCAAAGAGAAAGTCTTTGGAGGACTTATTTCTAGCCATTTCAGAGACCTCTTCTCAGAAGGAATTGCTTCTAATTGTTTTTTCTATTAGGAATCATGTTGCAGTCATCCTTTTTGTCCAGATTCATTAATGGATGATATTCCTAGCTTGGGTAGTTCTCTATCGGGAAGAGTACTTGATCAGTGTGTTGGTTCTTTAAACTTTAATTCCTACTCTACCAACATGTCGATAAATTTTTTACCTTACCCCATGAATATGTGATTTTTGGATGGTTATTTAGGCTTTATGGAAGTGTGGTCTTGGGAGGTTTATACAAAGAGAAGCTTTTAGGAGCTTTATGGTGGGGAATCTAGACTTATTTTTTATATAAGTTTCTTGGAAGGGATTATGGAGAGAAGGGAGTTGCTAGGTTTTTGTAAGGATTTGAATGCTTTAGTTACTAATAACATATCCTACTCAAAGAAAAGGAGAAAAAATGTGTTAAGCTCAAAGAGGGGAGAGTAAATTTTGTTTTAGGCAAAGACATCCTGTTGGACAAAGTTCTAGATATGGAAGGCAAAACACTAACTGGGAGGTTCTATGGTAGATTATACTAAAAAAAATCACTTACCCAAAGGTTAGAGAGAGTGTGGAGCCTTGTTTTAGGATGTACTCCTAGTTTTCATGTATTGGTTAGAGGTTGGTTAACCTTTTCCTTCAGATCAGTGGAGGATGCAAGTAGATTACTACATAGAAGATGGTACTTGGGTTCTTATGCACTGTCTTTAAAATGGTGGTTTCATTATTTTGATTCAAGAAGGGAATCCAAATTGATTCAACACATTTGGATCAAGTTGCCAAGGTTACCCTTGGAGTTGTGGTCTTTTAGGATTTTGAAGGAAATTGGTAATTGTTTAGGGACATGTGTGGATTTGGATCAAGCTTGCTTGAGTGGTTCCTCTCATTCTATTGTTAGGATTCTAGTGGATTTGGATCTATGGGAGGGTCTTCCAGAGACTGTACAGATTGATATTGGAAAGTGGTATTATGTTCAAATTCTTCAGTATGTGAAGATATCTTTTCATTGCTCACAGTGTCATGTGTATGGCCACTAGGCAGAAGATTGTGGGTTAAAATTCATAAGAAGGGATTGGAAAAGAAAGTTTCAGGAGAATCACAGTTCTAAGGTGAGAGTGGATGGACTGGATAGTAATATGGAGGGAGGCATAATAATATAATAAGTTGGGGCACAAACCTCTTTGGATGGAAATGGAGGATTAGGAAAAGGTTTTAACATTGTTGTAGAAGATAATAATTTACAAAATGTCCAGGACAATGGAGTTGGTAGGGGCTCAAATATAGGATAGAATAAGGGCATGTTTGTACCTACACACTTAGGGGAGGTGGGTCCTTCTCCTATGTTGAAGGTGGTTCTCCTACCACATAACGATTTTCTTAGTTATGTAAATCACTCTTTTGATCTTAGGATGAATCCTAGGAAGGAGTCAATTACCCTATTTCAATCCACAACTCTATAGGTAGTAAAATATAAGTATCTCTCAAAGGGAACTAGAACCATGCCAAAAAACTTCCATAATATTCCTACTAGTCACATTTCTATCATTCCTAAAATATCTTCATTGTCAAGATCTACATCTCTACTTTTATCCTCTTTTGTGGGTAGAGAGTCTTGCAAGGGGCCTACTAGATATTTTCTTAGATCTCATAAATCAATAGTTGTTATTGAGGATTCTGTAGTTGCAGGAGGACTTGGATTGGATGTTGTTACCACTCCTACTTTAGGGAGAAAATATAATATCAAACTTGCCAAGGACAAAGATTTAAGGGAGGTTAAGAGTGGGAAACAAAAATATATAGTTAGGGCACTTAGAGCATGCCATACCCTAGAATTGGTTAATTAATTTAATATTTTCTCATAATATTTGAGGTTTGGGCAATGACTCTAAAAATACTGCCTTGCATAGGTTAGTGCAGTTACAACAACCAGATATGTTGCTACTTCAAGAGACTATGGGCATGGGTATGAAATTTAAAGGTATTATTCATTTTTTTTTTAAAAGAGTGGGATATTATCTCTTTGGATTTCGAGGGGAAATATGGAGGTTTGGTTTTGGGTTGAAAGAAGAGGAATTTAAGCTTATCAATTTTAAATTTTTTACCTCTAGGATAGGAGTTGATATTTTATTGTTGGAGCTGAGAAAATCCTTCGTGGTGGCCAACATTTATGGGATTTATGAGAATAAAATACAACTTTGGGATACACTCTTGGCAAATGAAATTTTACAGCAAGGAAATATAGTCGTAGGGGGAGAAATTGTACTTTGGTTAGAGTTGAGGTTTGGGGGACTGCAACTAGATGCGACTCTAAAGTTGATTATTTTACACATAAATTTGAAGAGGTTGATCTTGTTGATGTGGAGCTTATAAAAATTTCCCTACTTGGTGTAATAATAGGGTATGATAGGATTATATTGCTAAAATATTGGATAAATTTTTAGCCTTTGGTTACCCTTTGATATATGGTGAGAGAATTAGATCATGGGTGGATCCTAGAGGTAACTCAGATCATTTTTCTATATTTATTCAAATTGGCAATAAGGATAGAAAACCTTCTAGTCCTTTCATGTTTAATCCAACTAGGTTAAAGGATAATGAGTTCTAGGAATTTGTTTAAAAAGAATGAAGCACTTTTGATACTAATTTGGGAATCTATGCATGTTTTCAATTTTCTAGTAGTTTGATAAAAGTTAAAGTTGCTACTTCTAAGTGGGATTTCAACAAGTCTAGATAAAAAATGCAAGAACATACTATTTTAGAGAGGTATATTGCTAATTTTATGAGGTAGTGAATGAGGGTGTTTTCTTAGAGGAGTCAAAATAAGTCATTTGAGCACTTGAAGAGAAAAATGTAATATTTTGCTAGCTCAAGAGGCTATTTGGTTGGATTCAGGGGATGAAAATGCAAAGTTATTTCACAATTTTTCCAATCATAGGAGAAATATTAATACCATTTGGGATATGCCCAATGGATATGGGACAAAAGCTAAGACTTTAAAAGACCTGGGAGCTCTTGATATTAAGCATTTTAAGAATTTGGTCAAAGAACCTGAGAGGGTTAACTTGGCTAAGATTCTAAAACTTACCTCTTACTTACCTAGCTTTGTTTATGATGCTACCAATGATATAGAAGGAATTTCCAAATATCCATGTGGACATCAAATCGACCTTAATTATCTTGATTCCTAAGAAGCACACTCTTGATTATTTTGATGATTTTAGACCGATATCTTTGTGCAATTGCCTTTACAAAATTATTTCCAAAATCATTGATTCAAGGATAAAATGAGGTTCCTTACACTCCATTTCTAGTGAGAAAATTTGTTTTATTAATGGAAGATAAATCCATAATACTATGGGAGTGGCACAAGAAGGCATGCACACTATAAAGATGAGGAGGCTTCCTGCTGTTGTTGTAAAATTAGATCTTTCCAAAGCATATGATAGATTTTGCTAGCTGTATTTAAGGATCATTCTTCTCCATATCAGTTTCAATATTCAAGTTGTTAATTGAATAATGGGATGTGTGAATTCTACATCTTTTGCTTTACTTATAAACAACTTTACTTCTAGTTTCTTATACTTTGAGCATGGTCTCAAACAAGGTTGTCATTTATCTTCTATTTTGTTTCTTTTGGTTGTAGAAGGTTTGAGTAGGGCTATCAAGGAAGCTAGAATAATGAGTCTTATTAAAGGGATCAAAGTGGGTTTATCACTCTCTTTAACTCATATTTTATTTATGGATGATGTTTTATTGTTTTGTGATTGATCTCTCAGGGATGTTAACAAGTTCAAGGATATTGTAAGGATCTACTATATTTCCACTGGTATGGAAGTTAATTTGGAGAAGTCCACCATTTCCTATTTTGGTCTTGTAGTTGAAGAGGAAAGCCTTTTTCAGAGGGTACTTTCCTTTTTCAAGATTGATCTATGTAGAACACAAGCTTATACTGAGAGGGAGGGTGAAAAGTATAAGACCAAATTTTACTTTTATTTCTCAAACAATATTATCCAATATATTAATGGCAATATCAACTGTAGTAATCAAAGTAATGCATAAATAATCACACATAATAGAGACACCAATTTAACCTGGTTCACCCAATGTGAGCTACTCCACGGAGGAAATCTGTCACTAAAATTTTCTCAACAAATATCTTGGGAATCCTTCCCTATTACAATGTTTATGGACCTCTGTCCAAAGGAGACACCAATCCCCTAATCAAGTTTGTGGACACCAATCCACAGGAGAACTCTTTCTCCTTTGCTGATTCATGGATCTTTATCCATAGGAGAACTCTTTCTCCTTTGTTGGTTCATGGATCTCTATCCACAAGAGAACTCCTTCTCCTCTACTCTAGCTGGTGATCTTCTAGAATACTACTATCTCCACTGCAATGGCTTATGGATCTCTCTCCACTGAAGACCTCTATCCTCACTCAAAAGACCTTTATCCTCACTGCCCTGGCTAATGGATCTATCCACTGGAGACTACTATCCTTTGATATGTCACCTTCAAAGCTTACTATCAACTTTGCTCAATATCTATCTCAATTATACACTAAACACTATCCTCGGTCTAGCACAAATATGCTCACAAGTCTGTCTCTGGTCTGGCATAAATCTACTCTCAAATATGCACCAATATTTGTCCTCAATCCTTAACAAAAAGATTTATCCAATCACAAATCAACTCTAATTATATCTTCTCCACGCCTCAACCCAAATATTGAACAAATCAATCAATCAACTCTAATTATATCTTCTCCACGCCTCAACCCAAATCTTGAACAAATCAATCAATCAAATCTACTCTCAAGTCTTCTCAAAGACTTACCTCTAATCTATCCACAAGTTCTCTTAAGAACTTGCTAAAATATGTCCAACAAGCTTTCCCTAGAACTTGTCCAATCTGCTCAACAAGTCCTCTCAAGAACTTGCACAATCTGCTCTCAAGTCTTCACCAAGACTTGCCTCAAATTTGCTCAACAAGTCTTCACCAAGACTTGCCTCAAATCTTCTCAACAAGTCTTCACCAAGACTTACCTAAAATCTACTCAAAAAGTCTTCACCAAGACTTGCTTAACTCTGTCCTTAAGCTTTCACAAAAGCTTACTCAAATCTATCCTTAAGTCCCCTCTAGGACTTACTCAAATCTGCCCACAAGCTTTCACAAAAGCTTGCTTAATTATGTCCTTAAGATTTCACAAAATCTTACTCAAATCACTGCAAATCTTACATACAAAACTCAACTTAATCTATTTCAGAAAACCTCTTCAATCACACAAATGAATCTTGTTTAATCATAGAAACATATAAAGAATGGTAAGAGACTCAATGTATTTCACACTCACAAATCACTCTATAACTTTCAAATCAATTTAGAATAAATGATAATTTTTTTTACAAAACTTGAACTATCACTCCAATGCTTTCACTCAATAATGCTCATCCAACATCATTCAAACATTTACTCAATGAAACACAACTTGCTTACAAACCCTAACCAAGTGTTTCACACTACTTCCAACAACACACACTATGGGTCTCAAACCTTGACTCAAGATAATTCCAAAGTCACATAACAATGATACTCATGTTCTTTCACAAACCCTAGCTCAAGATAGTTTCAATCTCAAATCAAATCAAATCATTCATCAACAAGATGTACTCAAACTTTCTCACACATTTCCAAAAATACTCATCAATCCTTTTCACTCCACCTTATATTTCATACAATCATTTCAACCACTTAAACAAAAGATAGTGCACCCATAACTTTTTTCTTTGATGGAGGATGTGCCCTCAAATCCTTTAGACCTTGTGCGTGTGTTCTATCTTGAATGCAATCGGATATATTATTGTCTTCAACGTGATAATGTATCACTGTAGTATCGAGGAATCCATGAAATCTAATATGAAAAACAAAAAGAAGGTTCAATTTCCTACTTACTTGGCTGCTTCAGTAGCTCAAAGAACCGTTCCTCAATTATTTATCTCTGCTCGCTGGTAGTCTGTTTTATCTCCTGCTGCTAACTGCAAGTGTTTTCAAACTCTCCCTGTATCGACTGTTACATTATCATTCTTGCTACTGATGTTACTACTTATAGAATGGGCAGTATGTGCTGCTTTAAGTGCTTAATATTATTGTCTCTCTCTCTCTGATTCTATGGATATATTTCCAAATGTTTCACTGCCTCATCTATTCAATAACTGGGTGCTCCAATGTGCCACAATCAACATGCTTAAGTAGTTGAAGTGCTTTTGCAAAACTTTTCTATTCCTAAAACGGTAGCAGTGCTCGCTGAATGAAACTATAGCAGTTTGTCAAACTATCATTGCTATTTGAGATCGCACAACCATTTAACCTTCACTGCCGTAAGGTCTCTATTAATCATGCCACCTCAGCTTTTGTCTGACTCGATCATGTTCTACTCGTTAATCCATAAATAAACTGTTGTATCTGCTCATCTACCGAAAGCTTGTCGTTCTCTATTTCTCAAAATCAACTTCAACTATTGTTGGTTGTACACAACTAGAAACGGTTAGATTTAAATATTCCTATTCAATCTTGCGCTTTCAGGTGCAGTGATATTTCACATCTACCACACAGTTGACGCTGTGTTCTTCATGTTCACGAGCATTCAACCTTCCTCAACACTTCTCAGCGATGATTATTTCTCTAGCGGCTAACATGTTTTAATTTAGTTTTTCAATCCAGTAACAACACTCTTAAGTTTCAGCGAACCAATTCTTCAAATCAAAAATTTCAACCATCGAACAAGAATTCTCAAGGTACAACAACGAATTAGCGGCTTAAAAGTTCTCAAGAGGTAAAGACAAATTCACACTGAGGTCTCACTAACACTTCCTTGATCGACTTTAAAACCGTTAACACAACTCCTGCTTGCCGCTGTTTGCAATATGCCGCCTATACGAATCATATGAATTATTCCTTAGTTCACCGTTTTCCCTGTCGTAATATTTTTTTGAAATGCTCTTCTAAACTATTATGCTCACCCTTATTATTTTTAATTACACTTGATCGATCACGCTTTAGAACTTTGGATACCCCTTTTTATATAAGATATTGCCTTCACAATAAGGATGAAGACGTCGACGGTAATGAATGTTTCCACATGCAATTTACATCGATGCACATTATCATAATGTTTCTAAAACAAATTAATTTCGGGCCTCCTCTCTAAACCATAGGCGTCCGCACAATATTCTTTTATAAAATTTATAAGGATAACTTTAATTAAGATATTTTTAATTATTTAAATATTTAATTTAAATAATTTAAATTCTTAACTTAAGTTACTTCTTGAGTCCTTAGCCATGGTCTTAAACTTGGGCATTCAACCCTTCTTCAAACCTTTTATTCACTTACTTAGAACTCATGGTCTCAAGTGCTTTGGAGAGAACCTTGCCTTGATTTCATAGCACATTAACCTTTGACATCAATATATTTTTGCCTTGCATCTTTGACATCAATGACAACTCAATAAACTCAAATTTCCAACAAGCTACAGGCTGGGAAAAAATATCTAGGGTTTTTGTTGAAGCTAAATGACTATGGTATTAGAGATTGTGATTGGTTGGTGGATAAGATTGATAAAATAATATATTTATGGTGCAGCAGGTGGCTATCTATTGGGGTAGAATGACACTTGTTAAATCTATTCTAGAGGCTATTTCTGTCTATTAGAATGGGCCGACTTTCATACCTATTGGGGTGTTGGAAAAAATAATTTTTTTAAAATTCCTATGGACTGGAAAAAAAGACAAATATGGCAGTGTTATCCAAATGAAAACTTATAGTAAAACCTACGGAAGAGGGTGGCTAGGGGTTAAAGAATATATAAAAAATTTGTAAAGCCTTGGATGCTAGGAGTTTATGGTGACTGATTATTCAAGACAACCTTTGGAGAAATATAATTATGACCAAATATATTGAACCACTTTCAATGTAGGAGTGGATAAGGAAACTTGACAAGTCTATGAGTAAGGTGTCCATATTTTGGGAAGTGATTGTCCAGGTTTTTCCACTTATAGACAATTGACTTACTTGGAAAGTTGAAAATGGTGCTAAGGTGAGAATTGGTGCTGACCCCTAGGTTGGAAGCTGTAATGAGGATAAATAGTTTGAGGATATTTTACTGCCTTTGCAATATATTGGCTTTTTAACTCTCTTTCAGGTGGAATCCAATGCTTCTTCTTCTTTGTGGTAACAAGGTTGGATGAGTGCTCATCAACTTGATATTGAAGGAAGGAATGACAAGTTATGGCATGTTTATGTGAGGGTACTCATCGCTAGTCATGTTAGAATTAGATTGGATGAGGAGGATGAATTCATATGGACAAAAAATCCTATGAAGGGTGTTTATACTGTTAAGCTGGGTTATAAAGCCATGTTTGCTCATGATAGGCATGGGGAACATGTATGGTGGTGGAAACCTATCTAGAAGGTCAAGACTATTGGAAATATTGAGTTGTCATTGATGTCAAAGGAGCATGAAATATTCTTCAAGGAGGAAAAGTTTATAAGGATGGACAATATATTATTAAGGTCAAGTATGGGTTTGATAAATAGAAAACAAGTGGAAAATCATCCAGAGCAAATATGTATTACTGAACAATATATCATTGAGGTCAAATTTGGGTTTGATAAATAGAAAACAAGTGGAAAATCATCTAGGTAAAATATATATTACAAGGAAAGTTTATTGCAAAGCAAGGCAATTATTTTTAAGGATTATAATATTTAAATATCAAATTTAAATATTATGAAAGAGATGGACAAAGGTTTAAAAGAAGAACAAATTTTTTGAAATTATAGAAGGCTTTGAACAAAGGTTTAATATTATAATATTTAAATCCAAAGATTTAAAATATTATAATATAAACAAATATAAGGTAAAAGGGCACCAATGTCATAAGAGAAAGCATAAAGTTAAAAATCTAATATAGCACCGACGTTCCAAGGTCAAAAAAAGATACTTATATAAATGAGAGTAATGTTTCATTTGTGGAATTGTGTGCAAGGAGCGAAAATCACAATCCTTTGTGTGAGATGCATGGAGAGTAGAAGGGGAAGCATGCACGTCCTTGGAGGTAGAATCAAAAGTGAAAAAGGAATCATTTTGCTAAGTTTTGATCAGAAAGGAATCTGAAAAAGGGTTTAAAATACAAATCATGCACTTTGTTTTTTGTGCGGACGACTAACTCGGACAGTAGCCTAGCTTGCAATAGGGTGTAGGCAAACAAGAGTTCTTGAGGTCAATTTGTGGTGGCACCATTTTTGCTTAGTTTCTTTTTGGACAGAAAAAAATCTGAAAAATACTTTAAAATAAAGATTATCGTTTTGTTTCTCGTGCGGGCGGCTAGCTTGAACGGTAGCCTAGCTTGCGCTAGGGCGTAGGTAAGTAGGAGGTCACAAGGTCAATTCGCGGTATCTATGTTTGGTAAGAACAAAAGAATTTTTGATTAATTTAGGGAGGCATAATATTTTGAATTGGTTTTACTATACAAATTTATTTTTAAGAGAGATAAGAGGTTTGCACGATGTGTTATTGAGTTAGGGAGTTATAAAGTGTATTGTGATTTAATTGAAAATTATATTTTGCTTATTGAGTTAGGGAGTTATAAGGTGTATTGTGATTTAATTGAAAATTATATTTTGCATATTGTGTGGGGGAGTTATAAGGTGTATTTTGGTTTATATTTAATTGTATTCTTGCATGATAGAAGAAGGGAAATTTGAGGGTTTGTTTATTATGAAAAGCTTTATTTTGTGAGACCAAAAAGGAGTTATAAAGTATTATTTTCAAGCCTTTTTGTGCACATATTTTGAGAAGGGTTTTTAATGTATGAAAAGGAGATTTGCTAACTTGTTTTTGAAGTGGCAAAAGAAAGGAAAATTATTTTTGAGACAGGTTTTCAAGGCACAACATCATCAAGGAAATTTTGAGGTATGGTGATCTAATTCTTTCCTAAGGTGGTTTTTGGTTGAAGAAAATATATTAAGTTATCATATGTTTGGAGGCATAAGGATTGATTGTTTGAGCATTGATTGGATTGAAATTGGGAAAGATTATAGATCATATTTATGAGCAAACCTATGCATTGTTTTGAATGATATTGGGAATGAAAGTGCAAAAGTTATAGATCAATTTTGTGTGCAAATTTAAGCATTGAGTGTGATTGATTTTAGAATAAAATTTGCAAGGGTTATAGGCCAATATTGTGAAGCAAAATTATGCATCATTGTTGAATGAAATTGGAATATATGTGCAAGGGTTTGAGAACAAATTTGTGCATCATTGTTGAATGAAATTGGGAATATATGTGTAAGGATTTGTGAAGCAAAAGTGTGCATTGGTTTAGATTGGTTTTGGGAGCACATAAGAGGGTTAATCATCAAGTTCTAGACTAGAGCTATCTTGTGAATGTAATAAATATGAGACATGTGAAAGCAATAGACTTAATGAATGTGAAAGAACATATTGAGTATTTGTAGTGCATATCATTCTTCATATTTTTATGAAAATAAAATAATTCTAGGTAGAATATGTTTGAATTACTTTAGTCAAAGAAAGCACTTTTGAGAAGGATATAAGCATTGTTTATATGCAAGATTTGGGAATATTTGAGAAGATTTTATGAGCAACATTGAGGTAGATTTGAGCAGGTTTGAGAAGTGATAGTAAGTAGAATTGAGCAGGTTTGGTGAGCTGATTTGAGCAGGTTTTATGAGCAGACTTGAGTATATTTAAGCAGGCCTTGTGAGTAGGCTTGGAGCAGATTTGAGCAGGATTTTGGAGCAGACAATAGTAGAGGGGATTTGTGTCTCCTATGGATATAAGTCCATGAACCAGAGCAAATGGGATTGGTGTCTCTTATGGATAGAGGTCCATGAACTAGAGAGAAGGGGATTGGTGTCTTCTGTGGATAGAGGTCCATAAACCAGAGCAAAGGGGATTGGTGTCTCTTGTGGATAGAGGTCCACGAACTAGAAGAAAGGGATTGGTGTCTCCTATGTATAGAGGTCCATGAACTAGAGCAAAGGGGATTGGTGTCTCCTATGGATAGAGGTTCACAAACTAGAGCAAAGGGGATTGGTGTCTCCTGTGGATAGAGGTCCATGAACCAGAGTAGAGGGAATTGGTGTCTCCCATGGATAGAGGTCCATCAACTTGAGCATAGGGGATTGGTGTCTCCTTTGGGTTGATGTCCATAAACATTGTAATAGGGAATTGGTTCCCAAGAGATTTATTGAGAATATTTATAAGAAATATTTTCTCTGTGGATGTATCCCACATTGGGTGAACCATGTTAAATTTGTGTCTTATGTGTGTGATGATATGTGCATTATTTCATTCTTACAATTGATAATATTGGATAATACTGCTTTGGAAAGAAAAGTACAAGTTTTATCTTATATAGTTCACCTCCCCTCTCAATATAAGCTTGTGTTCTTCAAAGATACCTTTAAAAACTAAAACTTTGTGTAGCTGACTCTTAATAATAGAGTTTTAACTTGATATGTTTTAATGAAGAGAGGTTTTCAATGCCCTAGGAGATGTACTCTTTATTGTGTGGAGCTAGAAACTATCAACCATTTATTGTTTGGTTGTGTTTATACTAAGTCTATGTGGATGGAGGTAGAGGTTCTAACTAGGAGTATAGGTAATTGGAAAAGGGACATATTGGAAGAGTGTATGAAGGAGTGGTTTGAAAATAATGATCTGAAGAACTTCGGACCTCTTCCCTTTATGGTGGCATGGGGAGTGTGGTTAGCTATGAATTTTGATACCAAAACTCCTTTACTTTTGATTTTCAATTTCCTTCTTAGATTCATGCTTTTCTTAATGGATTTATGAAACTGAGCTTTCCTAAATATCCAAGATTGATCATGGATGCTAAAGTTAATAAAATTAGTCCTTAGGGATATTTAAATGGGGCTTATCAAGGTATCCCACTTTTGTGTGGGGCAGGGGGAGTTCTCTATTTCCATGATTCTCATTTTATAAAGTTCAAGACATTCTTAGGTACAAGTACTAATAATTATGCTAAATTAATTGTATTAAATTTGCTCTTGAAAATTGCACTTGATCACAATGTTTTCTAGATTCAAATGTTGGGGGATTCACTTGTCATCAACTAGATGAAGGTTCTATACAGAATGGATAACTTACCCTTGTGGCCTATCTTTGAACAAGTGAATATTTTAGTGGGTGTTTTCAATCTCATCACCTACAAACATGTATATAGAACTAAATAGTATTACAGATGCTTTGTCAAAAGGACTGTTGTTGGCACAAGGGCGATGGGAGAAGATTGAAATAAAATATGGTGTGACTGTCCATGAAGTTAAGATTTTTATTTTTGATCCTTAATATTTTATGGTGGTTGTCCTTCTATTATTTGCCTTGCAATAGTGTTTTTAGATTTTAACTTTGTTGTTCTCATTTATTTTTACTTTGCTATTGTGGCATTTGTTTGACGATTCTAGAGTCTTATTCCTTTCTTTTATGTTGAGGCAATTTTCACTATTCTTGTTTTCTTTGTATGCCTTGGTAAACTATGCTATGTAATCTTCTTTTATTTTGGATTAGAAATTATAAAATTTTTCGAGGAAAAAAAAATCAAGAGTAAACACAATAAAGTATTAATAATAATATATTCTTATGTTAAAAAGGCTTTTGTATTACTTATAGGTATGTAAGAAATCTACATCGAAAAATAGGGATTTCATTTTCATCCAAAATTTTACATAAGAGTAATAACTATGTCTTAAGTGTGTTATTTTAATACAAAAATAGAGGAATCTATGACTTTATTCTAAGTCACTACATACAGAGTTATCAACATCGATATGGAGAAAACGGTATAGATATTCCCTAGTTTTTTGTGTCCACCATCATGAAGGATATCCATAATAAGTTATATCCCCATGATCTAAATCCCAATTTTCCATAGCATCTACAATCTTAGTTTATTCTTGGGGAGCATGAAGAAACTCTACTATTTTAAATCTATATTGAAGCACATGTATCTTTTCAATCACCATTTGTAAATTCCCATAAGAGATCCTAGTGGGTACCTTCGGTTGATTAATGGTTACTTATAAGTATAATTCTACTTGTATTGTAGACCATCCGACATTAGCAGCTTCTTGAAGGGCATAAAAGTAACACACATTTCCACTATATTGTTGGTAAGGATGCCAAGATTATTTACAAAAATAAAAGCATGAGTACCATCTAAGAGTCTTCCTATGCCTCCCATGCTTGCCCTTCCTAGGTTACCTCTTGATGCACCATTAATGTTGATCTTTCCCATACCTTTGGGAGGGGTTTACCATGATCCATCCCTCTAAATAGTAGGTCAGGAATCTTGTGGGTGCCTACATATCTATTCATCCACTTGAAGCTTGGAGAGTATACTATGCCAGTATTGAGACATCATGGAGGGGGGCTTCAAAGTATGCAGGTTAGTTTTTGTGATATTGGTTGTTGTCTTTTACCAGATATGTTGGAAATTATGGTGAGTCAATTTAAATATTATTTTATTCCTTTATTTCCAAAGATTCTAAAGCATTAGAGAGATGTTATCCAAGGCCATCTCTTTCATCAAGCTATCCAATATATTAACCCTAGGTCAAGTCCTCTATTCTTGCTCAAGGGAGGTGAATTGAAGGAGTCTTAGATCTAAAAATATTGCCAACCATTTCCATAATTGAATGGCCAAGGGACAAAAGAAAAAATGTGGTCTTAGGCGTTGTTATTTACACAACATAGCTCACATCTGAATAGACCAAATATACCATGTTTCATGAATTGGTCTGCTATAAGAACCCTCTTACGAAGAAGAAAGATATAAAATATCACTTTAGGCCAAGTTGAAAGTTCCCAAATTTGGTTGAAGACATCACTGAGTAGACTTTCCATCATGGTGAGTGAGGGATGAGTATCCTAAAGCTACAATATTCACATTTTTAAAATGTGAGCTCCATCCTAGCCTATATTTGTCTTTTGACCAAGATAGTGATTGGGTTATAAGAAACTATTGAATAACCTCCTTGAAAAGTTCCATTGCTAGGATTGGTCAGTACCTTACTAGAATCTAGAATATGTTTTTCACATTCCTTTCCACATAGTTTCTATAAAAGTGTGATATATTTATCCATCCTCGACTATGGAGTTCTTCCATGAGGTCATGCCATTCTAGAAATTATTGAGATAATGGAGGCAAATCATGCCAAGCATCTATCTAGAATTTTGCTTGATGACCATTCCCCACTATCTAGAACAACTGTGGTTTGATAACTATCTCCCCTATCCTTAGTATCTCAAGAACCATATATCCTCATCAAGGAAGTTGATATCGAGTAAATTATTTTAAATATTTATTTTCTATATACTTGGCTCTCAAGATCTACACCCATAACTTATAGGATAAGTAATTAATTGCTAATATAATTTCGATACTAAGGCTAAGTTGTTTTTAACTACTAATCAGAGGCCCAAACCTCCGTCTCTTTTTGGAAGACGTAATTAATCCCACTTTACTAGAGCCCACTTACACTTTGCTTTTACCCCCACTTTATAAGAACCTTTGATTAATATTGGCCAACTCTCTCAATACATCCTTAGGAATACTTAACACCAAGGAGACATAGATGGGAATAAATTATAAAATTTATTTAACAAAAGTAAACCTACCTCCAAGAAAAAGCTATTTGTTGTTTAGTTATTCAACCTACTATGGATCTTCTCTATCAACTATCCTCATTCCTCCTCTTTTTGTTTGACCACCTTTAATGAGAATCCTAGATAAGAAATTGGAAAATATGCTCATTTGAAATTCAAAATATTTAGAATCATGATCTTCACTCTAGCAGTGCAATGAAAAAATGATCTTACATTTTTCATCATTAATAAGTTATCCTATGGATTCTGAAAAGAGGTTTAGATTTATTTTGAATCTAGATTCTGTTGGGAGCACTCCTTGGCTCCATTCTTAGTTCTTCTCTCTTTTTAGCAAGATGTTTTTTCCCACATGGTTTTTCATCTTCTGGTTTGAGAGATTTTGGATACACATTGTACATGGGTACCTCATTAGGCCTAGTTGCTAGGACCCATTTATGAGGATATACTTCTTAAATTATATTCCATACTTTCTCCTAAGTTTTACTTAACGAGGGGTGTTGGTGTATTAATCATGCACCTTATTACTTTAGTTCACTTAGGATATTACCTAGGAGATTATATTTCTTTTTTCCATTTTATTTATTAGTGGGATATTAGCTCATCTAGATTTTTCATTGCTAGTTGGCTATCTTAGCTTTTTTTCTAGTTGACTATCTTATCTTGTTAGCTTTTTTTCTTCTAGGATGGAAATCCATCCCCTCTTTTTTTGTGTTTGATCCTACAATCCTCATTGTACACCCTTGCCTATATCAACAAGGGCTTCACTCTCTTTGAGAGTAAGATAGTAAGATTGAAAGATTGTGTGTATTATCATTGTCTCAATTGATTCTTGTTGATAGCTTAGATATTATGGTGATATTGTTTTTCAAACAACTAGATCTTGGAAATGCAGGATTGTTAGATCCTTTCAATTATAATAGATTATTTCAATGCAATAGCACAAACCATCAAGGTCAAGTCATCTACAAATTATATGTAAGAGAGTGAAGAGGTTATTGATTCACATTTGATTCCTTGAATAGATTTGTTATTTCTTTCTTGAGAGATAAGATGGCCTAGACATTTTACCAAAATTATGAACAAATGGGAAAAGGGTCCTCCTCACATAGTCCCTTAGAAGCAGTAAATAGAGAAGACAAACTACCATTTATCATCACAACATAAGATATTTTTTCAAATAGTACCTCTAATAAAATCCATCCAATCCTAGGAGAAGCCAAACTTCCTCAAGACCTGTAAGAAAAAATCCCAGTATACCTTGTCATAAGACTTGGATAGGTCCAAATGAATAAACATGGAGGGGGTATTTGTGCCTACATGGAGTGAAGGGTATCCTAGGCAAGAACTATTTCATCTATAATTTGTCTCCTTCCCATAATTATTCCTTGCTTTGATGAGGTTATCATAGGAAGGAATAGTTCTAAACTTTGAGATATCACCGTTGTAATGATTTTAAGGAAAACTGTACACAAGGCTATCAATATAAAGCCAATAATTTGATTCACCTCTTGAGACTTAGGTATGAGTGCTACGGTTTTGTTGATTTATTTCAAAACTAATTTTACCACATGTGCTTCCCCTATCAATGCAAGTAGATCATACTTGATTAAGTCCCAAAATTCTTTGAAGAAATCGATGGGAAAGCCATCAAGGCTAGGTGTTTTTATTTTTCTTCTTGAAAACCACTTTCTTTACTTCCTCCATAGATACTGGTACTGCCAATAACTAATTATCCTCTCCCTTAATAAGGGAAGGAATGCATTATAGAATTTCCTGTTGAGCCCCATGGGGACTATAGAGAAAATCTCCTCAAAGTAGTTAGTGGAAATTTTCTTCATCCCATCCCAAGAGTAAAATAGATTACCAATGTTGGTTTTTAGGGAGGGTACAAAGTTTGAGTCTCGTATGGCTAGTAGATATTTATGGAAAAAAGTAAAGTTTATGTCCCCTTCCTTCAACCATTGGATCTTGGATGTTTGTTTCCATAAGAGCTCCTCCCTCATTTCCCATTCTAAAAATTTAGAAGAGACTTGTATTTCCTATTTTCTGAGCTCCTCTATAAGTCCCAAGGAGTAAATTTGAGCATTCACTTGCTCTAGTTGGAAAGCCAAACCTACCTTTTTAGCTCTTACATCCTTGAACTCATGCTAATTCCATTTTCTAATTTTGGTTTTGATGAACTGTAATAAAGCAATACATTTGGGTGTTATGTCTTGGCTTTCTTTCCCTCCACCATTGAAGAACTAATGGCCTAAAGGAAGTATCTCTAAATAACATAAGATAAAATTTAAAAGGTGACTAATTCCTAGGAGACTGTTAGAGATCTAGCAAAATAGGACAATGGTCTAAACTAGGGTTATGCATAGTGGCAAATCTTTATAAAATTATGAATATTAGCATTTTCAAAAATGCAAATTGGTGAATTTGGGGACCTTGGACATCGGCTCATTTGACTAGAATTTTTGGGTGTAAATACTTTTTAGGGGTTAGCTCGCAACACGTTGATAATAATATTACAAATATTTTTTAAATCACCAGCACTCCTGCCTAAATCATAGACCCATTTCACCTTAAAATTATAAAATTTTTAAATTATCCTTCTAAATTTACCTCTTATACCTCTATATAAATAACGCAAAAATGATACTTATTAGTGTAAAATATTCAAAGTATTCAAAAAATGAGTAGCAACAGCAAAAAGTAAAACCATCCAACAGAAAAGACAAGACCTAAAACATTTGATCTATTGCATAATTCCTTCGAATTTCCATGATAATGTTCGAAATGATTTTTTACTTGGAAAGGAGCCAAATCTCGTTTTCCACCTGTGCGGCAGTCAGACCCTCCTTTGCACTAAAAAAGGATCCAAACCCTGCCTTACACTCGGATCATATTCGGATGTGATTTTTCACCTTGATCATGAGTTGGACCCTATTTTGCACCCAAAAAGGAGTCAGACCCTGCTTTGCACCCAGAGAGGATCCAAAGGTGATTTTCCACCCAAATAGTGAGCCAAACCCTGCTTTACACCCGAACAACATCTAAACCTGAATTTCCACCCAAATCGTCTGCTTTGCACTTGGACCATCTGCTTTGCACCCGGATGATATCTGAACCTAAATTCCTACCTGGACCATCTGCTTTGCACCCATGTGATATCTGGACCTAAATTTCCACTCGAAGTATCTACTTCAAACCCAGATGACATCTAGACCTGAATTTCCACCCGATCTGTCTACTTTGCATCCGAATAACATCTAGACCTGAATTTCCACCTAGATCATCTACTTTGCACCTGAATGACATCCAAATATAAATTTCCACCTGAACCATCTACTTTACATCCAGACGACATCAAGACCTAAATTTACACTCAAACCATCTGCTTTGTGTTGGAAATTTTGAGTAGTTATGTTGTCATTGAAGTCAAGAGTCAGTGTCAGTTATCAATGCAAGGATTTGGCAAAATGAGGGTTATAATATTTATATTTTGAGCCCAAGATATTTGGTTTAAAAGTGTCA
This sequence comes from Wollemia nobilis, assembly GCA_028583015.1. NCBI lineage: Eukaryota > Viridiplantae > Streptophyta > Pinopsida > Araucariales > Araucariaceae > Wollemia > Wollemia nobilis. The sequence continues at coordinate 1,041,457 of JAQPPZ010000995.1, forward strand.
CATGATTGGTCAAAAGGTTGGCTAAATACCCTGAAGGAAGGAGATCCCTAGGCCCAAAATAAAAAATATTATAATATTTAAAGGTGGTCAGTTAAGGTCTAAGGGTGAAAAAGAAAAATACCTAGGCCTAAAGAAAATAATATTATAATATTTATTATTATAATATTAAGGTTTATAAATAATGCCCAAGGTTATTTATAAATTATTTATAATATTTTTATTATAAATTAATTTATAAAATAAATTAATTAAACCCTAAGTTACGGTTGGGCGCAAAAACATTTAAATAATTTTCCCCCACTGAATTTCGAAGAAAAAGAACTATGGTATTTATACCATAAGACTTGCAACTTTAAGGCAAGTCTCCGAATTAATGCATGTGTGAATATTGGCTAAGGTTTTGATGCAAATTCATGAGCGCATAAGCTAAGAGGTTTTTATTTTTTAAAAAGCGGCAGAAAACATGGAAGGATAAAAGGAATAAGGCTTAAAGCCTTATCACCAACCACGTGGTTGGGCTAGTGGCAAGGCATCACTGTGTAAGGCATTTGGTGAGCGTAGGTCCTGCATTCAAGTCCCAACGATAGCAAAGGGGTAAATGTTTTTTATTTCAGTTTTGGTGCTAAGTGGAGGAACAAAACACATGAGGCACTTTTACTTCTCAAGTGAATGGCAAGCTCACGTGGTGGTTAGGCCATGGCTAGGATGCTTTGGCGATGGTGCGACAAGGGATCAAATCCCACTGAGGCAACATGAAAAAAAGGTATTTAAGTTTTTAATGTTTAAATTGTGCTTGGTCTAAAGTTAATGGTATGCGCCTTATGGAGATATAAGGTGGTTGCAATAAATATTATTTTTTCCATGGTTGAAAGTGTTGAATGATTTAAATTTTGGTTTAGAAAGTTCATTGGAATATTTCGAATAGTGGTGTTAATTATTTTGAAAATGCATTTTTGAGTAGGGAGATATAAGGAAGTAATTTTGATTATTCTATGCATTAAAATTCTGAAGTGAATTATTGTGAAAGTGAGTTATTGGAATATTTTCTAATTATATTTTGAGAAGTTTAGAGATTATAAGGTGTACTTGAGACTTGATATTTTTGTATGGTGAAGTAACTATTGAGGATAATATTTGTGTGGAGATTTTGAGATAGGCTATTGCTATCTAACCTTGAAATTGGCAAAGAGGATTTGATTGTGATTAAGACAAGTTTTGAAGACATATCTCCATAAAAATAAAAGGTATGGGCACATCATCCTTATGAGTGAAATATTATTGGATTAAATATTGTGAAATGCAAAGTTGGAGTGAAAAGGATTGTTTGATAAGCATTGTTGGAAATGTTTTGGTGAATGTTCATGAGCAACATTGTTATATGAGATTGAGAACTATCTTGACGTAGGGTTTGTGAAAGAACATGAGTATCATTATTATGTGATATTGAGAACTATATTGAGCTAGGGTTTGTTGAAAGAACATGAGTATCATTGTAATGTGACATTGGAATCATCTTGAGTCAAATTTTGAGATCCATAATGTGAGTTGTTGGAAGTATAGTGAAACACTTGGTTAGGGTTTGTAAGCAAGTTGTGATTCATTGAGTGAATGTTTGAGTGATGTTGGATGAGCATTATTGATTAAAAGCATTGGAGTGATAGTTCAAGTTTTGTGAAAAAAATTATACTTTATTTTTGAATTGATTTGAAAGAAATATTAAAAGTGATAAAGTGTTTTGTTGGGTACAAAATCGAGTGAGTTCAAAATATATCGAGTCTTTGATCATTCTCTATATGTTCCTGTAGTTAAACAAGATTCTGAGTGAAACTTATTTGTGTTATTGAAGAGGTTTTCTGAAATAGATTAAGTTGAGTTTTGTATACAATATTTGCAGTGGTTTGAGTAAGATTTTGTGAAAGCTTAAGGACAGATTTAAGAAAGCTTTTGTGAAAGCTTGTGGGCAGATTTGAGTAAGTCCTAGAGGGGACTTAAGAATAGATTTAAGTAATATTTTGTGAAAGCTTAAGGAAAAATTTATGTAAGCTTTTGTGAAATTTTTTGAGTAGATTTGAGATAAGTCTTGGTGAATACTTGTTGAGCATATTGAACAAGTTCTAGAGAGGACTTGTTGAGCATATTGAACAAGTTCTAGAGAGGACTTGTTGAGCATATTTGAGGTAAGTCTTAGTGAAGAATTGTTGAGTAGATTGAACAAGTTATAGGGAGGGCTTGTTGAGAAAATTTGAGGCAAGTCTTGGTGAATACTTGTTAAGTAGATTGGACAAGTTCTAGTGAGGACTTGTTGGATAGATTTGAGGTAAGTCTTAGGTAGGACTTGAGAGTAGATTGATCAAGTTCTTGAGAGAAATTTTTGGATAGATATGAGACAAGTATTTAAGAAGAATTGAGAGTAGAGTTGAATGATTGATTGTTCAAGCTTTGTGGTAAGGCTTGAGGCAGATCTGAGCAAATTTGATTTGGGTTGGATCAATATTTGTGTTAAGGCTTGAGGAAATATTTGAGGATAGATTTTGGTGTAGATTTTAGGGTAAATTTATGCTAGAATAGAGACATATTTGAGAGTATATTTGTGCTAGATCGAGGACAATGTTTAGTGTAAATTTGAGACAAATATTGAGTAGATATGAGAACAAGTTTTGGAGGTGATAAAGCAGAGGACAATAGTCTCTAGTAGATAGAGATCCATTATCTAGGGAAGTGAGGATAGAGGTCTTTTGAGTGAGGATAAAGGTATTTGGTGGAGAGATATCCACAAGCCAGTGCAATGGGGGCAAAAGTCTTCTAGAAGATAACCAACTAGAGTAGAGGAGAAAGAGTTCTCTTGTGGATAGAGATCCACGAACCAACAAAGGAGAAAAAGTTATCCTGTGGATTGGTGTCCATGAACTTGATTAGGGAATTGGTATCTAATTTGGATAGAGGTCCATAGACATTGCAATAGGGAAGGATTTCCAAGATATTTTTTAACAAAATTTTAGTGAAATATTTTCTCCATGGAGTAGCCCACATTGGGTGAACCATGTTAAATTTGTGTCTCTATTGTGTGTGATGATTTGTGCATTACTTTGATTACTGTAGTTGATATTGCCATTGATATATATTGGATAATATTATTTAAGAAAGAAAAGTAAAAGTTGGTCTTATACTGTTCATCCCCCCTCTTAGTATAAGCTTGTGTTCTTCAATTGGTATCAAAGCGGCTTCCTTCAGAAGATTTTAACAACTTGAAGGAAAATCTTATAGGAACACAAATGGATCCTTAGAGTGGATCTTCAAGAAATAAGGCACCATTATTATATGGGAATAATTATACATTTTAGAGTATAAGAACTAAGATTTACTTAATGGCACAAGGAAATGATATATGACATGCAGTTGAGGATGGGTACACACCACCAGCTACTCCACCTATAGATAAATATGGTAAGCTCCTACAACTGAATAATTCAAAGGCAATAAATGGAATCTTAAGTGGTTTACATGAATCAAAATTTGTAAAATTTTGGCATTGCACATCAACAAAAGATATTTGGGAAAATTTGTAGAAAACATATGAGGGAGACAAAAAGGTCAAGATGGCAAAATTGCAAAATCACAAGAAAACATTTGAAGAACTAAAAAAGGATGAATAAGACATTACTACATACATAATTCATGTGGATGAGGTTGTTAACTCCATGCAAGGACTTGGGTTCAAAGTTGAAGAATTAGATGTTTTTCAAAAGGTTTTAAGGTCACTTCCTAAGAGGTATAATGAAAAGGTTTTAGCCATAGAAGAAACAAGATATATTGAAACTTTGACTAGGGATGAGCTACATGGAACTCTCACAGCTTTTGAGATGATAATAGGAAATGATCCTATCCCCCAGAAAGAAGCAACCTCCAAAATAAAGAAGACAAAGGATAAGAAGTCAGATTAAAGTAATGAATTATCTAGTGATGAAGAAGCAAACTATGGCAGAAGGAACAAGGACATAAGAAAGCATAAAGGTATAAAAATAGTTAAGTGTTTTAATTATGGTAAATATGGTCACTATGCATCTAATTTTCTAGAAGTTGGAAATAGCAGTGGTGAAGAGAAACATGATCACAAGAACAAGGAAGCAGGAAAATCTAGGTATCAAAAGAAACATAGGTATGGACAAAACAAGCATGAAAAGAAGTTTTTCTAGAGGTATAAGAAGAGTTTCTATGTAGATAAGATAGGCAAGAGTTCAAGTGATAGTTATGAAAGATCTTTAGGAAATGAAGAAGAAGAAATTCTATTTCTGACAGTAGAAAAATAAGATGTTAAGAAAAAGGTAAAAAGGGAACCAATAATTCTCAAGTGTTTTAGGTGTGGTAACATTGGTCATATTGAAGATCATTGTACAAGTAATGGGTTCAGTTTCGAGTGAAGATGAATATGAATATTCTCTTGAAGACCTAGAAGAAGAAAGTCTCCTTTTGGCAATAGAAGAAGAAGGAGGTGCTCCTATTGAAGATGAATCGAGAAAGGAATGAATATGCTCTTAAAGACAAAGGAGTAGAGGAAGAATAAAAAAAATGAAAAGGAAGGAGAAGTTAATCTCAAAGGTGAGCTTATTTTTGCTCTTAAGGAATTAAGAAAGGCAAGAAAGTAGAACTCAATACTCAAGCTTCAATTTCAAGAATGTGATGAAGAGAAAGGAAAGCTTATACAAGATCTAACAAATTCAATAGCTAATGATTTTTTTCTTAATGTAATTATTTTGGAACTGAACCGAGTTCGAGCTCTGGCGATTTGGCGGGAAACCTTCATGCGAGCACGGGCGAAGCTCCGGGGTTTCGGTTGGAAGATTCTTCCGAGACCTCCTGTGGATTGAATCTACACTACTTTGAAGGATCGTTCGTTGCCTTGGGAGGGC